>CM029020.1:75070141-75670141 GCA_016801055.1 Panax notoginseng
TCTTCGAATCCAGATCTCAAACTCGGAATCGGATGTTTTGGTTTGCGTTATTTGGTTGATTGGGAGGTTTTGAGATCTGGGTATTTGTTAATTTGATGAAAATTTCAATTTTTGTTGTTGTTTAAAATGTTTTCCAAGGAATAATAAAAGGGTAAATTGTAATAGTTTTTGTGGCCTTTGGGGAAATAACGCAGAGTAGGTGAGAAATTATTTTGACTTATAGGTGAGAAATTGCTATGTCCTACATTAATCCATATATATGCAGGCAACACACCCCTCCTGATATCAAAAATCTGTTGTAATAATCTTTGCAATTCTGTAGAGAACTCCGCTTTAGAATTGTTGCATACAGCCCTCAGCTTCTTCTCATAAGGTCCCAAAATGGTTGAGAATTTCTCAAGGGATGACTTAAGGAAGGTTTGTACTTTAAATTCATTCACCTCAGCAGTATTAGTTTCCTTAACATTATTATGTTATGTTACTTTGACCAACAGTTGGTTTTATGTGCATAATAGCAATTTGTACATGTCTGTAGTTCCTAGTGCTTATGGCCCCTTCTGCGTACAGTATTTTGTTTATTTTTTTTACTTGAATAAATGGCAAATTTAAGCCTCACCATAACAATTTTATTTTGAACTTCGATTGGTATTGATCAAAAACTTTTCAGTATTTTCTACGCATGATGCCAAAGTATCATATTAAATCCGTACCGACACTTGGACATAACTACTAATTTTGGAATTTTCCAGTAATAATCTCCACATATTCGTTAGTATTATAACTAGCAGGATTAGTTGGTTCCCTATGTGTGACACAAGCAATGCAACTTGAATTAGCTCAAAACTGGGGATTTAAGTAAGAGGGTCAGCTCGATAATACAAACTATACTGCATTTTGCCTATTCACATTTTTAGTCCTCTGTTATAATTTAATAATTTGGTCCTCATTGCGGTTCTAAATTTTAGAGCAAAGCAGGCAGCAACACCTGAAGCAAGCCCTCAAACTATAGAGCCTTTCAAAGCAGACAGCAAAGCAGAAACAGACCCACAGTCTCTAGAATCAGCACCAATAACCAAACCAAGCCTTTCAAAGCAACACCAACGAGCCAAACCAGGAGCAACACCTGAAGCAAACCCTCAAACTGCACTAAACTCATATAGAGAAACAATAGCAGCAAAAACCTGTAGCAATACCACATAGTCCTTGCATCTACAACCGAGCATGGCAAGTTACAATAGAGATGTAGAAGCAACAACGCGACAACATCAACCACGTAACAGCCCATGCGAAGTAGTCTGTAGCAGTTTTCAAGGCATCGGAAGAAGTATGACTGAGGTAAGAGCACACCCGCATCATACCCAACACTGCAGCAGTCACACACACAGCAGACCCAGCAGCAGTAGCATCTTACCCTACTAGCCCCCCAGCTGATCCGCCGAGCTAAACCTGTCTGCAGCAGACCACAGTCGAAAAAGACCCAGTTCAAATGCCCAGTGCAAATGCCTGCAGCAAGCCACAGTCGAAAACAACCCAGTGTAAATGCCCCCCAGCTGATACGCCAAGCAATAAACATACTGTAGACAACTCGAGTAGAGAAGACCCAACAAACAAAAAACCTAGCGAATAGCAGTGCAAATGCCCAGCAGGATCCAAACATTAACCCAGTGCAGCAACTCCCAAACTCAACAGCAGTGTCAGGTAATAACAGCCCCAGTCCCAAACCAAGCCCACTTTCGTGCCCAAGCTCTTTCAAATATAAGCCCCACCCTTGCAAGCACCAACAACAATTTATACAATTTATAAATTGTATAATGTAAATCATATTTATATCTCAACTCACTCTCAAGAGTACATTGACTTGGCAATTTATAATTGGACTGTGGATTCTAGTTGTTTTGCAGGATTAGTAAAAATCTGGATGAGTCTTATGGTCTTCAAGACTACATCAACAATGGTATTGTACTTGAGAAATTCGATTTTCAATTCTATGTCTGGTGAAGTTATGCAAGAGCAGAGAGTCTTACTTGGATATTTAGACACATTTGTGATTTGTATAAATAATAGATACAGATAGACATGATTTAAATGCTACTTTATTTACAACCCAGGTTATCACTGATATAGTCTTGAATCAGAATAGGCCAGCACTCATAGTTAGCAGTACAAGCTGGTGAGTTCTTACTGAACTAGTTGCTCATTATATGTATGAGCTCTGTGTTTGTATTACTGATTTCGAGGTAAATATAACCTTTATATTTCTGGTGTTTGTTATTTGCTCTATTTTATTCTAGTGATCCATCATACCATTAATGGATTTAGTATTGGAATGTTCATGTATTGTTGGGAATCATAGTAAACTTTTTCTTGTCTGCCTTGTGACAATTATGTCCCATTTGCATTACCAATCTTAGGGATATGGCGTTTGGTTGTGGACATCAGGTATTACTGTCAAAAGGTTTTTGGTTTTCATTTTTAGAGAACATGACTAGAGTGTATCTTCAAGTTTTCTTTTTCATTCTTATTTGCAGACATGTTGTGAATGTGGACAAGACCTTCATCTCTGTCCTATATGTCAAAGCACCATCCAGACTAGGATAAAACTTTATTAAATATGCTCTAATGATGACCTTCGTTTTATTCTCTGTATATATATTTTCTTTTAGTGATCAAAATAGGTTGATCTTTTCATCTTCCATTTGTAATAAGTTATTGAATAATGCAGTTTGGGTAAATTTAGCACGTTTTCTTGACTTTGCTATTATTTTACTGACTTTGCTATTATTTTTAAATATGTGCAGGAAGACTGTTTCTACGACCTGCCTTGCAATACTGGGTATCAAATTTTCGTGCTACATTTACGGAAGACGAGGAACGAAATTATGAAGTGTACTCTCTATATATGTAGATATATACTTTGATTGAAGAACTGTGGTAGCTTTAGATGGTTAATTGTAAAGATAATGAATGATTATGTAGTGGATGATTTTATTAAGTTAATAATATTTTAGTTTTTTTTTATTTTTGTCATTATTTGCTATGGGGACATTGAGCCAGCCAGGTACACAAAAAGAATGTCAAATTTTGATTTGGCAATAATATAATTCGTTACCGAAGCATTGAACAAGTTTTAATATAGCAACAATTTTATATATATTTAGCAACAAATTTTCGTTGCTAATGGCATTAAAAATATAATATTTGGCAACGAAAAATTAATCTAATAACAACGGAGGGAATATTGTTGCTAATACTAACATAAAATGCAACATTTTTTATCGTTGCAAATCATATCAACTTTTGTTGCACATATAAAGAAACGGCAATATATAATGTCGTTGCTAATTGACGACTTTCGTTGCTATTGAAAAATAACCAGCAACAAACAATTTCGTTGCTGATTCAACATAATGTCGCTGCCAAATAATATAATCAGCAACGAAAATCGTTGCTAAAAAGTTTACATTCAGCAACGAAAGCAAGCATAGGCAACACTTTCCATAATTTACTGCAACGAAAAATGTCGTTGTAAAATGGTGTCAATTGCAACGAAAATGCATAGTCGTTGCAAAAAAAAAGAGTTCATTTCGTTGCCAATTAGCATGCTTTTGCAACGAAATGGGGTTTTTAGTAACAAAATTTTAGTTATTCTGCAACAATACATTTTGTTGCTAAAGGATCGATGTCTCTGTACGAAAGCCAAATTTCGCTGCAAAATGTATTACTTTTTGCAACAAAAAAAAACGTTCGTTGCGAAACAATTAGCAACGCTCATTGCGCAACGAAAAGACGCAACGACAGTAAAGTCGTTGCCAAAATCCTTGCAACGAAATTTGGCACCTTTAACAACGAAAATCGGTTGTTGCTGAAGCCCCATTTTTTTGTAGTGATACTTAGTCGGGAATCCGAACCAAAATAATTTGATTGGATAACAATAAAGTTCTATATTGTTCAACAATATTTTTAAGTTTGTATCTAGCTGAATCAAATAGCTTAGACGGATTTTAAGTCAACGTATACATACTAGAAATCAATAAGTATGTATCAACATGTGATTAAATACAATGATTATCCAAGTGAGGACACTTGTATAACCATATTTAGAAATTAACAAACAGAATAAATATCTGGATTGTACAATAGTACTGTATTGATAAACAATGATCGGATAATTTAAAAATTTGTATGAATACAAAAGATTGGATACATAATCGATAATAATAGAGTTAATAATCTGACACAATAATAATATAATTCTGAAACTTTCTTACTTATGTCCATTGCATAAATGAAATACAAAGTTAGGATACTTGTCTGAGCTGCTGGTTACAATAATGCAACTTAGTTTTATCTTTTATATCACAACCTATAATTAATAAGATCATTCGTTCGATTAGAATAATATATCATATCACATAGTACTGCTATTTGCAGTCAGCACATAACCTAATCACATTGTCACATATGTTTAACAGCCACTAGATCACAAACAAACACGTATCTAGTCCAATTATCCAAGTCCGGATAAATTTCTGAAACATGTCGGGATACCGACGGCTTTATTGGGTAATTATCGAGTCTAAAACTCTATTCTGTAGTTTAATATTACATTAGATATTTTAAATATCAGTCGTATTATTTTTCATAGCCTTATAATAATTTTTTAAATAACTATTATAATTTATCAAAATTTTTCAAACATTGGAATCATTTTTAAATGATTTAAATATTTAATAATTCTATTATCATTAATATTTAATTAATATTAAATTATTAATGAAACTGCTGTCAAAATATTAAAGTTATTTATAATAACTCAAAATATTTTTAAAATATTTTTATTATCCTTAAATAATTTTAAAATAATTAAAATCATTTTAAAATAATTACCATTAATATTTAAATATTAATGTATTATTCAACAAAAATATTAAAAGTAATATATTATTACATAAAATATTTTTAAATCATTTTTTAAATAATTTTTAAATCAATAAAACTATTTTTAAACTATTTATTTAATATAATTATTAAATAAAACTAATATCATTAATATTAAATTATTAATGAAATTTACCTTTAAATATTAAAAGTTATATTTTATAACTTAAAATATTTTTAAATTATTTATTTTCATTTAAAAATGATTTTTATAATATTAAAATCATTTTTAATTAATTTATTTAATATAATTGTTAAATAGATCAAATATCATTAATATTAAATAATTAATGAAATTTATCTTAAATTATTAAAAGTTATATTTTATAATCTAAAATATTATTAAATACCTTATTATCATTTAAAATGATTTTTAATATAATAAAAATTATTTTTAATTAATTTATTTAATACATTTATTAAATAAATTAAATATCAATAATATTTAAATAAATACTAATATTTATGAAAAATATGTCAAATTATTAAAAGTTAATTTTCGTAACTTAAAATAATTTTTCAAATTATTGTTGGAATTTTTAATAATTAATTTTTATTTTTAAATAATTTTTGAAAAATAAATTAAATAAAATTATTAAATCTGTCGCTATAGGCTTTGGCGACAGAAACCGTCGCCTTAGGTGTTCTTGAGCTCAAGAACACTGACAGGCCAGTGTTCAAGGGCCTCGTTTGACCAGCCTTAATTTTCAGTCCAAAATGTTTCTAGGCAAGCTTGAACCTTGATCTTGTAGTGTTTATGTAACAGTACAAGCATCAACAACAATCTAGGTCATATCACACAACACCACGAAGATCTAGCCATTCTAAATCACTGTCAGATAGTTCTTCACGTTTCTGGGCTGCCTAGAATTCTAAGGTCATGGCCGGTCAATGCTATTCATGGCCTTATATGATGAAATCTGTTCATGTTATGGGTGATCTAGACGTCGGGCCTTCTAGAGTACCTAACAGGGTACAAGTTTTGATCACTAGTCAAGTCTAAACATCAGCAATAAGAAAGATCTAAGGCCCTGAACAAGCTGTCAGAGCTGTTCTTCATTTTCTGGGTTACCCAGAAATGAAGAACAGTTCGACTGACCATATTTGGGCTTCCACAACTTGTTGCTCATGTAATAGTTTTGATATTTAAGACTTGCAGTGTGTAGACAACATGTACATGAAGAGATCCATCACTTAAACTACATATAACAACAATCGAATCGCTTGATCCATACCGGTCAAACCATGTCAGATGACATGATCATACGTTTTCTGGGTTACCCAGAAAACACATTTCATTTTCGTCCGGTTTGGTTTGACCGTCCACTATGATCAACCTATTTCATGTTTAGGTGATCTAAAAGCTTGAATCAACAGATCATGTAACATACTACAACATGGATACAATAACAGAATCAAAACAACAAACAACTGACAGATCATGGCTTGACAAAATCTTGTCAGGCACTGATTTTGAGTTTCTGGGTTACCCAGAAACTCTTTGGTCAAGCTCGGTCAACGGTGTTTGACCATGATTATCTGACATTCTATGCATGATTTGGTCCTGCTACAAGTTTTAGATTATAGATCTCATAGCATACTACATGCTCAAACATTAAAAATACAAAAATCATTAACAACAAGAGATCTACAAGACCTGACATTTGGCTGTCAGACAACAATTTTTTTTTCTAGATTTTTAAAAACACCAAATCCGAGCCTCTAGATGATATGGATCTAACATCTAGCAACCCAGATCATCATTATACCCTACATACAACACATTTTAACATTTAATCACAACTTCTAACATGGAATCAAAAATCAGATTTGGATTTTAGGGTTTATACCTTACTTTGCTAAATCTTGAATCTGGGCTTCTTGATCTGTTATGATGATAGGAGCTGATATACTAGTATATTTCGTATGTTAGAGAGAGAGAGAGAGGGTCTTGGATGAGAGTTGTGAACAAATGGGCAATTAAGAGCACTTTTCTCTCTCTTATTCTATATATATAACTTAGATGCATTGCACTTGAATGCTATATATGGCAGATTTGGTGAGATTTGTCACATGGGCTGTGACCCCCCAAAATTAGGTATACATCACCCATCTTGGGTTGTCAGATACATGGTACAGAATACAATTACAACTTACTAATACAACTGTCGTGTACAATACGACAAAACATAACTGTGAGTTTGAATACAATTATTATCTACTAGAGACTATACAAACTCAAAAAGAGTCCTCATTACAATTATTGTCACACTATTTAATAGAATAGTGAGGACTACTAATACTATCATCTGGTCCATCACTCCGTTCTCCGACTCGTCCCAGCTATATTCTCATTTCCTGAAGAGAACAGTGAAAGAAAGGGTGAGCTCAACTAGCCCAGTAAGAAATATTTTGACTAAGATAATGCAGAATAAATTATCATTAGCCTTCAACAGTGTTAAACTGATAAAATATAACGAACATCAAGTTTAACTGCAGCGGAACAAGCAATCCATTAAAAGAGTCAAGTAGAGAATAAAATCTACTGCCTTCTATGATTTAAAAGGTTTTTCAACACTGATATCGCTGGGACTCAGCTTAATAAAATAATCCACATCATCGAATCACCCCTACACTACGACCAAGGATATTCTTTAGTATCACGACCACAATTATCCATGCACTACGGGCCAAGAATATTTGTGTACTTATTAATGGTCATGATCATGCCAACAACTTTCCATCAATGCACTATGGGCCAATGAGAACTTTTACCACATCATTTGTAACATTACGGTCATGATTATACCGAATAATCCCTGGTTATAATCATACCAAGTCCATCTATGCACTACAGGCCACAGATGACTTTCAATATTTTATAAACATGAGGATGATGACAATGATATAAGAATTCAATAAAACAAGTTCAAGAATTAATTTATCCAAGAATTAACAACGTCTAAATTATCAACATGATACTGCTTTGTGGAGTAAAATTCAAGAATGCTTAGAATAATATTTTCATGAAAAGATACTGGATGAAACGCAATTATCAAGGACATTCCACTAATTTCATGGAGTATAGAAGTTAAAACTTAACCAACTGAGTATAATAAAGAATGGAATAACAAAAGAAATCACCCGGTATGCGATAGACCGCACAGACATGTTATTCTAACAGAATAATAAATAATGGAACCAGGTCCGGCGTAAACGCACAGACAAGATATTTCGACATAATAATAAATAATGGAACTAGGTCCGGCGTAAACGCACAGACAGGATATTCCGACAGAATAATAAATAATGGAACCAGGTCCGGTGTAAAACACATAAACAGGATGTTCCAACAAAATAATAATAAAAACAGAACCAAGTCTGGTGTAAAACACACAGACATGATATTTTAACAGAATAATAGAAGAATGTTACCAAGTATAGGGTAGAACGCGTATACAGGTTATTCCAACAGAATAATAAGAAATGGAATAACAAAAGTTCTCTTCATGAATAAGAAAGAATAAACCCCTTACCGTTTTAAAGAACTGAAATAAGGAAGTAGTTAAGTAGCAGAATACTTTTCTTCTCTCTCTCTATAGTTTCTCTCTCTAGAGTTTAGTGAATTCGTAAGAAATAATGAAGGCATGAGCTGCTATTTATAGAAGAATAGACTACATAGTAACTAATCCATGAACGGTCCAGATTGATTTACTTTAATCTGACGGTCCATATTTAAAGAAAAATCTTTTAAATAAAATATAATATATTCTATTTATAGAGTAACTTTAATAAAGTATTCTGTTTTATATAAAAAGATGTTTCTATTTTATTACGTTAATAATACGAATAAAACAAAACTTCATTATCGCTAAATAATTCATATTATTAACTGACAATAATTGAATCAAACTGAGTGCTTTCTCACATAAGCATTAATAATCAATACCGTGTGCTACTATGCAACCACATGTATTACTGTACTTTTACTACCGAGTAGTTCAACAGTATCAATGGTAAAACTTCCGCCGTTATTTTTAATAAAATATTTTTGTCGTTTTCTCAATCCGACAATAATTCCGTTGTGGGGTCCACCAATGATTGTGCCGTTGTACGAATTATCCCTGTTAAAACGAATATTCCCCGATCAATCGAATATTATATAACAACTTGTGTACTTTGTAAAATTCATAAATATTACCCACAACTATAACATTATATCAAATTAACTCCATAATATTTAAAAATAATAATTATAGAAAATTCATCTTTATTTATAAAAGTTGGGGTCTTACATGGGCAAATCTAAGGTTGGTGACTTGCAAAGATATGGCAAGATTTGCAAGCAACAAATCTAATAATGTGACAAAAAGGGTAATTAGGTCATTTTTTTGCAAGTCCATGCTACTTAAATCTAGGGTTTAATCAATAGATTTTAAACCATAAGGTTTCCCAAATAATTTCTTGGGTTCGAAAAATTAAGTTTAAAGTTTAATAAAATTTTAATTAGAACTTACTAATTAAAATTAGGGTTTTTAATAGAAAATTAGGGTTTTAAATACTTAGGGTTTCTTGATATTATTAGGTTTCCCCAAATTATGAATTAGGGTTTCCTAATTAATATTATAATTTACTAAAATAATAATAAGGGTTACCATTTTAGCAATTAAGGTTTTAAATGGGAAATTAGGGTTTCTAATTTACAATTAGGGTTTCTCAAATATTAATTAGGGTTTTCTCTAATTAATATTAAATCTAATAATATACAACATAAATCATATAACACCATTACTACATAGTCTTAAACTCATAATTGAGTTTCAAAATAGGGTTTAACAATTTAATATTAGGATTTTGACATTATACACCATAATTGACCAACCATTATCTGTACACACATACTGTATATATTTATAGCATTGAAAAATAATATTATATTTAATATAATATTATTACTCTCATTCCTTATTCTAAATCCAAAATTAGGGTTTGGATTACACATCTGGTTTATCTTGCATATATAACATTATTAATTAAGTTAAAATAATTAACTTAACTAATCTAAATAAATTCACATAATAAAATAGTTATTATAATAATACTAATAATCATTTCATATATTATTTAAATAATATATAAATTTATTTTCATGGAAAATAAGTACTAAAATCATTTCTACTATTTAATTACTATATAAAAATATACTTTATAATAATCAATAATTCTAAAATAAAATCATTTGAAATTATTCATGTAATAAATAAATTTTATTTTTCACATATATATATACACATTACCTGGCACTTATTCCCACATTTATATATAAAAAAAATTATATGCAAAAATTTCTTATTTATTTATATAGAAAATCTCAGGTTATTACATCTTCCGTCACTCCATGGTACTTAAACGTATCACAAATTTATAAAAAACTAATCAAGTGATCGTTCGGATCATCATTCGACAATCCTCCGGTTTTATCTTAAAGTTAGTGGCAGTAATGACATGCCTCGTTATACTTGACTGAATTTTAGTAACTTGTGGTATGGCATAATCCTGCAATAACTTTTGAACCTCTTTAACCATTTTATCTTTCTTCTCTAGTGACTCTCGCGTTTTTTTTAACCCACTTACACAACCGCTGAAACCGTTTTCGATGTCGTCCTCGTAAGACAACAATTCTGGCTTCTTCGATTGAGTTTGCGTACATAAGTAAAGACAACCTGAGAAGAACAGAAAAGAAAAATTTGAAATTAAGATTAACTTTATCAAAATTAATAATGACAAAATATTAAAATAATTTCCCCGGTAACGGCGCCAAAAACTTGTTACCTAATTTCTTACTAGCACTTAACACACAAGCATACACATTCGTTTGTAATATTTAGCAAGCAAGGAAATCGTTCCCACGAGGAAATATATTAATATTTATTAATTACCAAATTTTAATTCAATTAATCCTATTTAAACTACAAATAATGTTTGCAAGTAGAAAATTAAAAATTAACAAAATTAAATACTAAAATAAGTGTTTGCAAGAGTAATTGTAGAAACTAATATTTTAAGATTACAACTTCCCTTAGTATTTCTTTTAAACCAATTTACTTCCCATTTAATCTAGTCAATTAAAATGAATCATTAACCAAGAATTCTTCATAATATTCACGCACTTCTTCCGAATGACACGTTCAAATCCTCCTAAATACGATCTCTAAGTAACATAATTTACAAGGAACACCCTAATCAGTTAACTCACTATATTCCTATGTGAATTAAGTCAATTAAGATTTACATCACATATTCTTTCAATGGATGCAAAAGACACATAGGTATATTTCTATCCTATATGGTAATCATATTAACCTTATTCAAATTATATGAACAGATATTATCATATCTAGATCTCAACCTATACTCAATTTTCCAATTTTATATAGATTATCTTAGTAATTGTTGGCCAAATAATTAATTAACAAGCACGAGATATGATAAAAGATTCAAAAGCAATTAACTTGCATTAAATAAGAAGCATCAATTTAAATTACATACTAAGTTTCGTTACAATCTTAATTGAAAGTTTAGTTCATAACGATTAAGGAAAACGTCATCCAAATCATAAATAAAAATTACAAAAATTAAAGATAAAAGAAAGGAATAGAAGAAACTATGCAATTGCTTTTAGTCTCTCTCTTAATCTTAAAAATTTGTAATCCTCCTTTGTGTTCTCCCTTGTTATCTTTGCAAATCTCTTGTTACGTACTTTTCTGAAGTCTTCTCCCTTTAATAATAATCCAACCTTCATTTAGATTCATATTCGGCTTCAAATTTCATCATATCTACAAAACTTTCGAAGTCTAATCGTGCTAGAGCGCCTAAGCGCCCAAATTTACATTGGTCCAAGTGTCTAGGTGCTTGACTGAAACACAATATTTAATAAAATGTCACTCAGTTCAATTTTAATGATTATTTAATTTTTTTTCCTCTCTAAAATGACCTATTTACCCCTCCAACTCTATCTTGCAATAAATGAACACAAAAACGAATAAAATGATCCTAAAACACTCAAAGATAGCAATAATTAAATTCAACAATACCTGATTCTTAAGTATGAAACTCACTCATTAGGAAGCCAAAGGAAGATGATTAAAATTGCTTGAAAAGAGTTTGATCGCACTTCTTTACATTTTTTTTATTTTGTAATTCTTGGATGATGGATAATTTGTGGATGATGACTATTATTTCAATGTTGAACTAATTATTATTTTAAGATTACAATGGAACTTGATGTGTAGCTAAATTAAATTGGTTTCTTGTTGATTATTTGTGGATTGTCTATTATATCTTATGCTTAATTGATTAATTATCTGATCAACAATTACCATGGTAATCTATATAAAATTGAGAGATGAAGTATAGATTTAGCCCTGAATATAATAGTATATGATTGTATTTTCTGCTTAAGTTGAAATTCATAATTTGTATATAGGATACAGATATATCTATATACCATATGTAATCTGAAGAGAACCTGACCGTGAAATCCTTTTTAATGTTAATTCATATAGAGATATTGTAATAGCCAAAAATTCTAAGTCACTTTGTAAATAAATATATTAATTAAATATTAATGATATTGAAATCTTTATGACATACATCGAATAAGTAAGTGAATATTTAAATATAAGAATTATTTATCAATGATGATAAATATGTTATGACATATGTGAAGTATGTATGGAATTAAATAAATATATATTGTAAATATGTATACATATTTATTTATTATATATATAAAGAGAATTAAAAAGAAAGTTACATAACCTAATTACACATTAGGTATGAGAATTAAATAACATAAGGGTTATGGTATTTAAGAATATTAGTATTTAAAATTATACTAATCTAAGAGATTTATTTTATTATCTCAATTTATTATTTATTTAAAACCTAATTAAAGCAAGTCTAATTGGGTTATACGATTAAATGCACATGAGTAATTATTTAAATTTCAAATGAATGGAATGGAAACCCTAATTAAATAATTAAGGTAAGATAAAATTAAAAGTGTTGGACCCATGGTTATTAACATAGCCCAATTATTTAATTTAAAAAGCCCAAAGGAAGTGTCGACTTAGGGATTTTATTTTATCCATTTTCTGTTCTTGTCTTTTAGTGTTCTCATGTTAGGTGAGATTTGTTTGAAAAAATAAGTTGTGAAAAGGTATGACATTTATATGTCGACGATTGGACTGTAAGAGTCGCAAGTTGGTTTTTTAAATGGTTGTACCAACACAACCGAGAAAAAGTTTGCACATTGACCCAGTGATGTGACACTGCTTAACGGGTCTGTGAAATCGAGATTCATTAGGGTCCGGGGACTTGCTTATGCGGAGGGAAGGTGTTAGGCACCCCCCGACATCCGTGTTACCACGGTGACCGCCACTTTTCAATTAAACTGTTATATGAATGTGTGTGTGTGTGGGTCAATGTGCAGTTATTTGGATGTAGTGTTATGCCTCGTTCGCACCTATATAAAAAGGGTTTGAATTTCTGTATAAAATTCAGTTTTAACAAAATATAGCAGTGATGTTTTGTAAAAAGAGATTTTTCAAACCCTGTGCTCAATAGTAATTGAGGCCATTGATACTTTCATTTTTATTAAATGCTCGGCTTGATTGCTTTTATTTTTGAGATGCGGAGCATATTCGAGAAAATAATATACATAGCAGTGCCGAACTCCTTAAGGGCAAGAGAGCCACCTAAGGAAATTCGAACAACGCGAATAATTTACAAGCCGTGTACAGCTAAAAATGTCCATCACGGGAACCGAATCTAGATTCAGTAGACTGAATCTGTGATCACATGATTCCTAGGCTCACATGATGCCGCAATTTATATGAAAGCTGTAAACAGTTATATATATAAAAGCTATAAATATATATATACAGACATGATCAACCACCACGAAACACCTCCATGGGGGATCATAAATATAAATATATAAAAGCGAAAAATATAAATATAGAGACATGATCAACCACCACGAAGCACCTCCATGGGGGATCAGAAATGTAAATAAAGCAGTAAAGACGATCAACCGTCACGAAGTAAACTCCAGGCGGGACGAAATATAAAGAAAGCAGTAAAAGCGATCAACTGCCACGAAGTAAACTCTAGGTAGGACGAAATGTAAAGAAAGCTGTAAAAGGCCACGAAGTAAACTCCAGGCCTGACAGAAATGTGTGTGTATATATATATATATATATATATATATATATATATATATATATATATATATATATAAAAGCAGTAAACGCACCTGATGTAAAATCTAGGATCATCGAATAGAGTTCGACAACAGTTCATATATATATATATAAACAGTAAATGCTCCGGATGTAAAATCCAGGCTCATCGAATAAAGTTCGACAACAGTTTATCTATAAGTATATATATATATATATATATATATATATAAAGCAAATAAACGCTCCGAACGTGAGTCTAGGCTCAATCGAGGCATAACTCGATAATGTTAGTCTATATATATAAATATATATTTAATATATATATACAAAAAGAAATAAAAGCCATGGACCGAAGTCCGGGCATACACACGCAACACGACTTTCAACGTGCAGAACGGTGCGTGAAAAGATGAAGAGAAAGGCTTTAAAGTATGCAAGAAGGCTTACAGTGGACTGCCAAAGTAGACTTCAATGACTTTAAATGGATGAACACTCGGCTCCCGCTGGTAAAAATATAACAATATATAAGGTCACAAGTGTTTAAAATGAGAAAGCACTCAGTTTATAGTGTGTACAGAGCAAATTGGACAGGGCTTCCTCACCTTTTTTCTTGCAAATATGGCCACCCAAACCCCTCTATTTATAGATAAGGGGAGTCGCAGGTGTACCTACGACTGCCCGGGGTGCCTCGGGCAATGAGGGTCCCATCGTCTCGAAGCACGTGCACTCAGATGACGCGCTGTTCGTTCGAACCTTCATAACTTTCAATCCAGGAGTCCGATGGAAGCGTGCCATACCATTCCAAAAAGCTCTTTCTGAGAGCTACGTAATGACATAGGATTTGCTCTTTTTTGATTCTAGGAAGATGGGTCCATGACCGACATGGCATTTTTGGGTTTCCGTCAGGTAGTCCGTTGAGCTGTTTTGCGTAGTTTGTGCTCGAAAGTTAAAATATGGTTCTTGTGGGACTTCTATTGAAGCAATTTGAGTTGAAATGAGTTAATTTGATGTGAGTTGAAGTTGAGTTAGAAAAATGATCATTTTACCCCTCCCGGGGTTTATCTTCGATTTTTGCACAGTTGTAGCAGTCTTTTCTCAGGGTTATCTCTGAGGTTGACCTGATGTTGACTTTAACTGTCCTCAGGGTTATCTTTGAGGTTGGCTTGACCTCCTGGGGTCATCTCCAGGCTTTAAACTTGATCTCCTGGGGTTATCTCCGGGGTTGAAATTGATTTTCCCAGGGTTAATTCAGGGGTTGGAAACTGATTTCCCGGGATTATCTCTGGGGTGGGAAATTGGATCTCCCGGGACTATCTCCAGGGTTGAAATTGATGTTATGGTCCTCCAGGGTTATCTCTGGAGTGTGAAAAAGACGTTTTTGTCCTCCTGCATAGTTAGTAACAGGAAAACAAAATTTTGAGTGTCTACAGATGCCCCTCTTTATTATGTTCATGCAATGCAATAGAATAGACATGATAAAGATTACTAGACACTTAAAATATGACAAGATATTTTTAATGATACAAATCGCAATGTAATGAATGTTATGATGAATGTTAAAATGTTTTCGTAAATTATAGTTCGCACATCGCATTTCGCACTTCGCATTCACTTTTCGCATTTGGCCAATCGCACTTCACAACTCGCACATCGCATATCACAAATCGTAATGTAATGAATGTTGTGATGAATGTTTAAAATGTTTTTCGCAAATTATTACTTTTACCGATCATTACTGATGCCTATGCTGGTGTTAACTCTAAAGATTTGGCTTTTTTCGGTGTTACCGATGCTTATTTGATGAAGATAAGTTGAGATATTTTCTACATCTCTACTGGAGATGACGTTCTAAAATCACCAAACCTTCTCGATGCATATGCCGGTAGTTTACAATAGTGCCTACCCTGATGGTAGTTTGACAACGGTGCCTACCCTGTTAGTAGTTGACTAATTTGACATCGCCAGACTGTTTCGGTTCCCACTTAAATGGTGGTATCCCTGAATTGTCTTGATGTTACGTTGAATTGATGCCAATGGTTTAGAATATCAGATCTTCTAATACCTTCGCTGAAGTAATATTCCAAGGTTTGCTTTGCCAGACTCTGCCTGATGTTACGCTCACCCTTTTTGAGGTGATTTGGAGTTTTTTTTTGCTGTTGGGTGCTTGTTTTCCATTTCCTTGAGCGTTTCATTCGTAACCCGGCTGAACTGATGACCTAAATGCCGCTGATATCCCTGGAGGGTGCAACTCGTTCTTTCACTGCCCAGATTTAAACTTTGGTGTAAAGGCCTCGACTTGTGAGGACTCGAAGTCGGTTGGCACATTTGATGTTGAGGATTTCATTCGCTAGACCTTTCGTCATTGGCCTTCTGCTCTTGAGTTAAGGATTTTTTTGAGAATTTCCCCCTTCTTTTGTAGGGGCAAGCTAAAGTAGCCATGATTTCTTTCAGGATTTCTCCCCTTTCTTTTGATGAGAGGCTTGAGCCCGCCTTAAGCTCCTTCCATTTCTTGGAATTGGACAATGCCCCAGTCCTTTTGCATGTTGATGCCGAGGATTCATATGAGAAACTCTCTTTGTTGATGAAGTCGCAAGTGAGTAATATCCAAATCGCTAGTGAGATTATGTGAGAGAAGCTCTGATGATGATGTACCATGTTGATGGTGCTGACTGACGCATTTTCCTCCTTAGGATGGTTGATAAATGCCCTAGTGTTGAGTTGTTGATGTTTCTGAGATTGCCCTAATCTTGTTGTAAGGGCTCCAATATCGGGTTGTCGCCAATTTTGAAATTACCCCAGCCTTACTTGTTGTCTGGGATAGTTGCTTTGACAGACGGGTTAATAAGATGTCGAGATCGCAAGAGGCTTTTACTTCTATACCAGATGGTGAACAGGTAGTGGATTTGGACTTTGATGCCCTCAATCATTGTTCCTGACTTGTTATTGCAATCGCCGTTGATGGTTTTCTTATAATTTTATGAAGGCTTGTGATTGAGGGTGTTGGCTCTTTGAAGGTCCTCGCTGCTGGTTGTCTTAGTGTATCGCTATTTGTTCCTTTCTGGGATTTGTGCCAGATTTGATGGAATGACATTGAAGTGTTGTTGGGTCTTCTCAACATTGGTCGCTGACTTAGAGAATTTTTCTTTGGTATCTTGGGATTAATGTTTGGGTATGGATATTTCTTTTGAGGGTCCGACCGCACCACTGATGGCTACCTACGTACTCCTGTATGTGCGGGAGATCAGGTCTGCATAGTTCCTGCTTGATAAGATAAATGGTTTGAGAAGTGTTTATTTGGGGGGTTTTTGGGTTTTTTGTTTAGTTTGACCGCACCATAAATGGTTGCCTACGTACTCTCATTAATGAATGGAGATCAGGTCTTTCGTAGTTCAGGCTTTAGCTTGAAAGGCTGAAAATATTTACTGGAGTTTGAGCTTGGTTGAAGGGGTTTTTCGATTTTTGCAATGGTTAGACCGCATCATATGTGGCTGCCTGCGTACTCCTATTGATGAGGGGAGATTAGGTCTGCGTAGTTCCAACGTAGTGTGAAAAGGTTCAAAGTTGTAAGTGATGAGAAGGGTGTAGAGATGTCTTTGTTTTTGTTTTTCTCTTTTTTATTTTTTTTATTTTTTTTTATTTTTTTTGTTTTTGTTTTTTTTTGTTTTTGTTGTTTTTGTTGTTTTTTTTCTTTTTTTTTCTTTACATGCATGGAAAATAAATGGCACACTGCGAAGAAAGTGATATCGTCCCAACATCTCCTGGAACTCACAACTGTATCCTCTGGATCTGCATCTTCTTGGCTAGCTGAGGCATGATAGTCCAGTTGTCAGTGGTTATGTTGCCTTTAGGGATCGCGATAGAGGTTACCTTTTGATTCTGAATATCTTTACTTATAGCCATAACTTGATCGCTTCCTGATTCAGTACATTCCTCAGGGACGCTTGAACTGGACCCATCGCACAAAGGGATGAACTCTGGATTCTTCAATGGGTTAGCTTCCCCGACAATCTCACCACCTTTTTCTTCATATGTTTCTTCGCCTTTATCATGGGTTTGAGATGATTCGACCATGAAATCTCCCTCAAACTGTTGTTGCATTTCTCGCAAGGAACTTTCCTTTTTGGCCTTTTCTTCTTTGGAAAGGATTAGTATTTCCTCCGCATCATCCAAGGTTATAAAATCAGGAACGTGGTTGCTATCTTTGGACCACATGATGTTTGATGTTGGTGGAGGAATCTTCTTTGGGGATTCCCTTGTCTCCTCTATCACTCTCTACATTAGGATCAGTCCATCTTGTGTTCTGTCAGGACTAGTGCTCATAGCCTTTACCTCATTTGAACTGTCTGTCTCGAGTGGACAACTTAAGTTTTTTATTTCCTTTTCGCCTTTTTTAGTCATGAGGAATTCTATCTTCAGCCCTTCATTTTCAATGAGATCCTGGATTTTATGTCTCAAAGACCAGCATTCCTCAGTCGTATGTCCAAGTGAGTTAGAATGATAGAGACATATCTTGGTGGAATCATAACTCTTTATCTTGAGATTTATAGGAGGCAACAACTCAGTAATCCTTCCTTAGCTTATCAGAAAGTGTAGCATTTCTTCATTTGATCTTTCTTCTTTGGGAAATCGCATTCCCCTGTGCGATTTGTTTGCTGGCGAGATCTTCTAGCAATTTTATCATCCCCCTTTTCTTGCACTTTCAGCCTGCTTTGATATTCTTCATTTAGCTGGCTCAGCATAAAGAGATATGGGCTTACATTATGGTTAACCTCCTTTTTCTCTTGGCTTTCTGATAGTTGAGTGAAAAACTGCCTCGTTTCCTGATGTTGGCGCACTATCAGCTTAGCCAACATATTTACTTAATTTTTGATCGTCTCTGATTTGTGCATTACTGGCATACCCTCATTCGAGTTTTCCCACTCTAGGACATTTGTTCTGTGCCTTTGGGGGTATTCCTCCACCCTTCGTATGTACTTACGATTTGGATACATTTCAGCGCTTCCTGACCCGATCATGTTTACTTCCTCCGTATCATGCTGCAACAGAGGGTTGGTGTTGACATTTTGTTGATCGGGTTGTTGGACCACAATACTGCCACTTTCGATCAGATTTTGAATCTTATGCTTTAAGGACCAAAAATCTTGTTTATCGTGTCCTTGAGACCCTGAGTGGTAAGCACATCTCTGGCTCAAATTGTATCTTTTGCTCCTTGGTTCCAGAGGTGGAGCAAGTTTGGTAATTTTCTTGTGATCTATCAATATCGCCAAGACATTTTCAAAGGGAATTGCCTAGTGGAGTGAACACCTGATTTTCCGTTCTTTCAAATTTTCTTTTTTTATCCTGGTATTAGTTGAATGCAGCCTGTTGTTGAGATGGTAGATTGTCTTGGTTTTTCCAAATAGGGGGACTGTAGTTTGGTCTCCTAGCTTGCCCCTGTACAACAAGGGATACATCTTCATCGCCTTTATCGGGTACCCCCTTGGGATCACTTGCATATTTGCCAATCTGTATATGTTTGGCGACTGCTACCAAGGCAGTGAAGTCTTTAATCTTTCCTGCCTTCAGGCCCATCTCTACCATTTCGCCGTGTTTGATCATTTCCTAGAATGGCTTTCCTATGCCTGCTAGGATTCTCTCATAGTAAGGCGCCTCTTGAATGTCTATGAAAGTCATCACCATTTCAGTTTATGTCATTGATGGAATGACTTGCGCTGCCAGATGTCTCCACCTTTGGGCATATTCTCAGAAAGACTCAGTACTTTACTTTTTGACTTTAGTCACTTGGTATCGATCTGATGCCATTTGTGACTGAAAACTGTACTAATTTAGAAAAGTATGGTCCAATTCTTCCCAGTTGTGGATTTTGGCATTGTCAAGTCGGGCATACCAGGCTTTAGCCTCTCCAGTGAGACTCTTTTGAAAAAGTTGCATTATGAGGCTTTTATCTTTAGCATAAGACCCCAGTTTGCCAATGCACACTTTTAGGTACGTATAGGGATCACCTGCCCCATTGTACTTTTTAAACTCTGGGATTTTGAATTTGTCAGGATATCGAGCCCCTGGGAATATGCAGAGAACTGAATAGGTGACAGTTCCATAGTTTTCGGTCCCTTTGATTGATCGAATGGTTTCCTCTATTTGTTGGACTTTCTTTCTTATATCCCCAGTTTCTCCATCATCCCTGAGTTTTGTGATTTCAGGTGTTTTGTTGGTTCCTTTATTGGAATGAGGTTCAGGTAACTGGGTTTCTATCTTTTTTCCAATACCCTGACTGCCCCCTGGTCTGAAAGACTCTAGTTGAGTAGGCATTGTCTGGCCCCGAGTGTTTTTACTTTGTTCTTTTAGAAAGACAACCAATTCTGCTATTTGATTCCTTAATCCTTCAAACTCCTCCCGGGAAACAGGAGTAGGATCTGGCTGGGTACTTGTAGCCATGTCTTACGGTGGGCTTAGTGCCTTTTTGGATTTTAAACGGGTAACGGGACCGATTGTTTCCCTACAAAAAGACTTATGTAGTTTAGTCTTAAGAAATGTGGAAATGTTACATGCTATATGATGTACCATTTTAGGAGTATTTATCCTACAAAACGGATGTCAGTTGTTTGTATGACAAGATAGCATGTCAGATAAAAAGGGAATGCATGTACACATTCAATCATATTTTTCCATTACATTGAGATGAACATGGAATTGAAATTACAAGTAATTGAAATGGGAAGGTATGAAGAGACTTCCCTCCGCGTTTAATTAGATGCTGACCTATCTTAGGTTACTCTCGTGATTTTTCGATATGAAGGTTCCCAAATTATCGCAATTTACTTGACGGGAAGTTAATCCGATGTTTCAACTGGAGCAAATTTGGGTGGTGCCTTTCCTGAGCCTCGTTGGAATTAGTCTTCCTACGAGTCCAGTAATCAAACACCGACAGGATAGCCTCCTGGTGGAGGGACCACCCAACATACATTCACATAAATCGCGTCTCACCGTATGGAAATGATGACATGTGTGAAGCACTAATATCACAAGCAGATATGGTGCGAAGCACTAAGTGCAATAAGTAAATGCATTAGTACACATTCATTCAAATGTAAATGCAACATCCACACACAAACAGATAAAAGTTTTGAAAAGTTTGTAAATAGCGGCTTAAGCCCTCTTACTGGAGTCCCCAGCAGAGTCGCCACCTGTCGACGTCGGGATTTTATTTTTTCCCTTTTCTGTTCTTATCTTTTGGTGTTCTCATGTTAGGTGAGATTTGTTTGAAAAAATAAGTTGTGAAAAGGTTCGACATTTATATGTCGACGATTGGACTGTAAGAGTCGCCACTTGATTTTTTAAATGGTTGTACCAACACAACCAAGAAAAGGTTTGCACATTGACCTAGTGATGTGACACTGCTTAACGGGTCTGTGAAACTGAGATTCATTAGGGTCCGGGGACTTGCTTATGCGGAGGGAAGGTGTTAGGCACCCCCCTGACATCCGTGTTACCACGGTGACCGTCACTTTTCAATTAAACTGTTATATGGATGTGTGTGTGTGTGTGTGGGTCAATGTGCAGTTATTTGGAAGTAGTGCTATTGTAACACCCCAGTCCCATATCGAAAGAAAGGGGAAAAATTTGTCTACATATAAGAAAATAAGTTACTACCAATAGTACCTTTAAGTCATGACCTTTTGGGAGCCTGTGGTGGGCTAAGATGACTCAAGAAGATACTATTGGGTAAGTAGTTTGAGGCCTTATTTTGATGGATTTGATTCGATTCGGACTTGGGATTTGACCCAAGATTTGTTCCGGACTCGGGATTTGACCCGGGTTCAAAGCCGACTCTCGAAAGCTCGGGTCGGGTTATCCGATCGGGTTGCCGGAGGTTGGGGACACGATGGCTGATGGTATTATCCCACAATAGAGAGATAGAGGTCCGGAGGTGGGGACACCAAGCCAGCCGGTATTATCCCACAATGGCTAGAGAGGCAAAGATCTTTGGGCCGTGTGTGTGATCGGTTTTAACGGGGACGTCAGAAATTTAAGTGGGGGAGTTTGTAACACCCCAGTCCCATATCAAAAGATAGGGGAAAAATTTGTCTGCATATAAAGAAATAAGTTACTACCAATAGTACCTTCAAGTCATGACCTTTTGGGAGCCTGTGGTAGGCTAAGATGACCCAAGAAGATACTATTGGGCCAGTAGTTTGAGGCCTTATTTTGATGGATTTGATTCGATTCGGACTTGGGATTTGACCCGAGATTTGTTCCGGACTCGGGATTTGACCCGGGTTGTTTCAGCTATGCCTCGTTCGTACCTATATACAAAGGGTTTGAATTTCTGTATAAAATTCAGTTTTAACAAAATATAGCAATGATGTTTTGTAAAAAGAGGTTTTTCAAACCCTGTGCTCAATAGTAATTGAGGTATTTGATACTTCCATTTTTATTAAATGTTCGGCTTGATTGCTTTTATTTTCGAGATGCGAAGCATCTTCGAGAAAATAATATACATAGCAATGTTGAACTCCTTATGGGCATGAGAGCCATCTAAGGAAATTCAAACAACTCGAATAATTTACAAGCCGTGTACAGCTGAAAATGTCCATCACGGGAACCGAATCTAGATTTAGTAGACTGAATCTGTGATCACATGATTCCTAGGCTCACATGATGCCGTAATTTATATGAAAGCTGTAAGCATTTATATATATAAAAGCTATAAATATATATATACAGACATGATCAACCACCACGAAGCACCTCCATGGGGGATCGAAAATGTAAATATATAAAAATGGTAAATACATATATAGAGACATGATCAACCACCACGAAGCACCTCTATGGGGGATCAGAAATGTAAATAAAGCAGTAAAGACGATCAACTGCCACAAAGTAAACTCTAGGCGGGACGGAATGTAAAGAAATCAGTAAAAACGATCAACCACCACGAAGTAAACTCTAGGCGGGATGAAATGTAAAGAAAGCTGTAAAAGGCCACGAAGTAAACTACAGGCCTGACAGAAGTGTAAATATATATATATATATATATATATATATATATATATATATATATATATATATATATATATATATATATATATAAGAGGTAAACGCACAAGATATATATCGATCCCGGCTCGGTTTATCATTTCAGTGATTTGTCGCTATATATATATAAAAGTAGTAAACGCACCGAATGTAAAATCCAGGCTAATCGAACAGAGTTCGACAACAGTTTATATATATATATATATATATATATATATATATATATATTGTGACGCCCCCAAAATTAGGTATACATCACCCATCTTGGGTCGTCAGATACATAGTACAAAATACAAATACAACTTACTAATACAACTGTCGTGTACAATACGACAAAACATAAACTGTGAGTTTGAATACAAATATTATCTTCTAGAGAGTATTCATACTCAAAAGGAGTCCTCATTACATTTATTAACACACCATTACATAGAATAGTGAGGACTACTAACTAATACTATCATCCGGACCATCACTCCGTTCCCCGACTTGCCCCAGCTACGTTCTCATTTCCTGAAGGGAACAGTGAAAGAAAGGGTGAGCTCAACTAGCCCAGTAAGAAATATTATGACTAAGATAATGCAGAATAAATTATCATTAGCCTTCAACAATGTTAAACTGATAAAATATAATAGACATCAAGTTTAACTGCAGCGGAACAAGCAATCCATTAAAAGAGTCAAGTAGAAAATAAACTCTACTATCTTTTATGATTTAAAAGATTTTCCAACACTGCGATTGCTGAGACTCAGCTTAATAAAATAATCCACATCATCGAATCACCCCTGCACTACGGCCAAGGATATTCGTATATTCATTAATGGTCATGATCATGCCAACAACTGTCCATCAATGCACTACGGCCAATGAGGACTTTTACCACATCATTTGTAACATTACGGTCATGATTATACCGAATAATCCCTGGTCATAATCATACCAAGTCCATCTATGCACTACAGGCCACAGATGACTTTCAACATTTTATAAACATGAGGATGATGACAATGATATAAGAATTCAATAAAACAAGTTCAAGAATTAATTTATCCAAGAATTAACAACGTCCAAATTGTCAACATGATACTGCTTTGTGGAGTAAAATTCAAGAATACTTAGAAGAATATTTTCATGAAAAGATACTGGATGAAACGCAATTATCAAGGATATTCCACAAATTTCATGGAGTATAGAAGTCAAAACTTAACCAATTGAGTACAATAAAGAATGGAATAACAAAAGAAATCACCATGCATGCGATAGACCGCACAAACAGGTTATTCCAACAGAATAATAAATAATGGAACCAGGTCCAGCGTAAATGCACAGACAGGATATTCCGACAGAATAATAAATAATGGAACCAGGTCCGGTGTAAAACACACAGACAGGATGTTCCAACAGAATAATAATAAAAACGGAACCAGGTCCGGTGTAAAACACACAGACAGGATGTTCCAACAGAATAATAATAAAAACGGAACCAGGTCCGGTGTAAAACACACAGACAGGATGTTCCAACAGAATAATAGAAGAATGTCACCAAGTATAGGGTAGATCCGCGTATACAGGTTATTCCAACAGAATAATAAGAAATGGAATAACAACAGTTCTCTTCATGAATAAGAAAGAATAACACCCCTTACCGTTTTAAAGAACTGAAATAAGGAAGTAGTTAAGTAGCAGAATACTCTTCTTCTCTCTCTCTATAGTTTCTCTCTATAGTTTCTCTCTCTAGAGTTCAGTGAATTCGTAAGAAATAATGAAGGAATGAGCTGCTATTTATAGAAAAATAGAATGCATAGTAACTAATCCATGAACGGTCCAGATTGATTACTTTAATCTGACGGTCCATATCTAAAGAAAAATCTTTTAAATAAAATATAATATATTCTATTTATAGAATAACTTTAATAAAGTATTCTGTTTTATATAAAAAGATGTTTCTGTTTTATTACGTTAATAATACGAATAAAACAAAACGTCATTATCGCTAAATAATTCATATTATTAACTGACAATAATTGAATCAAACTGAGTGACTTCTCACATAAGCATTAATAATCAATACTGTGTGCTACTATGCAACCACACGTATTACTGTACTTTTACTACCGAGTAGTTCAACAGTAACAATGGTAAAATTTCTACCGTTATTTTTAATAAAATATTTTTGTCGTTTTCTCAATCCGACAATAATTCCGTTGTGGGGTCCACCAATAATTGTGTCGTTGTACGAATATTCCCTGTTAAAACGAATATTTCCCGACCAATCGAATATTATATAACAACTTGCGTACTTTACAAAATTTATAAATATTACCCACAACTATAACATTATATCAAATTAACTCCATAATATTCAAAAATGATATTTATAGAAAATTCATCTTTATTTATAAAAGTTGGGGTCTTACAACCTCCCCTTCTTATGAAATTTCGCCCTCGAAATTAGGGTACGTACCTGGTATGTCGAAGAGGTAAGGATACCTTGATTTCATTTCAGATTCTAACTCCCAAGTCATTTCCTCAACATCGTGGTTTCTCCACAAAACTTTGACTTGAGGTATAACCTTGGAGCGTAGAATATGTTCCTTCTTATCCAAGATTTGAACAGGAACTTCTTCATACGTCAAATCTTCCGCTATTTCGTCCGGTTCTAACTCAATAATGTGGTTCGGGTCTTCCACATATTTGCGTAACATGGATATGTGAAAAACGTTATGAACACGAGACATACTTGGCAGTAAAGCGAGTCTATAAGCCACAGTTCCTACTCGATCGAGGATTAAAAATGGACCGATGAATCGAGGATTGAGCTTTCCTCTCTTTCCAAATCTCGTAACTCCTTTCCATGGAGCAACACGTAAGAACACATGATCTCCTACATCAAATTCCACGTCCTTTCGATGAAGATCAGCATAACTCTTTTGTCGATCTTGTGAGGTTTTTATACGTTGTCGGATCGTTTGAATCTTTTCTGTAGTCATACGTACCAACTCCGGTCCCAACAACGTTGCTTCACCCACCTCATCCCAGCATACTGGAGAACGACATTTTCTTCCATACAATGCTTCGAATGGAGCCATGCCAATACTTGCTTGATAACTGTTGTTGTAGGAAAACTCCACCAATGGTAAGAACTTGTCCCAACTTCCCTTGAAGTCAAAGACACAGAGTCTTAATAGATCTTCAAGAGTTTGAATAGTCCTCTCTGATTGTCCGTCCGTCTGAGGATGATATGCTGAACTAAATCGTAACTCCGTGCCCATAGCTTTTTGTAAACTAACCCAAAATCGTGAAGTGAATCTTGGGTCTCGGTCAGAAACTATGGATACTGGCATACCATGCAGTCTTACAATCTCGTTTATGTACATACGAGCAAGACGTTCAAGTGTATAAGTTTCTCGTATCGGTAAGAAATGAGCAGACTTGGTCAATCTATCAACAATGACCCAAATCGCATCAATACCTTGAGAAACCCTAGGAAGACCGGTAACGAAATCCATGGTAATGTGCTCCCACTTCCATTCTGGAATTTCAAGTGGTTGCAATGGACCTTTTGGTACTTGATGCTCCGCTTTGACTCGTTGACAAGTTAGACACCTTGAGATAAACAACGCTATCTCTCTCTTCATATTGCTCCACCAAAATGTATGACGAAGATCATGATACATTTTGGTACTTCCAGGATGGATTGCAAACGGTGTGTTGTGCGCCTCCATCATGATTTCATACTTTAAATCAGGGTTGTTAGGAACACAAAGTCTGGAGTTGACTCGAAGTATTCCTTCTTCATCGATTCTTGCTTCCGGCATAGCACCTTCTTGCACTTTCTTCTTCATACGCATCAGCTCCAGGTCTGTAGCTTGAGCAGCTTTAACTTTATCGATTAAAGTCGGTTCTACTCGTATATTCGCCATCATCACATGGGTCCCTGGAGTCTTTAACTCTATCTCCATCCTTTGCAAATCACACAAAATGGGCCTTTGTGTTGACAATATCGCACTCGTACTTGCATATGATCTTCTACTCAATGCGTCAGCTACCACGTTCGCTTTTCCAGGATGGTATTGAATGGTATGATCATAATCTTTCAACAGTTCAAGCCAACGTCGTTGTCGCATGTTGAGTTCCTTTTGAGTGAAGAAATATTTGAGGCTTTTATGATCCGTAAAGATCTCCACCTTCTCCCCATACAAGTAATGCCTCCAAATTTTAAGTGCAAAGACAACAGCTGCCAACTCTAGATCATGAGTAGGATAATTCCTCTCATATTCCTTGAGTTGTCTTGATGCATAGGCTATGACTTTTCCATGTTGCATGAGAACGCATCCCAACCCTTTGCTCGAAGCATCACTGTAGATGACAAATCCCTCCGAGCCAGATGGTATTGTTAGAACAGGTGCTGAAATGAGTCTCCTCTTGAGTTCTTGAAAACTCTACTCACATTCTTCGCTCCAACCGAACTTTGTATCTTTTCGAGTCAGCTGAGTTAATGGAGTAGCGATTCGAGAAAATCCTTCCACGAATCTCCGATAATAACCAGCTAAACCAAGAAAGCTACGTACTTCGGTCACTGATTTAGGTTGCTCCCAGCTTTGAATAGCTTCAATCTTTGCCGGGTCAACCGATATTCCACGACTTGATACTACGTGCCCAAGGAATGCTACCTCTTCCAGCCAGAACTCGCATTTCTTCAACTTGGCATAAAGTTTGTATTCACGAAGCTTTTGGAGTACCAACCTCAAGTGTTGCTCATGATCTTCACGGCTTTTGGAATAAACAAGGATGTCATCGATAAAGACGACCACAAAGTGATCCAAATATTCCTTGAATACCCTGTTCATCATATCCATGAAGGCAGCAGGAGCATTAGTCAATCCAAAAGACATAACTAAGAATTCATAATGCCCATACCGAGTTCTGAAGGCAGTCTTTGGAATATCCTCAGTTCTAACCTTCAGCTGATGATATCCAGAACGAAGATCGATCTTTGAAAAGAATTGTGCTCCTTGCAACTGGTCAAACAGGTCATCAATACGTGGCAATGGGTACCTATTTTTGATGGTGACATGATTCAACTCCCGATAATCAATACAAAGTCGCATACTCCCATCTTTCTTCTTCACGAACAGAACAGGAGCACCCCAAGGAGAAGTACTAGGACGAATAAAACCAATGTCTAACAATTCCTGCAGTTGGGTCTTTAACTCCTGAAGTTCAATAGGAGCCATTCGATATGGGGCTTTGGAAATGGGTTTTGTACCGGGTTCAAGGTCGATACAAAATTCAATTTCACGCTCTGGGGGTAGGCCAGGAAGTTCTTCGGGAAATACGTCAGGAAATTTATTAACAACAGAAATATCATTCAAAGCTGACGTATTTTTGTTTAGATCTGTGACATGAGCTAAGAAAGCTTGACATCCGTTTTTCAATAAACGAATAGCTTTATGGCTTGAGATGACAGCGATTGATTTTAATGGTTTGGTTGCTTGAATTCGCATAATAGGTCGATTAGGAATATGAAAGCTAACAACCTTACGAAAACAATCAATTTTTGCATGATGAGTAGTTAACCAATCAATCCCTAGAATCACGTCAAATGCAAGTATTTTTAATGAAATAAGATCGACAGGTAATGTGTGGGTACCAACTTGAACCAAACAAGACTTATAAACCGTGGATGTAATGAAGGTTTCTCCCAATGGGGTTTCAACTGCTAAGTCAAAGTCTAATTTCTCCGGAATCAAATTTAATCGATGAGCGCAAGTAGGAGAAATAAAAGAATGGGTAGAACCGGTATCAAATAAAGTATAGACTTTGTTAGAGTTTATGATAAGCTTACCCGTGATGACCTCATTCGGGTTCCTTGCTCTCTGGGAGTTCACAACAAACGCTCTCCCTTGCACAACTGGTTTTGACTTTTCTGGGACGGCCTTTGGTGCCTCCATCCTAGCTGAATTTGTCTTCGGTAAACGACAAAATCGGGCTAAATGACCTTCTCTTCCACAATTATAACATGCTTTGGACGGCATCGCGCAGTTTGGACTGATGTGCCCCTCCCCTCCGCATTTGAAACATATGATAGGTGGTCGTTCTCCTTCCTTAACGACAGGTGCTGGTGCTGACGTCTTTCCATCATTGTTGAATCTCCTCTTCTTGAAATGCCCATTCTTATTATTTTGGCCCTGATTACCACCGAAGTGGTTACCATTTCTGGCCTGTTGATTCCCTCCACGCTTGTTGTCACCGCTTCGATGACTGCTTTCACTAGTATTATCATTTTGCCGGCTGCTCTCTTTTGGTTGCGTTGTCTCGTTATCGCGCTCCACCAACTGAGCCCTATTTACAACATCTGAATACAAACACAATTTATGAGAAACAAGATGTTGACGTATCTCCGGCTTCAAACCTCTTAAAAACATCCGCGTCATTCTTTCTTCATTATCCACCAGGTGGGACGCAAACCGGGATAACTCCGCAAATTTTGCCTCGTACTGCGACACGGTCATATTATTCTGCTCCAATTTGATGAACTCCACCTCCTTCATGTGACGAATACTCTCGGGAAAGTATTTGTCGTTAAACAGCTCTTGGAACTTCTCCCAAGACATCTTCAGTGCGGCAGGTTGAGTACGCTTTATCGATTCCCACCAGTAATCTGCCTCTCCTCGCAACATAAAGGCGGCAAAGGGAACCTTTTGCTCCTCGGAGCAACCCAAGACATCAAATATCTTGGTGATCTGCTTTATCCATGTTTCAGCTACAAGTGGTTTGGGTTCTCCCTTAAACTCCGGTGGTCCCAGCTCCTTAAACTGTTTAGCGGTGACCGCCTGAGAGTTTCCAGTATTTCCACCTACGTTGTGGACAGGAGCCGCTTTCACCTGTTGTTGCATGAATTGCATAAAACCTCTGAACATTCCATCATTCATCATCTGGTCAGTGTTGTTGTTTGCATGAGGATTGTCACCTTCCTGATGAACATTATCCTGATTATTGATATGTGGTGAATCAATAATCGTCTGTGCTCCATTGCTATTCTCAACATTCTCAGATGCCATTTTCAGATACTGCCACAAAATAAAAGTTAATTGATATGTCATATATTATCCTTATATTATGACCGACCAATTAAATACCATGCAAATAAACTTAGGTAGGTCATACTAGCGAAGGAATTTCCCGTCTCTCCCCTCCTAGTTCTATTCTCACATCTTAGCCAGGGATCATATCCCTAAGCTCTGATACCAACTGTGACGCCCCCAAAATTAGGTATACATCACCCATCTTGGGTCGTCAGATACATAGTACAAAATACAAATACAACTTACTAATACAACTGTCGTGTACAATACGACAAAACATAAACTGTGAGTTTGAATACAAATATTATCTTCTAGAGAGTATTCATACTCAAAAGGAGTCCTCATTACATTTATTAACACACCATTACATAGAATAGTGAGGACTACTAACTAATACTATCATTCGGACCATCACTCCGTTCCCCGACTTGCCCCAGCTACGTTCTCATTTCCTGAAGAGAACAGTGAAAGAAAGGGTGAGCTCAACTAGCCCAGTAAGAAATATTATGACTAAGATAATGCAGAATAAATTATCATTAGCCTTCAACAATGTTAAACTGATAAAATATAATAGACATCAAGTTTAACTGCAGCGGAACAAGCAATCCATTAAAAGAGTCAAGTAGAAAATAAACTCTACTATCTTTTATGATTTAAAAGATTTTCCAACACTGCGATCGCTGAGACTCAGCTTAATAAAATAATCCACATCATCGAATCACCCCTGCACTACGGCCAAGGATATTCGTATATTCATTAATGGTCATGATCATGCCAACAACTGTCCATCAATGCACTACGGCCAATGAGGACTTTTACCACATCATTTGTAACATTACGGTCATGATTATACCGAATAATCCCTGGTCATAATCATACCAAGTCCATCTATGCACTACAGGCCACAGATGACTTTCAACATTTTATAAACATGAGGATGATGACAATGATATAAGAATTCAATAAAACAAGTTCAAGAATTAATTTATCCAAGAATTAACAACGTCCAAATTGTCAACATGATACTGCTTTGTGGAGTAAAATTCAAGAATACTTAGAAGAATATTTTCATGAAAAGATACTGGATGAAACGCAATTATCAAGGATATTCCACAAATTTCATGGAGTATAGAAGTCAAAACTTAACCAATTGAGTACAATAAAGAATGGAATAACAAAAGAAATCACCATGCATGCGATAGACCGCACAAACAGGTTATTCCAACAGAATAATAAATAATGGAACCAGGTCCGGCGTAAACGCACAGACAGGATATTCCGACAGAATAATAAATAATGGAACCAGGTCCGGTGTAAAACACACAGACAGGATATTCCGACAGAATAATAAATAATGGAACCAGGTCCGGTGTAAAACACATAGACAGGATGTTCCAACAGAATAATAATAAAAACGGAACCAGGTCCGGTGTAAAACACACAGACAGGATGTTCCAACAGAATAATAATAAAAACGGAACCAGGTCCGGTGTAAAACACACAGACAGGATGTTCCAACAGAATAATAGAAGAATGTCACCAAGTATAGGGTAGATCCGCGTATACAGGTTATTCCAACAGAATAATAAGAAATGGAATAACAACAGTTCTCTTCATGAATAAGAAAGAATAACACCCCTTACCGTTTTAAAGACGAGCTGAAATAAGGAAGTAGTTAAGTAGCAGAATGCTCTTCTTCTCTCTCTCTCTATAGTTTCTCTCTATAGTTTCTCTCTCTAGAGTTCAGTGAATTCGTAAGAAATAATGAAGGAATGAGCTGCTATTTATAGAAAAATAGAATGCCTAGTAACTAATCCATGAACGGTCCAGATTGATTACTTTAATCTGACGGTCCATATCTAAAGAAAAATCTTTTAAATAAAATATAATATATTCTATTTATAGAATAACTTTAATAAAGTATTCTGTTTTATATAAAAAGATGTTTCTGTTTTATTACGTTAATAATACGAATAAAACAAAACGTCATTATCGCTAAATAATTCATATTATTAACTGACAATAATTGAATCAAACTGAGTGACTTCTCACATAAGCATTAATAATCAATACTGTGTGTTACTATGCAACCACACGTATTACTGTACTTTTACTACCGAGTAGTTCAACAGTAACAATGGTAAAATTTCCGCCGTTATTTTTAATAAAATATTTTTGTCGTTTTCTCAATCCGACAATAATTCCGTTGTGGGGTCCACCAATAATTGTGTCGTTGTACGAATATTCCCTGTTAAAACGAATATTTCCCGACCAATCGAATATTATATAACAACTTGCGTACTTTACAAAATTTATAAATATTACCCACAACTATAACATTATATCAAATTAACTCCATAATATTCAAAAATGATATTTATAGAAAATTTATCTTTATTTATAAAAGTTGGGGTCTTACATATATAAATAGTAAACGCTCCGGATGTAAAATCCAGGCTCATCGAGCAAAGTTCGACAACAGTTTATATAAAAGTATATATATATATAAAAGCAAATAAACGTCCCGAACGTGAGTCCAAGCTCAATCGAGGCATAACTCGATAATGTTAGTCCATATATATATAATATGTATATATATATACAAAAAAAAATAAAAGCCACGGACCGAAGTCCAGGCATACACACCCAACACGACTCTCAGCGTGCAGAACGGTGTGTGTAAAGATGGAGAGAAATGCTTTAAAGTGTGCAAGAAGGCTTACAGTAGACTGCCAAAGAATGCTTCAATAACTTTAAATGGATGAACACTCGGCTCCCGCTGGTAAAAATATAACAATATATAAGCTCACAAGTGTTCAAAATGAGAAAGCACTCAATTTATAGTGTGTACAGAGAAAATTGGACAGGGCTTTCTCGCCTTTTCTCTTACAAATATGGTCACCCCAAGCCCTCTATTTATAGAGGAGGGAGCTGCAGGTGTACCTATGGCAACAACAGGTGTACCAACGGCAGCAACAGGTCTACCTGCGGCTGCCCGGGGTGCCTAGTATATGACCACTCTCCATAAAACCCTATAAATATCCATTCCACTCCATTGAAAAGAGGACCTCATTTTTTGGGTGCCTACCCTAACAAGGTTCTCGAATTCTAAGAGTTCTACCACGTGTCGTTGGAGTAATCGCTAACCTGTTCTTCTCCCCTCTTCGATCAATCAATCAATTCCGTACTTTTCGTGGATTTCTCTCCTCCTCAGTCAACACGAAACCCTAACCCTAGCAAGGTACGATTTCCTTGCCAACATTTCTTTGGTGACTCTGCTGGGGAGGTGTAGAATTCATGAAGGGTATGCCCACAACTCGAAGTGGGAGAACAACATGAAGAGCTTCACCAACAAACAGCATTACCTCACTGGATCCAGTTCCAAGGCAAGCAAGTCAAGCTTTCCAAGGCGTAAATTTAAACCTTGATCAACCCATCTTGAATACACCTCGGAAGGAAGTTCAACATCACCATATATAGCTGATCAACAACCAACTAATGTCAGGCAGACAGGCGCGGGAAGGCCAGGCGAGGAAGAAAGTGGAGAGTAGGCAAATGTTGTGCAACTGGAGATGCTCAAGGCGTTGAAGGAAGCACGAGAAGGACATGGGATGATGATGGCTATGATGCTGGAGATGTAGAGGAAGCAATAGGAAATGGGAAATTTTTGCCAGCAGTTGATGCAGATCCCCACTTTCAAGGCCATGTTTCCAGTCAATTCACAGGGAGAACAAGCAGGAGTGGAGGACAACAACAACGATAGCAACAATAAGGAGAATCAGACTGCACCTCCATTGACAGAGAATCAAGCCATTCCAATCATCCACTTGGAACCTTAGAACAATGGTGTGGTGTCACGACCCACACTGGAAGCAGGCCAGCCTCAGACAAACATCACCACGACCATTCTCCCCGCATTTTCACAAGTGCAGGTACCAACCATCCCAAGCCACGTCCAAAAAACTAGCCAACAAGCACAACCAATGCAAGAATTGCACGATGCAAGTGTGCATCAACCAATTTCTTTACCATACACATCGCCAATGCAGCTATACATCACAACACCACAAAGAGTCCATGCCACGAGCCAATACGTGACGAAGGATGATATGATCGATGTGATCAATCAACTTCACAGGCAGACATCCTGACCTTCAGAGTTAGACTTTACTCCACCTTACCCGGCACATATTCAGAGACAACCTTACCCGGTAGGGTATATCGAGCATCCCCTGCAATTTCCAAAATAAAATGGGGAGAAAGGAATTTCCAGGGAACATATTGCCAGGTTAGTGGAGTCGATGTCCCCATGGTTAGGATATGATGAAATGAGCAATCACAATTTGTTGATGAGGGAATTCGACAAGACTTTGACGGATAGTGCCTTCAGTTGGTACTACAATTTGGAGAAGGGATCAGTCCATGATTGGAATGATTTGAAATTACAATTTTTTAAGAAATTTTTCTATGTGCAGAAACATGTAACTATTGTAAAGCTCATGCAATTCAAGCAGAAGCCAAACGAGGAGCTATCAGATTACGTTGACAAGTTCAGGGACCAAGCACATAAGTGTGCAGAGGTAATTGAATAAAAGAACTTGGTCAACATATGCAACAATGGTGCTTTAGACGCCTTTAAGCCCCACCTCATCACCAAGGCTTGTGATTCATTTGCGACCCTCTCATCTTTTGCACAAGACTTGGGAGGAATCATGACATTGTCCACCAACCATGCGATGGTTACATGGAAGGGCAAGAGGATAACAACTGTGGCTTTGACGAAATCTCAGTCAAAACCATAAGGGGGCAAGAGGGAGAAGAATGAGAAATTTGAACGAAACAGAGGAAAGCATGAGGACAAGTATATCAGAATGCCAGTTCCTGAGGATATCACATGCAATGAGGAGGCATTCAGAGGCCTGTACGAACAATGGGTCGTGTAACGTCCACGAATTTGAAACTCCTTATTTAATTAAATATGTGATTTAATTTTAATGAGTTAGTTTTGTGAGTTTATTTAAACCTTATGTGTTTATGTGAATTTGTGAAATGATTAAAGGGAGTCACTAATAGTTTGTTTAAATTAGTGGACTAACCCTAAGGTTTAATATCAAAGACTTAATAAGATTATTAGTTAAATATTTAATTTATTTGAATATAGTAGCAAGAGCTGAACATATTGATTAATTGCAATTATGAGTAATTAATTGATAATATGTTAATTAATAATTATTATGAATAATAATAATTAATGTGTAAGAGATTAATAATATATAAAATGATTTATATATTTACTTGATAAATTTGTGCAATATAGTAAACCTTTATTATATGGTAGCTAACTATATATTTTATATAGTACAAGGTGGCACATTAATATGTCTATTTATTATATATATAGACTATATAGTAAGAGTTATTTGTATTCATGTGAGTTGCATAATAATATTGTTATATGATATGAAGTGTGTGGGTAAACATCCATGTATACCCTATTGACATATAATAATATCAATTGTTAAATTAATAATGATTTTATTAAGTTATTTTAATAACAACAGTCATGGTAATAGAAAATGTTCATGGATTATATGTATGTGCACTACTTGATACCTTATAATTAGGAAATACATTGTATGCTCTTTAAATCATTATAACCTATGTTGTATGAATTGAATGGTGTATACATATTTTATAACCAAAGTTTGTATTATGTGTATATAAGGTATTAGCCAAGTGTAGCATTTCATTTTGCAAATGCTGAGAATTCTCGTCCTATAATAAGAGTCCCATTTCATTTCTTCCCACGTGAACAAGCTAGCAAGTCTAGCCTATCTTCCCCTCAAACTCATCAAACTAGAGCAATAAGTGAATGGGGAGTGGGATTCATGAGTGAATCACCAACTCTCACCAACTCTCTCTTATCCATATTGCATTCTTGAAATCCAATGGTTTGATTTGTGAGGTAATGGCATTATCTAGTTAACCAATCTTCTATAAATGAGACCCTCACCTTCCTTGTTGCAATTGCTGAGAATTATTTGCTAAGGAGCTTGTAAGGAGTGAGAGTATTGCAACTTAATTACCTCAAGAGGTATGAAAATCCCAATTTATGTTCTTTATGTCATTAGTTGAGTTTTGTTAAGATTACTTGAATTAAGCATGTATTGGTTGATCGTTGATTTGGGTTAGGTTTCTTAGTGTTATATATACTTATAAATGTGTTGGGTTATGTTAGAAACAAATTTTTGTAAGGATTTTACATGTTGGTTTGTACACTGCAGAATAGGGCAAGTTACTGTCTCTGATGCAGGCATGGCGCAGCTGCACCCTAATTGTACTAGGGTGCAGCGCAGCTGCGCCAGGCCTGCACCAGACCTGGTGTTTTCTGTTTAGTTTATGTAGTGCTAACTGGTTGGTACACTGTTAAAGCAAGCTTGTAAACTGTATTAACACACACGTGTAAGCACATGCATGTAGTATGAACAAGTATATTAATGATTGACATAACACTTGTGGTTTTAAAATGAAATCATAGTTTCAAAAGTAGACTTTGTCACGAACACATAATGTGAGCATTATGACTTTATGAAGCATGTTTAAATCAAAGAGAAGTGTTGATGTTTGATGCTCTGCAGAACAGAGCAGGTCACTATCTCTGGTGCAGGCATGGCGCAGCTGCGCCCTATTTATACTAGGGTGTAGCGCAGCTGCGCCGAACCTCAGTTCCAGATTCTGGTTTCTGTTGGTTATATGTGTTACTAACTTGATGTTATAACTTAGATACATACCTTTGGAGGAGTATAGCATGTTATGAAAAGCTTACGTATGTGGTATGAAGTAATCAACTTGGATTAGTAAGGAAGTTGTAGTAACACTTGTGGAAAACTTGTGTTCACGAGTTTCGAAGTTATGAGACCATATACACGACTGATTTGGAACCTAAATGATCATGATATGTGATCCATAGATGTTGTATCCATGACCAACTTGATGAGCTTTCTGCTAGAACTTAGTTTGAAAAGAAAGGCTTAATACAAAAAGACTAATGAACACCACAAGCATGTATATAAACAGATTTAGTAATCTCTATGTTGACATATGACATGAAATATAAAGCAAGATGATTAGATGACCTTCGTATGTATTAATGTCATATAAATTATAAGTTAAACTTGAGGTAATGAACTCAAGTATGATCATGTGTTACATGTGAACCTCTAGCATGTATGCATATTAAAATATGTGTGTTATTGGTATGATTAGAGTTGGACTGAAAGTAGGATGCAAAGCTCAACCTTGGACTGGCCAAGGGACAGCGCAGCTATGCCGTCCCTAAGCCTAGACCAGGCGCAGCTGCGCCATCCTGCAGTCATGTATACATTCTATTTTTGATCTGAAGTTTCATGGCATACTTATAGGATTTCTTTACCTTGTAATATGTGACTAAAATGCCATGTTATGTGTTGAGAAGCATGCTATGTAATAACTTGATTCTTATAAGTGTAGACTCGTATTAGTTTACACCTACTAATTGAAATGATCGACTTGTTAATGTTAGGTCCTTTCAACGCAAGTTAATTAAAGCTAGAATTGTATTGTAGCTGAGCAAGCAGGCAAGTATCCTAAACCCTTGAATTACTTTATTCGACGCATATCGTAAGCAAGTTCCCTAACTTTACTCAAACTATTATTGAGCAAGTTTCCTTGAACTTCACTCTTTGGTTGTGCAAGTTCCTTGAAACCTACTTTTGTTGAACAAGTTCCCTAAACTTACTCCAATGATTATTGAGCAAGTTTCCTTGAACTTCATTATTTGACTGTGAAAGTTTCCTATCCTTCTCATATTGAATTGAGCAGGTTATTGTTGAATTGAAAGTTATTCGTTTAAGCTTGAACATTATTTCTAAGTATGCTATTAAGTGGTTTAATTACCTTACAATTATTCCACATCGATATTATTGATATTTGCACTTAGTGCACTTGAGTTCGTACAGTCTTGGACTTGTACATCATTTAAAGTTTAATAATTCTTGAACTGTGTCAGATAGAGTCTGAACCTTTGTTCGGTCAGACAAGTATATGAAGTTTTATAAAAGTTATCCAAACCAATTGATGGTGAGGATTGTTAGACTGAAAGAACATCCCTTCTATGATAGGGGAGTACCCCAGGTATCAAATATAAGATACACAGAACATATTTAAATGTTATGCATATACATAGTGTACGCGAGGCTGATCCCCTGAAGTACTTATTTTGTAGCCAGTAACCAAAGGGTCAATCAGCTATTGATTCCATTGGAGTGTTATAGTTCAAAGTCTACTTGACTAGCAGTTGTTCTAAAAGCAATCGTTATCTTCGCTTCTAATATTCATATTGTTGAATCCTTCATATATTCATATTGTTGAATTCTTTGTCAAATATTTTCCTTTCATCATGATATATCCTTATTGTTGTATTTAAACTTGTTGAGCAAACTTGTTGCTCATCCTTGCTATATTATGAATTATATTGCAGCTAAGCCCGAGACCTCAGGAAAGGATAAGGGTAAAGGAAAGAGGTAGATTAGTCGCCAGGAACAGTCTTTACTATATGCCTAGTTTAAATTTCTGTTATGTAATAAGAACCCTAGTTATTATTTTAGGGTATGTTTGTAAGACTTTATTAAGGTTATCAAATCTTGTGACTAGTAACACCTTTTGATTGAGCGACGTACATTTATTATATTCCGTATTTTAGTTATCGTATGTTGTTTAGAGGTGGATGTTTGTATTTTATTGTGATGACCGAACCGGGGTCAGAGGACCCGGATTCGGGGGCATCACAGGTTGGTATCAATGTTGTAAGTTATAAACGTTAGGAATGCAAAACCTAGGTTATAACCTTAGTAGAAAACTTAAGTAGAGTATGTAAGTGATGGGATGAAGAAATCCATCGAGTTTTATTGTGATACTGAAGTGGTTTATTTAAATTAAAAAATGATTGATAGACGTTTTAAACTTCTTAATGCTAACATGGATAGCATATCACATAAAGCCTAATTGTTTCTTCCTTTCCTTAGATCATGCAGCCTAGGAGACTACAGCGGAATCAGAGGGAGGAAGGATCCGTTAACAATGGTGGAGGGGAAAATGTTGATCCAATGCAGAACTTCATTAACCTGTTAACAGAGGCAATGCAAAACAGACCCCTGCCAGTAGCAGGGCAGCCAGGACAGCACTTAGCTAGCTTTAAGGACTTTAAATTGGTAGGACCACCGGAGTTTCAAGGAACCTTGGACCCAATTAAAGCCCAGACATGGATAGAAGAGATGGAGAAGGTGTTTGAGGTTGCACAAGTGGCCGAAGCACAGAAGACGAGTTTTGCCGCTTTCATGATGAAGGGCGAAGCTAACTATTGGTGGAAAGCCAATAAGGGGCGAGCAAAAGAAGGATTTATTCCTTGGGACAGATTTAAGGAGCTATTCCTTGAGAATTACTTCTCAGAGAATACGCAACAGGATATGGAAGTTAAGTTTTTGGAACTGAAGCAAGGTAGTATGTCTCTCGATGAGTACGCGGCAAAATTTAACGAGTTGGCCTGATTTGCGTCACATCAGGTTGATATGGAGGCCAGGAAGGCAAGGAGTTTCGAATTAGGACTAAAACCATGGGTGCAAAAAGCAGTGGCTGTATTGAAGATTAAGACTTACTCTGATCTATTGGAAAGGGCTATCATTGCCGAAGGAGACAATGAAGTCATCGCTCGATTCAAACAAGAAAAGAAGACCAGACAGGATGGTCAGAAGGGTAGTGGAGGCAGCAACCCCAACAAGCATAAATGGACGGAGAGCCAATCCTCTGGAGGAAATAAGTCCGGGGGAGAGGCCAAGAAAAGTATGAAGTGCAACAATTGTGGGAGGAATCACTCGGGGGAGTGCATGAAGGGAAAGAGTGTTTGCTATCGTTGCAGACAACCGGGGCACATGGCTCCTCAGTGTCCGAATAAGCCGAAGGGAGGATGTTTCTCGTGTGGCGCCACAGACCATCAAATCAAGGACTGCCCGAAGAAAAAAGGCGATACAGCTAGCGGCAACCGCAACAACAACGAGCTAAACATTGGAGGGCCAGCCAGTCAAGCCAACTGACCAATGACACGAGCGTTCAACATGACCGTACAAGATGCGATGGAGTCTAAGGACGTGGTGTCAGGTATCATTCCTATCAATGATATAGATGCATACGTGTTATTTGATTCGGGTGCTACCTGCTCTTTTGTTTCCAAAGAATTCGCTAAACGGTTAGACTTACCCCGTGAGAGATTAGAACACCCTATGAATGTAGAAGTAGCGAACAAGGAAATTATTCCCGTAGAATACATTCATAGGAATTGTTATGCCGAATTATGAGGATTTAAGCTCAAAGTGGATTTGATACCGATTCGTTTGGGGGAGTTCGATGTAATCCTTGGAATGGATTGGTTATCGGTTCACAGAGCAGTTATAGATTGTAAGAAGAAGTGTGTACACCTTAGGACTCCAAATAAGTCGAAGGTGGTATTTTATGGTAGTAAATCGCTGAGACAATCTCATTGTCTGACGATGGTGCAAGCGTAGAGATTGCTTAGGAAGGGTTGTATAGGTTATTTGGCTCATGTGGTTGATACTCGACGAGTCGAGGGCGAACTGAGTCAGATACCTATTGTAAGGGATTTCGTGGATGTCTTCTCAGACGAAATTCCGGGATTGCCACCGGATAGAGCGATTGAGTTTGTTATTGATTTGGCACAGGGGACAACACCGGTATACAAAGCGCCGTATCGTATGGCACCAGTAGAGATGAAAGTGTTTGGTATGTAATATTCATGAACGCAATCAAATTGCACAAAATAAGCAGAAACGTGGAAAATCAGAGTTTTAAAATTTTAAGAACCATATACCCAGATCAACCTTTATGCGCAATTATTAATTTAACGAAAAGATAAAGAATAAGAATCATACCCTTGAAGATCCGAGCTTTCTCAGGTACAAGTTCACCTCCAAACCTTTCGCGTTCAACTTGAATCCACTGGGTTTGGTTCCTTCCTTTGATCAACGTTAGTCACCCAAGTGTTTGGCCTCTACAGGTGATCCACCAAGGAAGAAGAAAGATTCAAGAAGATGTGTGTTTGGCAAAACTCTAATTTTTCCATCTCTCATAGAAAAGGAGCGTACTCTCCAACAATTGGAATCTCGTCTGTTGTGAAAAAGTTAACAACAACTCTCACACCCATAATAAGACTCCTCTTATTTATAGATGTGGACAACCCTCCTTAACAATTAAGGAATTGAGTTTTATTTTAATTAATTAAATCCTTTAATTAATTAGGCTCCCAATCTCATTAGGAGTAATTAATTAAACTCTTTTAATTAATTAGTCTCCTAATCTTATTAGGATATATGAGAGTACTTTTATTAATTAATTCTCAAACTCCTTTAAGAATTAAATAATAATAATAGTAGTAATAATAATAATAAGACTCCTCTTATTAATTTATATTTAATATTTCCAAAATATTAAATAATAAATATTAAGCTATTTAATTTATTCTATCACCATAGATTAAATTAAATATACTTAACTTATTATTACAATTATGCCATTAATTTCTTAAATAATTATTCTTCCTTTTATGGTGTGACCCTTTAGGTTCTCCATATTAAACCGGTTGTGAATAAATCAATTAGAATAATTCTAATTTTATTTAAATAAATATATTAAAATATTAGTTTATTTAAATAAATAATATTTATTCTACAATAGGGATAAGCCTCCCTAGCGATTAACGACTTTCTAGATAATATAGATTTTAACATTAATCATAAAAGAACCTTTGAGTAAATAGTTACCGCACAATTCAATCCTTTCACCATACAATGTCCCAATTAAATATAAGACATGGAATTACTGTCAAGTCTTATTTTATTTAATTATATGTATTTCGACTCTTAAATGCACAACTCCAAATAGTGCAAATTAGAAACTCCTTTTTAATTTCATTCTGCCTTGGCCAAGGACTACTAGATTGTCATTTATCGAATCACATAAGACATTTCTCTTCTTTTAAAAGAAGTGGTAGATTCTTTATTGATCATACATTATTTCTATGTACAACTTATTATACCCAAGCATACCCTTTAATATACCCTAAGGGTCTTAAGGAATAAGTCAAAGTTTAACTCATCATACACAATATACTATGATAATCTCAAGTCCAAGGATCACTTGTACTACTATAACTACAGGAATTCCTATTGACAGGCAAGTAAAACTCCATTAAGTATTCCTTAGCGAGCCACGTTCAGTGAACTTATTCTCTAATAAGCACCTACATACTTACTTTAGTGTCTTTATACAAATGATCATGAGATCAATCATCCTCATCCAATGAGCAAGCAACGTATGTACCAATCTATTCGGATTCACTAATACCCAATTTAGTAATCCAACGATTGGGAACTATTTTAGTTTTAAGCTTTCTAAGAATTTAGATCTCATTAGAATGATCATCATCATTATTCTAAAAGCATTGCTTAAAACTATGGGTTTATCACATATTATAAAACAGCATCATGTAGATAATTAAAAGCCTTTAATAATTTAATACTTTTTATTAATAAATGAATAAGATTATTACAAAGTATATGCTTTATCATCAAACATGATTGGCTTGTGTGCATACTACTTTCAATCTCCCACTTGCACTAAAGCCAATCGTTATGGTATCTCATACTCTTCTTCTCTAAGTGACGATTATCCTGCTGTTGGATAAACTTCAGTAAATGAATATCTAATGTTGTTCTTGAGAGTTCACTGTCTTTATAGTGATTTCCCATCTTTGAATGATTCTTCTAATCAAATGAAAGTGCCACAACACATGTTTAGATCCAAGATAAGACTTAGGAACTATTCCTAGTTCTGTAATGAACTTATCATCCAAACAATCAACTTGCAGCTTCATTTACAGCTATATACTTTGTCTTTATCACTAAACCAGTAACTCTTTGCTGTTTGGAACCTTTCCAATTCACTGAACCACTGTTCAAGGTTACGCTTTACCTTAAAGTGGATTTTCTATCGTCTTGGTCTATCTGAAAAACTTTAGTCTGTTAAGCCCTCTAGTTTTAATTTAGACCCACCATAAATTTTAATCACATCTTTAGTGCCAGTTAAGTACTTTAAGATGTTTTTCACTGTCTTACAGTGATCTTCTCCAGAATATGACCGATAAACATCAGGTCTCGTATATTTCATTGTATACATAATTGTCACTCATGCGATCTATCTTTTCAGGAGTCTATGGGGACTATTAAGAGAGATACACTCCAAGGCTCATCAACATGAGAATTCCCATGGAGTTTGTCATGCTAAACGACTTTAGCATCAAATGAATATACGTTTCTTGGGTTAAGTCGAGCATCCTTTTAAATTTATCTATATAGATTTGTATCCCCAATTAAGATACTCTTTCCAAATCATTCATGGAGGAATGTTAAGACAACTTTATCTTTACTGATTCTAGCATTGGCATGTCATTCTGTATCTGTAGTATATCAACATATAATACAAGGAATGTCACGATACTCCCACTGACCCTTTTGTACACACTAGGTTCATTCTTATTTTTTGATAAAATCAAACTTTTTTTATTGTCTCATCAAAACAAATGTTCCATATTTGAGAAGCTTGCTTCAATCCATTTCTCTGAGTGTTTACAACTCTTACCTCATCGTATGTAACTAGATCATCATCTTCTATGATACGTACCTTATCATCATCATCCATGATGAATCCTTACCTCCCAGGTATCTTCGGTACTATTCCAAATTTACGATTCAGTTGTGGTACAATAGGTCTATCTACAGGTTCCTCTTATTTAACTTATAGTATTTTGTGGTTCTTGAACTCTTCAAGATCTATTATCCTCCCACTAGCCCCTTCAATGATAAACACATTTATCTTAGAAGGCAGCGTACGTGTTTCGCAATAAACACCTTTTGCTAAGTAGAATTATAGAACATATACCTTAAACTTACTTTAGGATGTCCCACAAATCTACACTTGTCAAATCTTGTCCCAAGCATATCCTTTTGAAACCTTTTCACATAAGTTGGACAACCCTTATCTTAACATACTTAAGATTAGGAATCCTTCCTGTCCATAACTTTTATGGAGTCTTGGGGTCGGATTTTGAGGTTACCTTTTCGTAGATATACAGCCATTTCTAGGACATTATCCTAGAGGGATACTGTAATATCGGTAAAATCATTATGGACCGTACAATGTCCAACAAGGTATAATTTTTTTTTTTAGATACATCAATCAATTATTGCGTATCAGGAAGCGTCCATTGTGAGAAAACCATTTGAGATGATTTAGAAACTTATTGCACAAGTATTTATTCATTGATCTAATCAAAGAATCTTAATACTTTGCCAATTTATTTCACTTCTGAATTCTTTGAACTTTAAAATAATTCACACTTGTATTTCAGTAAATACACACATTCAACTCTTTGAATGATCATCTCCTTTTCTTATACTAATTTATTTAATATGCAAAATTATTTTCACGTAAGTCAAGTTTACAAAATCCATTAAGTGATATTACAGTTCTATACAAAAAATTATTATTATAAATAGAACAATAATTGTTCTTAAATATAATACCAAAGATTTCAATGTCCAACAACAAAATGGAAATAATGTTTCGAACAAGAACTGAAATACAATAATAACTTATTGACTTAATAGATTTACCCGTAGGCATTGCTAAACTATAAGTTTCTATGGCTAATGTAGCAACCTTTGCTTTATTTTTCACACATAGGATTACTTATATTTGTTTAGCTTTCTACTTCTACTTGGTCCCTTCATAAATCTATATTTATTATAACCAAAGTCGATATCCAATACCCAAGTAGAACCTTGATTTAAAGAAAAATTTATTTTAAATTATGAACAAAATTGTATTTGTAACCGAAGCTTCAATAAGCTTCTTCTGGTCAGCTCTGTAAGATACTTCTCACAGTTTCTTTCCAGTGTCCATGCTTATTGCAGTGGAAGCAAACTCCTTTGCTATCCGTATCAGTTTTGTTCTTATTATCCTTTGTTTATGCCTTTTCTGTTTACCTTCTTGGAATCGTTCTTCTTTTTAGAAGATCCTTTGGCCCCTACCAATAAGACTTGGTCTTTCTTGGTTGGAAAGTGACTCTCAGCTATTTTTTAACATGTTAAGCAAATCAGCGAGGCTGATATCTAGCTTGTTCATATGACAAATTCACAACAATTGTGAAAGGAGACCGGGAGTGAGTGCAAGATCAAATCTTGGCTCAACTCTCCATCCATGACAAAACTTGTTGTCCTAATTGATCAATCAAATTGATAATGTTAATGACTTTTATCTGTACTATATTGTCATCGGTCATTCTAGATCGGAAGAGCTCCTTAGATATATGATATCTATCAGTCCTACTTTCCTCACCATCAACTACTTGATGTGCAGAAATATAGTAGGAGCATCCATAGTTTCATGCTGACGCTGAAGCTCGTTACTCATGGATGCGAGCATGATGCATTGAGCCAACTGTGCATCATCTTGCCACTTTTAAAAGTAGCAATCTCTTCCTCAGAGGCATTATCTACAGCCATTGCAGGGATAGGCACATTAAGGACATAAGATAGCTTTTCAGCTGTGAGAACTATTCTCAATTTCCTTAACCAATCTGTTTAATTCGGTCAGGTTAATTTAGCATCTAATATGCTACGCAGTGATAGTAATTTAGACATTGTAAAATTCTGTAAATAAATTTTTTTAACAACATTTTAGCATACATTCTTTTATTAATTACCAAAATAATTTAGGTCTTATTTTAAATTGGTATCTCCTACTATTTTCTTCAAACTATATTACCCTCAATATATATAATTCGACAATATCTAATTAAAGATATGCTAGTGAGAATAAGGATCTCATTTCAAATGTATATAGCCTTGTGTGTGCACAACAAACTATATATAAATAAATAGGTAGACAACTCTTGTCAATTACATCAACTATGAAACTCCTTGTATTTTGCCTCTTAAATCATAATAGTCAAGCGTGTGCACATCCGAACTAAAATAATTTAAGTTAAGTCAGACTCAACATTTCTATATAAATAAAGAGAAAATTACAACCCTTGTGTGTGCACAACAAAGCAGTAATGTTCAATTCTTTATAAACATCATATGTAATAAAAATAACATCTTAAATATTTAATACTTGCCTTGTGCGTGCACAACAAACTCATATTAAATATTCAATACTCTATTGTTTCTATCATGCTAGAAGGCGACGTTCGATATTCCAAATATCTTTGAATGTTACAACTTAATTTAAAATATTTGAGGGGTTTGTTATTAATTTGTCTCATCTTGTTTAGCGCGCATGCACACACACACACACACACACACACACACACACACACACACATATATATATATATATATATATATATATATATATATATATATATATATATATATAGTATAAGCATGCACATATAGAATACTATATTCTACACGGATTGATTATGGACTTTTATTCTAGTTTGGTTCACTAGAGCCACCAAGTGAACCAAAAGGTCAAGCCCTAGGGGTGCAAGAATTAATATTTAAATATAACTATTACATTTAAATCCGGGCTCCATTACTAATGAGTCTTCAAGCGCTCCTTGTTCCTTGATCTCCAATTCTTCAAAATTAATTCTAACTATTTCTATTAAAAAACTATTTAAAATAAATAGAAATCTTGATCAGCAGTCAAGGGGAAGTATATAGGAGGGAGTTAAAATTTATATTAAGAAAAAATTAGAGAAGACGAGGTACGCAGACCCCATTTAATAAAATCCATATATTCATGCATCCAACTAAAATAAAATTCAATCACATTGGTCAATAGTCCATAATCAATCCCATTTATTATCATACACATCTACATATGCATCAATAAATAAATTCATCTCATGAATAATAAACATTCAATATATATATTGATATCATTTCATGGACAAATTTAGTTAGCATAAAATCCAATTTTGAATCAAAATAAACTCCTTTATTTTAATCCAAATTTAAATCAAAATAAACCTCTTTTATTTTAATTTATCTAATTTTGAATAAAATAAACTATTTTATTTTAATCAAAATAAACTCCTTTATTTTAATTAATTATGGAATCCAATTCCAAGTAAAAAAAACTCCTTTATTAAAGGAAACACGGATTTTCTTTCCTATTCATAAATAAACTCTTTTATTTTGAATAATATGAAATCTTATTCCATATCTAAATAAACTCCTTTATTTAAGAAAATTAAGATTCTCTTTCCTATTCACAAATAAACTCTTTTATTTTGAATAATATGAAATCTTATTTCATATCAAAATAAACTCCTTTATTTAAGGAAACATGAAATTTAATTTTAACTCCAATTAGTTATCATGGAATTCAATTCCAACTCTAATTAGTTAGCATGAAATTCAATTTCAAAATTAAAATAAACTCTTTATTTTAATATTAAAATAAATTTTTTTATTTTAAGATTAAAATAAAATTTTATTTTAATTATAAAATAATTAAGAATACAATATATATATATATATATATATATATATATATATATATATATATATATATAAATATATGATATGTTTGAAAATATATTATATATATATATAATATATATAAGAAACGTGAACAATTAATGGGAATTAACGGGTTGGATAATATATCAGCACCTCGTTGCATGAATCATTCGCCAGATAATATATATATATATATATATATATATATATATATATATATATATATATATATATATATATAATTTGCTCCAAAATATAAACCGCAAATTATTTTTTATTTTATTAAATTTTATATAACAAATTATGCTCAATTAAATTATTTTAAAACACATCAATATACATATCAAATTAAAATAATTAATAATTCGCATTAATGTTTGGCTCTGATGCCACTGTTTGGTTTGTAATATTCATGAACGCAGTCAAATTGCATAAAATAAGCGAAAACGTGAAAAATCAGAGTTTTAAAATTTTACAAACCATATACCCGGATCATCCTTTATGCGCAATTATTAATTTAACGAAAAGATAAAGAATAAGAATCATACCCTTGAAGATCCGAGCTTCCTCATGTACAAGTTCACCTCCAAACCTTTCGCGTTCAACTTGAATCCACCGGGTTTGGTTCTTTCCTTTGATCAACGTTGGTCACCCAAGTGTTTGACCTCTACAGGTGATCCACCAAGAAAGAAGAAAGATTCAAGAAGATGTGTGTTTGGCAAAACTCTAATTTTTCCATCTCTCGTAGAAAAGGAGCGTACTCTCCAACAATTGGAATCACGTCTGTTGTGAAAAAGTTAACAACAACTCTCACACCCATAATAAGAGTCCTCTTATTTATAGATGTGGACAACCCTCCTTAACAATTAAGAAATTGAGTTTTATTTTAATTAATTAAATCCTTTAATTAATTAGGCTCCCAATCTCATTAGGAGTAATTAATTAAACTCTTTTAATTAATTAGTCTATTAATCTTATTAGGATATATGAGAGTACTTTTATTAATTAATTCTCAAACTCCTTTAGGAATTAAATAATAATAATAAGACTCCTCTTATTAATTAATATTTAATATTTCTAAAATATTAAATAATAAATATTAAGCTATTTAATTTATTCTATCACCATAGATTAAATTAAATATACATAACTTATTATTTCGATTATGCCATTAGCTTCTTAAATAATTATTCTTCCTTTTATGATGTGACCCTTTAGGTTCTCCATATTAAACCGGTTGTGAATAAATCAATTAGAACAATTCTAATTTTATTTAAATAAATAAATTAAAATATTAATTTATTTAAATAAATAATATTTATTCTACAATAGGATAAGACCTCCCTAGCGATTAACGACTTTCCAGATAATATAGATTTCAACATTAATCATAAAAGAACCTTTGAGTAAATAGTTACCGCACAATTCAATCCTTTCACCATACAATGTCCCAATTAAATATAAGACATGAAATTACTGTCAAGTCTTATTTTATTTAATTATATATATTTCGACTCTTAAATGCACAACTCCAAATAATGTAAATTAGAAACTCCTTTCTAATTTCATTCTGCCTTGGCAAAGGACTACTAGGTTATCATTTATTGAATCACATAGGACATTTCTCTTCTTTTACTAGAAGTGGTGAATTCTTTATTGATCATACATTATTTCTATGTACAACTTATTATACCCAAGCATACACTTTGATATACCCTAAGGGTCTTAAAGAATAAGTCAAAGTATAACTCATCATATACAAGATACTATGATGATCTCAAGTCCAAGGATCACTTGTACTACTATCACTACATGAATTTCTATTGACAACAAGTAAAAATCCATTAGGTATTTCTTAGAGATCCACGTTCAGTGAACTTATTCTCTAATAAGCAACTATATACTTGCTTTAGTGTCTCCACATAAATGATCATGAGATCAATCATCCTCATCCAGTGAGCAAGCAACGTATGTACCAATCTATTCGGATCACTAATACCCAATTTAGTAATCCAACGATCGGGAACTATTTTAGTTTTAAGCTTTCTAAGAATTTAGATCTCATTAAAATGATCATCATTATTATTCTAAAAGCATTGCTTAAAACTATGGGTTTATCACATATTATAAAACAGCATCATGTAGATAATTAAAAGCCTTTAATAAATTAATACTTTTTATTAATAAATGAATAAGATTGTTACAAAGTATATATTTTATCATCAAACATGATTGGCTTGTGTGCATACTACTTTAAAAAAGAACTAATGGCTCAATTACAAGAGTTGTTAGATAAGGGATAAATTCGACCAAGCGTATGACCGTGGGGAGCACCAGTCTTATTCGTAAAGAAGAAAGATGGGTCGCTAAGACTTTGTATCGACTACCGAAAGTTGAACAAAGTCACCATTAAGAACAAGTACCCGTTGCCCAGAATAGACGATTTGTTTGATCAGTTGAAGGGGGCAAAGTACTTTTCGAAGATTGACTTGAGGACCGATTATCACCAACTGAAAGTGAGGTCGGAAGACATTCCAAAGACGGCATTCAGAACTCAGTATGGACACTTTGAGTTTCTGGTAATGTCATTTGGATTGACGAATGCGCCAACAACATTTATGGATTTGATGAACAGAGTATTCAAACAGTATTTGGATAAGTTTGTTGTCGTATTCATAGATGACATCTTAGTGTATTCAAAGACGAAGGAAGAACACGCCGAGCATCTTCGGATAGTCTTGGAGACATTAAGGAGGGAAAAGTCATATGCAAAATTCTCTAAGTGTGAGTTTTGGTTGCAGAGAGTGCAGTTTTTAGGGCACGTTATCGACAAGAATGGTGTTTCAGTGGATCCAGCGAAGGTAAAAGCGGTTATCAACTGGGAGAAGCCGAAGACGCCGACAGAAATTAGGAGTTTCCTAGGATTGGCAGGATACTATCGAAGATTTATTCGGGATTTTTTGAAACTAGCATCGCCGTTGACCAATCTTACCAGGAAGACAGTTAAGTTCGTTTGGATGGAGAAGTGCGAAGAAAGTTTCCTAGAATTGAAGAAGAGGCTTAGTCAAGCACCTGTGTTGGCTTTACCGGACAACATGGGAGGGTTTATAGTGTATAGTGATGCGTCACACAAGGGTCTTGGCTGTGTACTGATGCAACACGGTAGGGTCATTGCGTACGCTTCACGTCAGTTGAAAGATTATGAGAAGGGATGTCTGACTCATGATCTGGAGTTAGCAACAGTAGTTTTCGCCTTGAAGATTTGGAGACATTATTTGTATGGCGAGAAGTGTGAGATATATAGGGATCACAAGAGTTTAAAGTATATCTTCACTCAGAAAGAGTTAAACATAAGGCAGCCCCAATGGTTAGAATTGATCAAAGATTATGATTGTGAAATTTTGTATCATCCAGGCAAAGCAAATGTAGTGGTAGATGCCTTGAGCAGAAAAGGCAGAGAGAAGTTATTGAAGTTAACCATTCAAGAAGAATTGGTGAAAGATTTTGAATGACTGGACTTGGAAATTAGGTATCCGATAGAGACCAACGAACAATTATTTACAATGTCAGCGAGCCCGACTTTATTGGATAAGGTTAAAGAGGAACAAGAAAAGGATGAAGATTGTAATAACATCAAGAAGCGATTGACTGAAGGTGATGAATTGAAATTTAAGGTTGATAGCACTGGACTGCTAAGATTTAAAGGACGAATTTGGGTACCGTTAGTACCAGAACTAAGGGAAGAGATTTTGCAAGAAGTGCACAGTATGAGATATTCGATACACCCAGGAAGCACGAAGATGTACCAAGATTTGCGTCACCACTTTTGGTGGCTAAACATGAAGAGAGAGGTTGCGGAATGCGTAAGTAGATGTCTAACTTGTCAGAGAATCAGGACAGAACACCAACGACCAAGCGAGTTATTGCAACCATTAGAAATTCCATAATGGAAATGGGAGCACATCACAATGAATTTTGTGGTGGGACTTCCGGCAACGTAAAAAGGGCACGACGCCATATGGGTGATTGTAGATCGTCTTACTAAGTCAGCTCACTTTTTGCCGATTAAGATTAAGTATAGTTTGGACCAGTTAGCCAAATTGTATGTCAAGAAAATTATCTCGAGGCATGGGGTGCCGGTATCTATTGTATCAAATAGAGATCCGCGATTCACCTCAAACTTCTGGAAGAGTCTTCAAGAAAGAATGGGGACACAACTGCGAATGAGTACCGCTTAGCATCCGCAGACCGATGGGCAAAGCAAGAGAACAATTCAAACGCTTGAAGATATGCTTCCGAGCATGTGTGATGGACTTCAAGGGTAGTTGGGAGGATCACCTTTCATTAGTAGAGTTCGCGTATAACAATAGTTATCACGCCAGTATTAGAATGCCGCCGTACGAAGCACTATATGGGAGGAAATGTAGAACACCCTTATGCTGGGATGAAGTTGGAGAGTGTCGACTGTTGGGGACCAAAGTTGGTACAATAGACGGTAGAAATCATCAGGGTGATAAGAGCACGATTAGTAGCAGCTCAAGATCGCCAGAAGAAGTATGCGGATTTACATCGCAAGAAGAGAGATTTTAAAGTAGGAAGCTATGCATTTTTGAATGTATCTCCCTGAAGAGGGAAGATTCATTTTGGGAAAAAGGGCAAGTTGAGCCCTAGGTTCATAGGACCGTTAGAGATTTTGAGGCGAGTCGGTGAAGTGGCGTACGAGGTAGCGTTACCTCCTGAACTTGAGCACATTCACAACGTGTTTCATGTGTCAGTATTATGGCCGTATAAACCGGACTACAAGCACGCTATCTCTTATGAACCAATTCAAGTCGAGAAAGACTTATCGTACGAAGAAGTTACTGTCCAGATATTAGATAGGAAGGAACAGAAGTTGAGGAATAAGATTATTCATTCCGTTAAGATTCTCTGGAGGAACCACGCTTAGAAGAAGCTACGTGGGAGCTAGAAGAGAAAATGAGAGCGAATTATCCATTTTTATTTGAGTAACCTTACTTTTGCAATTCCGAGGGTGGTATTTTTATAAGGGGGAGTGATGTAACGTCCACGAATTTGAAACTCATTATTTAATTAAATATGTGATTTAATTTTAATGAGTTAGTTTTGTGAGTTTATCTAAACCTTATGTGGTTATGTGAATTTATGAAATGATTAAAGGGAGTCACTAATAGTTTGTTTAAATTAGTGGACTAACCCTAAGGTTTAATATCAAAGACTTGATAAGATTATTAGTTAAATATTCAATTTATCTGAATATAGTAACAAGAGCTGAACATATTGATTAATTATAATTATGAGTAATTAATTGATAATATGTTAATTAATAATTATTATGAATAATAATAATTAATGTGTAAGAGATTAATAATATATAAAATGATTTATATATTTACTTGATAAATTTGTGCAATATAGTAAACCATTATTATATGGTAGCTAACTATATATTTTATATGGTACAAGGTGGCACATTAATATGTCTATATATTATATATATAGACTATGTAGTAAGAGTTATTTGCATTCATGTAAGTTGCATAATAATATTGTTATATGATATGAAGTATGTGGGTAAACATCCATGTATACCCTATTGACATATAATAATATCAATTGTTAAATTAATAATGATTTCATTAAGTTATTTTAATAACAACAGTCATGGTAATAGAAAATGTGCATGGATTATATGTATGTGTACTACTTGATACCTTATAATTAGGAAATACATTGTATGCTCTTTAAATCATTATAACCTATGTTGTATGAATTGAATGGTGTATACATATTTTATAACCAAAGTTTGTATTATGTGTATATAAGGTATTAGCCAAGTATAACATTTCATTTTGCAAATGCTGAGAATTCTCTTGTCCCATAATAAGAGTCCCATTTCATTTCTTCCCACGTGAACAAGCTAGTAAGTCTAGCCTATCTTCCCCTCAAATTCATCAAACTAGAGCAATAAGTGAATGGGGAGTGGGATTCATGAGTGAATCACCAACTCTCACCAAATCTCTCTTATCCATATTGCATTCTTGAAATCCAATGGTTTGATTTATGAGGTAATGGCATTATCTTGTTAATCAATCTTCTATAAATGAGACCCTCACCTTCCTTGTTGCAATTTCTGAGAATTATTTGCTAAGGAGCTTGTAAGGAGTGAGAGTATTACAACTTAATTACCTCAAGAGGTATGAAAATCCCAATTTATGTTCTTTATGTCATTAGTTGAGTTTTGTTAAGATTACTTGAATTAAGCATTTATTGGTTGATAGTTGATTTGGGTTAGGTTTCTTAGTGTTATACATACTTATAAATGTGTTGGGTTATGTTAGAAACAAATTTTTGTAAGGATTTTGCATGTTGGTTTGTTCACTGTAGAACAGAGCAAGTTATGTCTCTGATGCAGACATGGCGCAGCTGCGCCCTAATTGTAATAGGGTACAGCGCAGCTGCGCCAGGCCTGCACCGGACCTGGTGTTTTCTGTTTAGTTTCTGTTGTGCTAACTGGTTGGTACACTGTTAAAGCAAGCTTGTAAACTGTATTAACACACACGTGTAAGCACATGCATTTAGTATGAACAAGTTTATTAATGATTGACATAACACTTGTAGTTTTAAAATGAAATCATAGTTTCAAAAGTAGACTTTGTCACGAATACATAATGCGAGCATTATGACTTTATAAAGTATGTTTAAATCAAAGAGAAGTGTTGATGTTTCATGCTCTGCAAAACAGAGCAGGTCACTGTCTCTGGTGCAGGCATGGCGCAGCTGTGCCCTATTTGTACTAGGGTGCAGCGCAGTTGCGCCAAACCTCAGTTCCAGATTCTGGTTTCTGTTGGTTATATGTGTTACTAACTTGATGTTATGACTTAGATACATACCTTTAGAGGAGTATAACATGTTATGAAAAGCTTGTGTATGTGGTATGAAGTAATCAACTTGGATTAGTAAGGAAGTTGTAGCAACACTTAAAGTTTTCAAAACTAACTTTGTGGAAAACTTGTGTTCACGAGTTCCGAACTTATGAGACCATATACATAACTGATTTGGAACCTAAATGATCATGTTATGTGATCCATAGATGTTGTATCCATGACCAACTTGATGAGCTTTGTGCTAGAACTTAGTTTGAAAAGAAAGGCTTAATGCAACAAGACTAATGAACACCACAAGCATGCATATAAACAGATTTAGTAATCTCTATGTTGACATATGACATGAAATATAAAGCAAGATGATTAGATGACCTTCGTATGTATTAATGTCATATAAATTATAAGTTAAACTTTAAGTAATGAACTTAAGTATAATCATGTGTTATATGTGAACCTCTAGCATGTATGTATATTAAAATATGTGTGTTATTGGTATGATTAGAGTTGGACTGAAAGTAGGTTGCAAAGCTCAACCTTGGACTGGCCAAGGGACAACGCAGCTACGCCGTCCCTAAGCCTAGACCAGGCGCAGCTGCGCCATCCTGCAGTCATATATACATTCTATTTTTGATCTGAAGTTTCATGGCATACTTATAGGATTTCTTTACCTTGTAATATGTGACTAAAATGCCATGTAATGTGTTGAGAAGCATGCTATGTGATAACTTGATTCTTATAAGTGTAGACTCGTATTAGTTTACACCTACTAATTGAAATGATCGACTTGTTAACGTTAGGTCCTTTCAACGCAAGTTAATTAAAGCTAGAATTGTATTGTAGCTGAGCAAGCAGGCAAGTATCCTAAACCCTTGCATTACTTTATTCGACGCATATCGTAAGCAAGTTCCCTAACTTTACTCAAACTATTATTGAGCAAGTTTTCTTGAACTTCACTCTTTGGTTGTGCAAGTTCCTTGAACCCTACTTTTGTTGATCAAGTTCCCTAAACTTACTCCAATGATTATTGAGCAAGTTTCCTTGAACTTCACTATTTAACTATGAAAGTTTTCTATCCTTCTCATATTGAATTGAGCAGGTTATTGTTGAATTGAAAGTTATTCGTTTAAGCTTGAATTTTATTTCTAAGCATGCTATCAAGTGGTTTAATTACCTTACAATTATTCCATATCGATATTATTGATATTCGCACTTAGTGCACTTGAGTTCGTACAGTCTTGGACTTGTACATCATTTAAAGTTCGATAATTCTTGAACTATGTCAAATAGAGTCTGAACCTTTGTTCGGTCAGACAAGTATATGAAGTTTTATAAAAGCTATCCAAACCAATTGATGGTGAGGATTCTTAGACTAAAAGAACATCCCTTCTATGATAGGGGAGTACCCCAGGTATCTAATATAAGATACACAGAGCAGATTTAAATGTTATGCATATACATAGTGTACGTGAGGCTGATCCCCTCAAGTAGCAAGTTCCCTAACTTTACTCAAACTATTATTGAGCAAGTTTTCTTGAACTTCACTCTTTGGTTGTGCAAGTTCCTTGAACCCTACTTTTGTTGATCAAGTTCCCTAAACTTACTCCAATGATTATTGAGCAAGTTTCCTTGAACTTCACTATTTAACTATGAAAGTTTTCTATCCTTCTCATATTGAATTGAGCAGGTTATTGTTGAATTGAAAGTTATTCGTTTAAGCTTGAATTTTATTTCTAAGCATGCTATCAAGTGGTTTAATTACCTTACAATTATTCCATATCGATATTATTGATATTCGCACTTAGTGCACTTGAGTTCGTATAGTCTTGGACTTGTACATCATTTAAAGTTCGATAATTCTTGAACTATGTCAAATAGAGTCTGAACCTTTGTTCGGTCAGACAAGTATATGAAGTTTTATAAAAGCTATCCAAACCAATTGATGGTGAGGATTCTTAGACTAAAAGAAAATCCCTTCTATGATAGGGGAGTACCCCAGGTATCTAATATAAGATACACAGAGCAGATTTAAATGTTATGCATATACATAGTGTACGTGAGGCTGATCCCCTCAAGTAGCAAGTTCCCTAACTTTACTCAAACTATTATTGAGCAAGTTTTCTTGAACTTCACTCTTTGGTTGTGCAAGTTCCTTGAACCCTACTTTTGTTGATCAAGTTCCCTAAACTTACTCCAATGATTATTGAGCAAGTTTCCTTGAACTTCACTATTTAACTATGAAAGTTTTCTATCCTTCTCATATTGAATTGAGCAGGTTATTGTTGAATTGAAAGTTATTCGTTTAAGCTTGAATTTTATTTCTAAGCATGCTATCAAGTGGTTTAATTACCTTACAATTATTCCATATCGATATTATTGATATTCGCACTTAGTGCACTTGAGTTCGTACAGTCTTGGACTTGTACATCATTTAAAGTTCGATAATTCTTGAACTATGTCAGATAGAGTCTGAACCTTTGTTCGGTCAGACAAGTATATGAAGTTTTATAAAAGCTATCCAAACCAATTGATGGTGAGGATTCTTAGACTAAAAGAACATCCCTTCTATGATAGGGGAGTACCCCAGGTATCTAATATAAGATACACAGAGCAGATTTAAATGTTATGCATATACATAGTGTACGTGAGGCTGATCCCCTCAAGTACTTATTCTGTAGCCAGTAACCAAAGGGTCAATCTGCTATTGATTTCATTGGAGTGTTATATTTCAAAGTCTACTTGACTAGCAGTTGTTCTAAAAGCAATCATTATCTTTGCTTCTAATATTCATATTGTTAAATCCTTGAGATATTCATATTGTTGAATTCTTTGTCAGATATTTTTCTTTCATCATGATATATCCTTATTGTTGTATTTAAACTTGTTGAGCAAACTTGTTGCTCATCCTTGCTATATCATGAATTATATTGCAGCTAAGCCCGAGACATCAGGAAAGGACAAGAGTAATGGAAAGATGTAGATTAGTCTCCAGGAGTAGACTTTACTATATGCCTAGTTTAAATTTCTCTTATGTAATAAGAACCCTAATTATTATTTTAGGGTATGTTTGTAAGACTTTATTAAGATTATCGAATCTTGGGACTAGTAACACCTTTTGAATGAACGACGTACGTTTATTATATTTTACATTTTAGTTATCGTATGTTGTTTAGAGGTGGATGCTTGTATTTTATCGTGATGACCGAACCGGGGTCAGAGGACCCGATTTCGGGGGCGTCACAGGTCGAGCACGGAGTGGTGAAGCCTCCAAGGCCCCGGTTGGTTGTGACAGAAGAGATGAAAAGAAGACCATACTTCTGTGTATATCACCAATACGTAGGACATTCCACTATGGACTGTTACAGTTTGCGAAGGATATACCATGAGAAGTTGGCGGTCGGAGAGATTGAACTAGGAAAAGAAATGTGCAACACCATCATTCATGGTGCAGTCCCGAAAGTCAAGAACCCAAATACTGACTCTGCCATCGAAAGAACTCTGAACTACAGATACAAGAGTTGATGAATTAAAAATCATCCAAGATTGTGGTCCACCAAAAATGGTGGTTCAAGTCCATAGGAGTATCTCTTGCCAAGTAATTGGATGACCAAGGGAGGAGGCACAAGAATTGGCGAATTAAAAAAAAATCCACTCAAGATGGTGGTTTACTCTAAATGGTGGTCAAGTCCTCGTAGACTGTACTTGCCAAGAAATTGGATGACCCAAGTGACGAGGCACCTGATTTCAAGTCCTCGTAGATTGCACTTGCCAAAAAATTGGATGACCCAAGTGACGAGGCACCCGATTTCAAGTCCTCTTAGACCGCACTTGTCAAGATTTTGGACAACCCAAGTGACGAGGCACCCGAGTGTTACACTTTATCATCAAAAGTGAATGAGGCACCTGACTATAAGTCCTCAGACCCAAAAAGTTATACTTTTAACTTCAAAAGTAATCGAGGCAACTGATTATAAGTCCTCGTAAGTTATACTCTCAACTTTAAAAGTAATCGAGACACCTGACTATAAGTCCTTGGAAGTTACACTTTTAACTTTAAAAGTGATTGAGGCACCTGAGTATAAGCCCTCAACCCCGAAAAAAAAGTTACACTTTATCTCTAAAAGTGGTGAACGTTATGCTTTTTTCGATAAAAGCAAGATTTGTTATATAAAATGTTATGCTTTTCATTAAAAGCAATATGATTATCAATAAATTTGTCAAACTTTCACTTATACTTGAATATTTTTTCTGATTTATTAAAAAGAAAAGTATAGATTCGAGTGTTGGTTTGCATAAAATCCAAAAGAAAAAAAACATGTTTTCTCTTTAACAAAATTTATGAGGCCTATTGTTGTCTTGGAGTATTAATTTGAAAAACTTAAGATCCAATGTTAAGTATTGAGTTTTAAGGAATTATTCAAATTAAAGGCAATCAATAAGGATAAAGAAACTACAATTTTATGAATGAAATATAAGTAAATGAGTTTTCTGATACAGGAAATGGAAAAACTACAAAAAGCCTTGATCTAAATGTCATGCCATATCAAGCTGAAGAGAAGGCATGGCTAAAACATCTAAGTCAACAATGGCGGTCTCATGAATCTTAAAATTTACCGCTCTCAGCTCCCTGACCTCTTGGGTAGTTGACTCTAAGTCCCGTCGCTGGCACTCTATATCCCGAAGCTTGGACTCTAGATCCCGAGATGTGGCCTCTAATTTTTTTACGGCTTCGTCAAGGTCTGAGAGTTGTACTAAAAAGCAATCATCCTCACACTTGCATATAGCAACCTCCGAATGAATTTCAATAATATAAAAATTTGTCTTGAGAAGATCCAGTCTAGCACGAAAAGGAGACATATCAACACCCACGGCTGCAAGGTCGTCAACATTATCACTATATCGCTTCAAGTCCTCGACTCGCAAAGAGCCCAATGGGAACATCATCATCCTCTTCATCAGCATTGGCCTTCTCGATGACTTCTTGATTCTGAAGAAGCAAGAAATTTTAAGAGAGAATAAGAAGGATTAGATTGAATATTTTCCAAGATATCCAGGGAGAGCTCCTCGAGGGCTCGTCCTCTTAGGGTTTTCCCCCTAGAGGTTCCCTCTCATTGGACTTTCATTTTTGAGACTTGTAAAAAATCAAGCTCTGCTAATTGTTTATAAACTTGAATCAAGACTTCAACACTTGAAACATTTTGCGCGATTATCCCACCAAAGGCGTGACTCACGTGCAGGGGGCAAATGCTTACTGGTAGACATAGACATCCTCCAGATTAGGGGTACTGAATTCCCCCCAAACAGTGACGAATGTGCATGTACAGGAGCACCAAAGTGAAATCAATATGGTAAGAGCATCATGGTTCTATTGGTAGGGAAAGTCCCTGCATAGTTAAATGCAACAAAGAATGTCAGTCCTCTTTTTTAGTATATCCACATAATCATATTCCCAAGTATCTCGTCGGTCTAATGTTGTCATCCCTAAAGGCGGCTAGATGAATCGGACAAAAAGCAAATAGGATTGAAAGGGTACTCGTGTTCCTCTATGCATATGCGGGGAATGCAATCGAAATGGGGAAAGTCATCCCAACATTCGCAAGCTGCTGCATATAGAAACAAGTCTTCCCATATAGAAACAATTCTTCCTTCTTTGGCGAAAAAAAAACTGGACGGTCATAAACCTGAACTTGCTCCCAAAAGACGTCGGAATGACCAAAAGAGGGGAGCCCTTCCCCAATCACTGAGGAACGAGACCTCCTTGGCAGTTTTCAGGTTTGCAGAATGTTCAATGGAGATTGAGGGTCTGCAAGCAAGAAGAATTTAGCATAAGGGCTCTAAAGAGCAAGGAAAGGATGGCAAGAAAAACATTTGAACTTGAGTGCCTATCATAGCAAAGAAGGAAGTTTGAGATTTAAGCTTAAAAACACCTGAAAGAAGAAGCAAAAAAGAGCACGAACATTAGAAGTCATTCAAATAAAAAAAGGGTAGAGGAAGAATGAAAAAAATGTGAAGGAGAAGGCCACTAGGTTTGGTCCCCCTAAGGTTTGGCCCTTGGGTTTAGCCACCTAGGGAGCTCTTCCCCCCTTACATTTAACTTCTCCTTGCTCGTTGAATCAACCGCTTAGGATGAATGCTAGTTCGCCGTAAAAAATAAAAGTTGTGGTCCATATTTGAGAATATTCAGAGAAAAAGTCAAAATCTTGTGAAGGCGAAGTGACTTTTTCTTTAAGAATATCCAAGCCAAGATCCTTGTTAAGGTGAAGTGGCCCGGAATAGATGTTTCCTCGTTGCGGTGTTACTTTTTCTTCGTGAATTTCCGAGCCAAGATCCTTGTTAAAGTGAAATGGCCCGGAATAGATGTTTCCTCCTTACGGTGTTGATTTTTCTTTGAGAATATCCGAGTCAAGATTCTTGTTAAGGTAAATGGCTCGGAATAGTTGGTTTCCTCATTGCGGTGTTACCTTTTTTCTTCGTGAATATCCTAGCCAAAATCCTTGTTAAGGTGAAATGGACCGGAATAAATGCTTCCTTGTTGCGGTGTTGAGGCCCGAAAAATAAATACTATAATTACCTAAAAAGAGAAACAAATGAAGCAATCACGAAAAATTGATCAAATAAAAAACCAAAACCGTTAAAGCTGCTAAACCCTTCTTTCATTCATTAATAAGTCTCGATGCAGAATACAATATAGGCGCTTAGACGACCAAGAGTGTCTTCAAAACTGGGATTAAAACAACAGGGGTTATTAGCAGTGGGGAAATCCATCGTTCACGTCCCTTAAAGACTTCTCATGATCAGAAAATTTCCGCATATCTCTGGTCTCAATTCATCACGGATTATGGTATGATTTCACTCACAAGTGTTTCTGTAATTATATGCGAGTATGGTAGAGAATACCTTTTTCACGTGAACTTCAGCATAGAAGTACTTGCGTTTATTTTTTGGTGGATAAAATGAATTACATGCCAGTTGGTACACATACCCAAGACTCTATAAGAGACTAATTCTTACTTATAGAAAGCTAAGTTAAAAGTGAATGAATGCTAAAAGGAAAAGAGTAACAATACTCACCAAAGCAATTGAAAAAGAATGTTTATTTTAGTGCATCTCCTGCTACTTCATTACTGTTGGCTTAACTTTTTTCTTGTACAATTCCCTGTAAAAGTTGTAGCAAGTCAGAAGAATTGGGATATAGATTTACTTAATAAAAAAAAAATCTGATTCGTCTTAAATCTTTAATCAATTAAATAGAAAACTTGACTCAATAAATAAATAAATAAATAAATAAATATTAGTGATCTCTAATCTATGCAGTGTTCGTCCTAAGGTATATATATATATATATTTCAAAGCTGAAAACTTCAGAGGCACATGCACGATTTAATTGAAAAGGTAGTAATCATTTGTTTACCTTCCACTGTTCTGCAATTGCTTCTTTTTTCTCTTCAGTTTTTTTTCCATCCGTGTTCCTTCTCTAAAAAACTTGCCCAGTGAAAATCAATTGGTTGTCTAGTGGAATCAATTCCTTTCAATCACTACGCGGTATCACCAATTAAGGAAAAAAGATTATGCGTTTTAAAAAAAATTAATAATAATAATATTATTATTATTAGTTTACAAAATTAAATTATTCCTATTCAAAAGATATTTCTCAACTTTCAAAAAATATTTTTCAAATTCCTTCCTAACTTTATTTTATAAATATATGAATAGAAATGATCTGATTTTTGTTTCCAAAATATGAATGATTTGATTTTTGTTTCCAAAATATGAATGATTTGATTTTATATAAAGAAAGATTTTATTTTATTTTTCAAAATGAAATAATATTTTATTTCTTTAGTATATATATATATATATATATATATATATATATATATATATATATATATATATATGTATGTATTAAGGAAGCAAAGACTGAACAAGGTTTGGAAAGATTTATTAAAAGATGTCTACGATATCTTTGGGAGAGCTCCCCTAGGAGTTGTCTTTCCTAAAAATTTTCGTTTTCGAGACTTGTAAGATCAAACTAAGCGGATTGTTCATAAATTTGAAACAGGACTCAAAGACTCGAAGTAATTTGCACGATCGCCACTCCAAAGGTGTGACTCACGTGCAGGGGGCAAATGTGGGTCCAAGTGCAAATTAGGGTTTACTTGTCTTAATTAAATTAAATGCACAAATTAATGTTCGCATTATGATTAAATGAAATGACGAAAGAGTCAGAAATAAAAAAGCAAGACCTAAGAGAATCTTTTACGTGTCCCGAGGTAGAAGACACATGGAGGCGACTCATTTTGGGAATTGATTGTGGGATTGGATTGGTGGCTAGAAGGGCAGGACGATCTGGGCATTACTATGATGACTAAGGGTAAATTTGGAATTTCTCCAAGGTCATGTGCCTAGCACATGACCACTCTCCATAAAATACTATAAATACCCCTTCCACTCCATTGGGAAGAGGACCTCATTGTTTAGACACTTGGACCTTTTGGAAGACTAAGAGACTTAGAGATTCTCTCTCAACCCAAAGCACTCAAGAAGGCTCTCTAAATCCTTGCTACCCTGACAATGTTCTCGGATTTTAAGAGTTCTGCCACGTGTCGTTGGAGTAATCTGTAAGACCCCAACTTTTTAATAAAGATGATTTTTCTATAAATATCATTTTTGAATATTATGAAATGAATTTGATATAAAGTTATAGTTGTGGGTAATATTTATAAATTTTGCAAAGTACGCAAGTTGTTATATAATATTCAATTGGTCGGGGAATATTCATTTTAATAGGAAATATTTGTACAACGACACAATCATTGGTGGACCCCATAACGAAATTATTGTCAGATTGAGAAACGACAAAAATACTTTATAAAAATAACGGCGGAAGTTTTACCGTTAACTGTTGAAACACCCGGTGTTAAAAGTATAGTAATATGCGTGGTTGCATAGTAACACACGGTATTAATTATTGATGCTTACGTGAGAAGTCACTCAGTTTTGTTCAATTATTGCTACAGTAAATGCTGTATAGTATCTCACGTTATTTGATTCAATTATTGTCAATATTTTATATATTATTAAATCAATAATTGAGATGATAAAGTTATTAATATTATTATTTATAATATTAACGATGTCTAAAAGTTCTGTCAAGGAGAGGTTTTGTCACCTAATTGCGCGCCAATAGGGAGAAATTCTTATTGGAAAGCCCCCTCTTTCCTAGGAACGACCTGGTTGATTAATATTATAAATTATAATAATGATGACAAATGTTGTTAAAAATATTGGGAGAATTTTTTTATGAAGTAGTTGTTATAAATTTTACTTGTTATTTGGACCCCCCATTTACTTATTTTTCAAAACTGTAGGTAGAAGTTATCTCAGTTTTGTTTATATATATATATATATATATATATTTATATATATTATATTATATTATTATTATATTATTATTATTATTATTATTATTATTATTATTATTATATATATATATAAGTGCATATGTGTGCTAGTGTGAATATATATATGTGATGGTGATGGAAGTTGAATAATGGGGGGGGGGGGGGAATTCACGGGAAGGTGTATATATATATATATATATAATATATATATATATATATATATTATATTTTATTTAAATTTTTTTATTTTATTAGAATATTTTATTGCATAGTATCCTTTCCATTCTCCTATAAATAGGATGCTTAGTTAGATTTGAAAATCACACCAGAAGTTTAGAGAATCCTTCTTCTATAATCTTGAGCGTATTTCTTTAGAGTAAGAAAGCTTTGAGCGTAGAAACTAGTGCAAATTTTCTTCAAGTATATCCCCGCCCTACCCATTGGAATACTCTTCTTTTTAAGGTAAGTGGTATTATTTATTTTTTATTCATGAAAAGAACTTCTGTTATTCCATTCTTTATCATTATGTTGGAATAACCTATCTATGTGAAGTACCGCATACATTGTGAAATTCTTCTGTTATTCAATTCTTTATTATTCTGTTGAAACATCCTGTCTGTACGTTTACGCATGACCTGGTTCCGTTATTTATTATTCTGTTGGAATATCTAGTCTGTGCGTTTACGCATGACCTGGTTCCATTATTCATTGTTCTGTTGGAATATCCTGTCTGTGCGTTTACGCATGACCTGGTTCCATTATTTATTATTCTGTTGAAATAACCTGTCTGTGCGATCTATCGCATGCCTGGTGATTTATTTTGTTATTCCATTCTTTATTATACTCAGTTGGTTAAAGTTTTGACTTCTATACTCCTTGAAATTAGTGGAATATTCTTTTCATGGAAATATTCTTTTGAGTATTCTTGAATTTTACTCTACAAAGAAGTATCATGTTGACAAATTGGATGTTATTAGTTCCTGGATAAATTAATTTTTGAACTTGTTTTATTGAAGTCTTATATCATTGTCATCATCCTCATGTTTATATTATGTTGAAAGTCATCTGTGGCCTGTAGTGCATAGATGGACTTGGTATGATTATGACCAGAGATTATTCGGTATAATCATGACCGTAATGTTACAAATAATGTGATAAAAGTCCTCATTGGCCCTTAGTGCATTGATGGACAGTTGTTGGCATGATCATGACCATTGATGAATACACGAATATCCTTGGCCCGTAGTACATGGATAATTTGTGGTTGTGATACTAATGAATATCCTTGGCCGTAGTGCAGGGATGATGTGAATTATTTATTAAGCTGAGTCTCAGCGATAAAAGTGATGAAAAACTTTTTAAATCATAAAAGATAGTAGATTTTATTCTCTACTTGACTCTTTTAATGGATTGCTTGTTCCGCTGCAGTTAAACTTGATGTTTATTATATTATATCAGTTTAACACTATTGAAGGCTAACGATAATTTATTCTGCATTATCTTAGTCGTAATATTTCTTACTGGGCTAGTTGAGCTCACCCTTTTACTTTCATTGTTCTCTTCAGGAAATGAGAACGTAGCAGGGACTAGTCGGGCAATGGAGTGACGGTCCAAATAATAGCATTAGTAGTTCTCACTATTCTATGAAATAGTGTGGTAATAAATGTATTGATGACTTATTTTGAGTTTGAGTACTGTCTAGAAGACAATATTTGTATTAAAACTCACATCTCATGTTGTATATTTAAGATTGTATTTGTATTCGGTACCATGTATTTGGCGACTCAGAATATGTGATGTATACCTATTTTGGGGGCGTCACTGTTGGTATCAAAGCTTAGGGATATGATCCCTGGCTAAGATGTGAGACTAGAACTAGGAGGGGAGAGATGGGGAATTCCTTCGCTTGTATGACCTACCTAAGTTTATTTGGTATTTAATTGGTCGGTCATAGTATAGGGGTAATATGTTACATGTCAATTAACCTTTGTTTTGTGGTAGTATCTGAAAATATCATCCGAGAATGTTGAGAATAGCAATGGAGCACAGGAGGCCGTTGAGTCTCCACATATCAATAATCAGGATAATGTACATCAGGAAGGCGACAATCCTCATGCAAACAACAACACTGACCAAATGATGAACGATTGAATGTTCAGAGGCTTTATCTAATTCATGTAACATCAGGCGAGAGCGGCTCCTGTCCAAAATGTAGGTGGAAACACTAGAAACTCTCGGACGGTCACTGCTAAACAGTTCAAGGAGCTGGGACCACCGGAGTTTATTGGAGAGCCAAAAACCACTTAAGGCGGAAACGTGAATAAAGCAGATCACCAAGATATTTGATGTCTTGGGATGCGCCGAGGAGTAAAAGGTTCCCTTTGCCACCTTTATGTTGAGAGGAGAGACAGATTACTGGTGGGAATCGGTAAAGCGTACTCAACCTACCGCATTGAAGATGTCTTAGGAGAAATTCTAAGAACTGTTCAACGACAAGTACTTTTCCGAAAGTATTCGTCACATGAAAGAGGTAGAGTTCATCAAGTTGGAGCAAAATAATATGACCGTGTCGTAGAACGAAGCTAAGTTTGCCGAGTTATCCCGGTTTGCATCCCACTTGGTTGATAATGAAGAGAGAATGACGGAGATATTTTTAAGAGGTTTGAAACCGGAGATACGTCAATATTTTATTTCTCATAAACTGTGTTTATATTCAGATGTGATAAATAGGGCTTAGTTATTGGAGCGTGATAACGAGTCAACGCAACCAAGAGAAAGTAGCTGGCAAAATGATAATACCAGTGGTAGCAGTCATCAAAGCGGTGATAACAAACGTGGAGGGAATCAACATGCTAGAAATGGTAACCACTTCGGTGGTAATCATGGCCAAGACAATAAGAATGGATATTTCAAGAAGAAGAGATTCAACAATGATAGAAAGACGTCAGCACCAACACCCGTTGTTAAGGAAGGAGAACGACCACCTATCATATGCTTTAAATGCGGAGGGGAGGGACATATCAGTCAAAACTGCGCGATGCCATCCAAAGCGTGTTATAATTGTGTCACCTAGCCCGATTTTGTCGTGCACCGAAGACAAGTCCAATTGGAACGGTGACACAAAAGGCCGTCCTAGAAAAGTCAAAACTGGTAGTGCAAGGGAGAGCATTTGTTGTGACCTCCCAGAAAGCAAGGAACCCGAACGAGGTCATCACGGGTAAGCTTATCATAAACTCTAGCAAAGTCTATACCTTATTTGATTCCGGTTCTACACATTCTTTTATTTCTTCTACTTGCGCTCAACGTTTAAATTTGACTCTAGAGAAATTAGACTTTGACTTATCTGTTGAAACTCCGTTGGTAGAAACCTTCATTACATCCACTGTTTATAAGTCTTGTTTAGTTCAAATCGGCAACCGCACGTTACCTGTCGATCTTATTTCTTTGAAAATACTTACATTTGATGTGATTCTAGGGATTGATTGGTTAACTACTCATCATGCAAAAATTGATTATTTTCGTAAGGTTGTTAGCTTTCATATTCCTAACCAACCTATTATGCAAATTCAAGCAACCAAACCATTAAAATTAATCACTGTCATCTCAAGCCATAAAGCTATTCATTTATTAAAAAACGGATGTCAAGCTTTCTTTGCTCATGTCACGGATCTAAACAAAAGTACGTCAGTTTTGAATGATATTTCTATTGTTAATAAATTCCCTAACGTATTCCCCAAAGAACTTCCTGGCCTACCCCAGAGCGTGAAATTAAATTTTATATCGACCTTGAACCCGGTACAAAACCCATTTCTAAAGCCCCATATCGAATGGCTCCTATTGAACTTCAAGAGTTAAAAATCCAACTGCAGGAATTGTTAGACATTGACTTTATTCGTCCTAGTACTTCTCCTTGGGGTGCTCCTGTTCTATTCGTGAAGAAGAAAGATAGAAGTATGCAACTTTGTATTGATTATCGGGAGTTGAATCATGTCACCATCAAAAATAGGTACCCATTGCCACGTATTGATGACCTATTTGACTAGTTGTAAGGTGCCATATTCTTTTCAAAGATTGATCTTCGTTCCGGATATCACCAATTGAAAATTAGAACCGATGACATTTCAAAGACGGCTTTCAGAACTCGGTACGAGCATTATGAATTCCTAGTCATGTCTTTTAGATTGACTAATGCTCCTGCTGCCTTCATGGATATGATGAACCGAGTATTCAAGGAATATTTGGATCACTTTATGATCGTCTTTATTGATGACATCTTCATATAATCTAAAAGCCGTGAAGATCATGAGCAACACTTGAGGCTGATACTCTAAAAGCTTCGTGAAAACAAGCTTTATGCCAAGTTGAAGAAATACGAGTTCTGGCTTGAAGAAGTAGCATTCCTTGGGCACGTAGTGTCATGTCATGGAATATCAGTTGACCCAGAGCAAAGATTGAAGTTATTCAAAACTGGGAGCAACCTAAATCAGTGACCGAAGTACGTAGCTTTCTCGGCTTAGCTGGTTATTATCAGAGATTCGTGGAAGAATTTTCTCGAATTGCTACTCCATTAACTCAGCTGACTCGGAAAGAAACAAAATTCAGTTGGAGCGAGGAATATGAAAGAGTTTTCAGAAACTCAAGAGGAGACTCATTTCAGCACCTGTTCTGACAATACCATCTGGCTCGGAGGGATTTGACATCTACAGTGATGCTTCGGGCAAAGGGTTAGGATGTGTTCTCATGCAACATTGGAAAGTCATACACTACTACAAAACAGTAAATAGATAACGCTTAAACCACAACGTTTTTTTATAAAAACGTTGTGGTATTTTTTTTCACAACGTTTTTTAACAAAACGTTGTAGATATATATGAAAAAACGTTATATATTTAAAAAGGCATATTTTTAGTTTTAACTAGATAACGTTTTTTTAAAAAACGTTATCTAGTTAAAAAGCACGGAGCAAAAAACGTGCTCAAGCTAAAACTTAGAATTAAAAAAAACACGACTCGGTGACTGGGAGTGCATCCTCGAGCGTTCCAAGTAGGGAAAGTTAGAGAGAGAGAGGCTCCTCATTCTACTAATTTTAGGGTTTTTGACAGTTGAAATCCTTGGGGCTTCAGATTTGGAGGTCTCGAATCTTGATGATTCTACTGGCTTTAGGGGTTTTGACAGTTGAAATCTGGTCTTTGGAAGCTGGTTTTGCTTCAGATCTGATTAATGTGTGCTCATGATTTTCCTCTTCATTATCAGATTTGTGTTTTTTATCTTCCCTTTCAGTTTTCTGGGGTTATTGCTTATTTAAATTAGGCTGATGGATGGTTTTTACGCATGATTTGGTGTTCTGGTTCTCCAAATCTGGGTTTGATGATGTTGTTGGTGGTGTTTATCGGCTTTAGGAAAGTTCCGGGTGTGGATTAGCTGGGTTACTGCTCCGATTATTACCGGCATCCATGGTGGCTATCTCCCAGCATGACGTGGGTCTGTGTGGGTCCCATGGCTCCGATTCTGCATGTCTCAGTTCAAACTGATGTTGCTCATTCAAAAATCGAGTTGAGGTAATTTCAATTTGAACTTTTCTTTTGGTGATATTTCTTGGTTCTTAACTGAACTTTTAAATCAATTTATGTACATATGTTCTCTTTTATGTGAAAAAGAGAATTTAAACTTGTTTTGAAGCACAGGAGTCTGTTCCAATAAAATTGTCATTAATCAATCTCTTTGGTAAAATAACAGACCTGTAAATATATAGGAGCTACTCTATGCTTATAATGTACTGCCTAAAGAGGAGCAGATATTATATGTTATCTCAAATGTTCTCATCTTCAATGCGATGATCCGTAAAATCTAAACAGAGAGTAATCTCCTTATCTGCTGAAAAGGAAAGGGTGTCTACTAGTGAGCGGGATGATATTTCAGATTTAATGGAACAACATAATCAATTTGTTGGCTCATTGCAGTCTCGTTTAGCAAAATTGCAGGTATGATTCTGAATAAACAAATGTTGATAAAATTTTGAAATGTCTAATTTAGGTTGTATGTTGAGGGCAGATTGTTCCTTTGAATAAACTTTACCGCTCAGTTTAGTCAAATAATAAGTTACTGACTTTTTTCTTATTTCTTAATGTTGTCTTCTAATTCACAGTATACTTAATCGAAGAAGTTGAGAGATGGAGGGTTTTCTTCAATTGTAAGCATGTCGTTTGGCAGATAGCTGTTACAAGATCTAAAGTTCTAATTTCCAGGTAAGGCTGTAAGTATGTTGTACTAGTTCTTGTTTAAATCTTTTACCGAGTCTTGGTGCACTTGAATTTTTCAGTGTATCATTATTTTGTTGCATTCTTAACACTTATGTCTAGCATGAGGAATTCAGTGTAACTATCTACTACTCTCTTACTTCTGTTCCCTTTTGATTATGATGAATCTGCTTTGACAAGTGATTTACTCTGTTGAAAATTTTGAGTGAATGTGGAAACATTTGCATAGAATAAATTTAGATTGAATATCTTGTGTCAAACAAAATAAAAATAAAAATTGATAATGGCTCTAAATAATCTGTTTAGATGATTGTTTTATTCTGCCAAGAGGAATTTCCCTTTCAATATTAACACCAGGCTGGTTCCAATTACTTGAGTTTTTGGTATAAAAAAAATATGATGATAAATAAGTGCATTATAGGGTGTAAATGGGTCTAGCCACTAGATGTTATAGAAGTTTGAAATAACTATGAAATTTATCTGATTGGAGAATAAGGAAAGAAAATCCAGAGGTAGAAACAAATGTAGGCTGATGGTGGAGGTGCGGCACAGAGTGTTGAGTTGGTTTGTGCCAATGGCGATGGAGGAGGGAAGAAGTGGTTGGGGTGGCGGTGAACTTTGGGTAAGATTAAAAATGAAATAGTGAGGGAAAGATAGGCTAGAGAGTTTGTAGTATGAGGAAGACAAGGAGAGAGTTGTTCCAACTTAACTTGGGTTAGATAGTTGGTCAAGTATTGACTCCTACTATAGCTACACCAGTTTTCAACCTGCCTCGTAATTTTACTTTGTCTTTTAATTTTACTTTTCTAGTTTTAATATTTGATCTTAACCTTACATTTGTTGCATTTTTCTTTCTTGTGCAGAAGATGGTCAAGAAAAAATTAATGATGATGCTCTAGAAAATAATCTTCAGTATACTACTGTATATGTTGGCAATCTTGGTCCAGATGTGAGTATTTATATAAGGACTCCTCTGATAGAATCTTGGGTCTTTATATCTACTAGCTAAATCATAGAAGAAAATCTGTCGTTTTAGATTGAGAATGTATCCAAATTCTGTGTTAGGATCAAAGAATTGTAGCGGTTGAATTTGTTGAACTAATTTTTCATCAGAGTCAACTAGTAATATTCACTTGGTACATAGTCTTGAGATGTTTGACCTCACAATATATGGTGTTGACATTAATTTCTATTAATATTTGCTTCTGTTTTGAAAATTTCAGACAAAACACTTGGCATGCATACTATATATTGGATGAGATTTTGATAGCTGGTGAGCTTCAAGAATCCAGCAAGAAAACAGTTGCACGATTAATCGTTGCACAGGTAGGGCTTCTTCTGCGTTATTATACTCTGTTAGGCAGCATATTACAAGATCTTAAATTTGGATGACCTTGTGATTGATATGCAGGATTTCTTAGTTGAGGTGCTAAAGAACATGCCAATTATGTAAGCTATATGATTCCTTTGCTGTAGCAAACATTAGACTGTATGCTACCTGTCTACATTCCAGAAATCTGGTAGAAGTTCACCGGGCCATTTTAGGATTGAATAACTCTTTTAACCATTTGTCTTGCAGTTAGGATTGATCTTAGGAGTGAATGAATTCTGACCTTTATCGATTCTCCATTGCAGCAAAAAGTGTTCAAGTTTTGGTACACTAGTGTAGCACACAAAAGCAGTCCATTGACAATTTCTATGGGGAAGATGCTCGTAGTCAGCGCTGAATTCAACTGTTCAAATGAAATTCTTTCTATATCAGCTATGCTTTCAGGTATTGTTCTTTGTTATTATTCTTTGAGTTTGTATTGTGTCTCATCTTACATATATGTGGCAGTAGATCCAGTTTTACTGAGAATGTTTACTTAACCTTTCTCGAATGCATATGTCAGTCCATTCTAGCTATGCACATTGATGCATATGAACTACATAATGATACACTTGGGGCTTATGCAGTCCAACAACTTGCCAAAAAGTATGTAACACCATAGTTTCTACCTAGTAAATTTTTTTGTATCTTGTTCCTTTTTGATATTGGATTGTTTTTGATATTGGATTGTTCTTGCAACTCTTCAGTTTTATCTAGCCTCGTTTGTGTCCTACTTCTCTTAGGATTTTGTCCCTTTGTGTATCCATTTTGTTCTGTGTTACATTCAAAGGTGTTAATGGTGGATTAGATCAATAATAAAGCTCAAATAGCATCATGTGCAATCTCAAGCTTGTGCAGACCTACATGAACCAAGCTCAAAACCCAGTTGAATGGAAATGGAACTATTGACTGTTCAGCAGTTGGCATTGCTGTTTTTCTGTTCTTGATAATGACATATTGTAATGCTTAAGTAATAGCTTAATTTTATGCATAGTTTGGTTAATTTTGTGGTTTATTTTGTGGATTGAAAAGTGAATTTGAGTATATATGGATAGTTTGGTATATATTTTATGGATATAGTAATTTAAAATTGTAAATGAATGGTATTATTGGTATGTATTTTGAATAGTTGATATATTTTGGCTTTAAATTTAAATGAGAATTTAGACCTTTTAGCTATATATCATGGCATTAGCATATTGCAGGTGCATTGGTAATATAGGTGAATCACAACATTTTTTTTTCTTTTTTCATTTTATCTACAACATTTTAAAAACGTTGCGGAATCATACTTTTTACAACATTTTTAGCCAGAAAACATTGTGGAATCATACTTTTTACAACGTTTTTAAGCATCTACTAATTTATGAAAAACAATTCTACAACGTTTTTTTCTTAAAAAATATTGTAGAATGTTTCTAACTACAACGTTTTAAAAACGTTGTGTAAGAGTGTCAAATAGATAACACCTTTAACCACGACGTTTTTCTGATTGAAACCACAACGTGGTAGCTGACACACTGAGTATAAGATCAAATGCGGGTACGAGTGCAATATTGTCAACGCAAAGACCCATTTTATATGACTTGCAAAGGATGGAGATAGAGATAAAGGCTCCAGGGACCCATGTGATGATGGCGAATATACGAGTAGAACCGATTTAATCGATAAAGTTAAAGCTGCTCAAGCTACAGACCTGGAGCTTATGCGTATAAGGAAGAAAATACAAGAAGGTGCTATGCCGGAAGCAAGAATTAATGAAGAAGGAATACTTCGAGTCAACTCCAGACTTTGTGTTCCTAACGACCTTGATTTAAAGTATAAAATCATGATGGAGGCGCACAACACACCGTTTGCAATCCATCCTAGGAGTTCCAAAATGTATCGTGATCTTTGTCATATATTTTGGTGGAGCAATATGAAGAGAGAGATAGCACTGTTTATCTCAAGGTGTATAACTTGTAAACGAGTCAAGGCAGAGCATCAAGTACCAAAAGGTCTATTGCAACCACTTGAAAATCCAGAATGAAAGTGGGAGCACATTACCATGGATTTTGTTACCGGTCTTCCCAAGGTTTCTCAAGGCATAGATGTGATTTGGGTCATTGTTGATAGATTGACCAAGTCGGCTCATTTCTTACCTATACGAGAAACTTATACACTTGAACGTCTTGTTCGTATGTACATAAATAAGATTGTAAGACTGCATGATATTCCAGTATCTATAGTTTTTGATCGAGACCCAAGATTCCCTTCACGATTTGGGTTAGCTTGAAGAAAGCTATGGGCACAGATTTATGATTTAGCTCGGCATATCATCCTCAGACGGATGGGCAGTCAGAAAGGACTATTCAAACACTTGAAGATTTATTAAGACTCTGTGTCCTTGACTTCAAGGGAAGTTGGGATAAGTTCTTATCATTGGTGGAGTTTTCCTACAACAACAGTTATCAAGTAAGTATTGGCATGGCTCCATTTGAAGCGTTGTATGGAAGAAAGTGTCGATCTCTAGTATGCTGGGATGAGGTGGGTGAAGCAGCGTTGTTGGGACCAGAGTTGGTGCGTATGACTACGGAAAAGATTCAAACGATCCGACAATGTATAAAAACCTCACAAGATCGACAAAAGAGTTATGCTGATCTTCATCGAAAGGACGTGGAATTCGATATTGGAGATCATGTGTTGTTACGTGTTGCTCCATGGAAAAGAGTTATGAGATTTGGAAAGAGAGAAAAGCTCAATCCTCGATTCATTGGCCCATTTTTAATCCTCGATCGAGTAGGAACTGTGGCCTATAGACTCGCTTTACCGCCAAGTATGTCTCGTGTTCATAACGTTTTTCACATATCCATGTTACGTAAATATATGGAAGACCCGAACCATATTATTGAGTTAGAACCGGACGAAATAGAGGAAGATTTGACGTATGAAGAGGTTCCTGTTCAAATCTTGGATAAGAAGGAACATATTCTACGCTCTAAGGTTATACCTCAAGTCAAAGTTTTGTGGAGAAATCACGATGCTAAGGAAATGACCTGGGAGTTAGAATATGAAATAAAATCAAGGTATCCTTACCACTTCGACATATCAGGTACGTACTCTAATTTTGAGGGCGAAATTTCATAAGAAGAAGAGGTTGTAAGACCCCAACTTTTTAATAAATATGATTTTTCTATAAATATCATTTTTGAATATTATGGAATGAATTTGATATAATGTTATAGTTGTCGGTAATATTTATAAATTTTGCAAAGTACGCAAGTTGTTATATAATATTCGATTGGTCGGGGAATATTCATTTTAACAGGGAATATTCATACAACGGCACAATCATTGGTGGACCCCACAACGGAATTATTGTCAGATTGAGAAACGACAAAAATACTTTATAAAAATAACGGCGAAAGTTTTACCGTTAACTGTTGGAACACCCAGTGTTAAAAGTACAGTAATACGCGTGGTTGCATAGTAGCACACGGTATTGATTATTGATGCTTACGTGAGAAGCCACTTAGTTTTGTTCAATTATTGCTACAGTAATTACTGCATAGTATCTCACGTTATTTGATTCAATTATTGTCAATATTTTATATATTATTAAATCAATAATTGAGATGATAAATTATTAATATTATTATTTGTAATATTAACGATGTCTAGAAGTTCTGTCAAGGAGAGGTTTGGTCACCTAATTGCGCGCCAATAGGGAGAAATCCTTATTGGAAAGCCCCCTCTTTCCTGAGAACGACCTAGTCGATTAATATTGCGAATTATAATAGTGATGACAAATGTTGTTAAAAATATTGAGAGAATTTTTTTATGAAGTAGTTGTTGTAAATTTTACTTGTTATTTTGACCACCCATTTATTTATTTTTCAAAACTGTAAGTAGAAGTTATCTCAGTTTTGTTTATAAGTTATTATTATTATTATTATTATATAAGTGCATATGTGTGCTGTGAATATATATATATATATATATATATATATATATATATATATATATATATATATATATATATATATATATATATATATATATATATATGCAGGTTTGAATTATTGGCAGGGAGGTGGTCACGGGAATGCATCCTGTGAATTTATTATGAGCATGCGTATATATTTATTATATATGCGTATATATATATATATATATATATATATATATATATATATATATATAATATTATATTTTATTTAAAAAATTTTATTTTATTAGAATATTTTATTGCATAATATCCTTTCCATTCTCCTATAAATAGGATGCTTAGTTAGAATAGAAAATCACACCAGAAGTTTAGAGAATCCTTCTTCTATAATCTTGAGCGTATTTCTTTAGAGTAAAAAAGCTTTGAGCGTAGAAACTAGTGCAAGTTTTCTTCAAGTATATCCCCGCCCTACCCATTGGAATACTCTTCTTTTTAAGGTAAGGGGTATTATTTCTTTCTTATTCATGAAGAGAACTCCTGTTATTCCATTCTTTATCATTATATTGGAATAACCTGTCTATGCGAAGTACCGCATACGTGGTGAAATTCTTTTGTTATTCCATTCTTTATTATTATGTTGGAACATCCTGTCTGTGCGTTAACGCATGACCTGGTTCCGTTATTTATTATTCTATTGGAATATCTTGTCTGTGCGTTTATGCATGACCTGGTTCTATTATTTATTGTTCTGTTGGAATATCCTGTCTGTGCGTTTACGCATGACCTGGTTCCATTATTTATTATTCTGTTGAAATAACCTGTCTGTGCGGTCTATCGCATGCCTCGTGATTTCTTTTGTTATTCCATTCTTTATTATACTCAGTTGGTTAAAGTTTTGACTTCTATACTCCATGAAATTAGTGGAATATCCTTGATATTTGCACTTCATCCAATATCTTTTCATGTAAATATTCTTCTGAGCATTCTTGAATTTTACTCTACAAAGAAGTATCATGTTGACAAATTGGACGTTATTAGTTCCTAGATAAATTAATTCTTGAACTTGTTTTATTGAAGTCTTATACCATTGTCATCATCCTCATGTTTATATTATGTTGAAAGTCATCTGTGGCCTGTAGTGCATAGATGGACTTGAAAGTCATCCTTGGCCGTAGTGCAGGGATGATGTGAATTATTTATTAAGCTGAGTCTCTGCGATAAAAGTGATGAAAAACCTTTTAAATCATAAAAGATAGTAGATTTTATTCTCTACTTGACTCTTTTAATGGATTGCTTGTTCCGCTGCAGTTAAACTTGATGTTTGTTATATTGTATTAGTTTAACACTGTTGAAGGCTAACGATAATTTATTCTGTATTATCTTAGTCATAATATTTCTTACTGGGCTAGTTGAGCTCACCCTTTTACTTTCATTGTTCTCTTCAGGAAATGAGAACGTAGCAGGGACTAGTCGGAGAACGGAGTGACTGTCCAGATGATAGCATTAGTAGTCCTCACTATTCTATGAAATAGTGTGATAATAAATGTATTGAGGACTTATTTTGAGTTTGAGTACTGTCTAGAAGATAATATTTGTATTAAAACTCACAGCTCATGTTGTATATTTAAGATTGTATTTGTATTCGGTACCATGTATTTGGCGACTCAGAATAGGTGATGTATACCTATTTTGGGGGCGTCACATAATCGCTCACTTGTTCTTCTCCCCTCTTCAATTAATCAATCAATTTCGTACTTTTCGTGGATTTCTCTCCTCCTCAGCCAACACGAAATCCTAACCCTAGCAAGGTACGATTTCCTTGCCCACAACCTTCTTTTTGCGATCCTTCAAAGAGGGTGCTAGATGCGTAAGTTAACTAGTAAACTCAAGTGCTAGCACTCAAATCTAATGATTTTTCAAGGGGTTGTTTTCAGCAAAAAAGTCCAGATTTTAAAAAAAAAAGAATAAGGGACTTTTTTTGGGCAGTTCATAGCAGGTGTAATTTCGTCCGATTATTTTGTTTTAAAAATTCTGGAAAACTTTTGAATTATAATATCATGAGTTAATTATGTTATGTAAAAATATGGTGATTTTTGTATGTGTAGAATGAAAATTATGGATTTTACAAGAAATGACTATTTTAAAAGTGAACTTAAATAACTCTTTGTACTTAACTCTAAAATGTGTGCAATTTTTACAGGGCGTACATGTATATGATAAGAACATACCTTGAAAGTTTCAAAATATTTGGACAAAGTTTCGATTTATGAAAATTGTGGCAAGATCCAGTTGTTTTGGACCATTTAAAAATAGTAAATTAATTTTATAAATTCCAAGAAAAATATATGTTCATAAGGGAACCATATTCTATCAAATCCCAGAAAATAAAAACTTTCAGAACAATTGTGGTATTTTTCATGTAAATGATTGAGTTATGTATAAATGTGAATAATAAGTAATGTAATGTTAAAAAGGGTAAATATATAATATTTTTTTACTAAAGACCCTTGATATGAGGTAACCAGATTTTTAGGGGGTAGTTTGCTCATTTTTGATAACATGTTATATTTATGGCATTTTAGATTTATTAAATGATCGAATGAATTATTAAAGGGTAAACAATTAGAATAAATTGTCTATTGATTTATTAAATGATTAAAATATTATTAAAAGAGTAATAATATTAGATTAAGATATTATTAAGTAATAAATAATATTTAGATTAAACTTTAATTAAAATATTATTAAATAATTAATAATGTTAGATTAAAGCATTAATAAATGATTAAAATATCATTTAATGACTAATAATAATAGATTAAAATATTATTAATATAATTGATAAAATTAGATTAAAATATTATTAAAGGACTAATAATATTAGATTAAAGTCTTATTATTAGTTGATTTAAATATTATTAAAAGGTTAATAATATTTAAAATTAAATAAATTATTATTAAATGATTAATAATATTAGATAATGATTAATATTATTAAAGGATAAATAATATTATTTAATGATTTAAAATATTATTAAATGGTTGATAATACTAGTAAAGGAATAAAATATTATTAAAAGATTAATAATATTAGATAATAATTAAAATATTATTAAATGGTTAATAATATTAGTAAAGGAGTAAAGTATTATTAAATGAATAAGATATTATTAAGTAATTAATAATATTAGTAAGTAATTAGAGTATTATTAATGAATTAATAGTACTAAGGAATGAATAAAATATTATTAAAAGAATAATAATATTAGATATGTGACGCCCCCAAAATATGTATACATCACCCATTCTGAGTCACCAAATACATGGTACAGAACTTCAATACAAACTTAAATATACATTATGAGCTATAAGTTTTAATACAAATATTGTCTTCTAGACAGTATTCAAACTCAAAATAAGTCCTTATTACAATTATTGTCACACTATTTCACAGAATAGTGAAGACTACTAATGCAACCATCTAGACCGTCAATCCATTTTCCGACTAGTCCCAGCTCTATTCTCATTTCCTGAAGAGAACAGTGAAAGAAATGGTGAGCTCAATTAGCCCAGTAAGAAATATTATGACTAAGATAATGCAGAATAAATTATCATTAGCCTTCAACAGTATAACAACTAATAGAATATAATAGACAACAAGTTTTAGATCAACAACTGTAGCGAAATAAGCAATCCATTAGAAGAGTCAAGTAGAGCATAATATCTACCATCTTCTATGATTTCAAAGGTTTTTCATAACTTTTATCGCTGAGACTCAGCTTAATAAATAATCCACACCATCAAATCATCCATGCACTACGGGCCAAGGATAATCGTGTTTTCATCAACGATTATGATCATACCATAAAACAATTCATCTTTGCACCCTTGGCCGAAGAGAATCCATAGCCATAATCATGCCAAAAACTGTCCATTAATGCACTACGGACCAAATTAGGACCTTTACCACATCATTTATAACATTACGGTCATGATTATACCGAATAATCCCTGGTCATAATCATACCAAGTCCATCTATGCACTACAGGCCACAGATGACTTTCAACAGAATATAAACATGAGAATGATGACAATAATATAAGAATTCAATAAAACAAGTTCGAGGATAAATTTTTAAAGATTTATAATTTAATTTATCCAGAAATTAATAACGCCCAAATTGTCAACATGATACTGCTTTGTGGAGTAAAATTCAAGAATAATATTGTACCAAAATAATTTGGACCGAAAACGAATCAATTTTTATCATGAATAGTACCCCGGTGAATAGTACTCGAGTGAATAGTATCTAGTGAATAGTAACTTTGAGAATAGTAACCCCAACACAAAAAGTTAGAAATTTCACAATAAAACTCATATCAATAATTCGGCATAATGATATTGAAGAAAATAATATCATTTACGAAGAAAATAACATCCCTTACGAATATTAAATGAAAATAATATTCATTACGAATATTAAACGAATATAATATTTCTCGCAAATATTGAACGAAATAAAATTTCTTATGAATATTGAACAGAAATAATATTCATACGAATACGAAAAATAATATCTCTTCAGAATGTGAAATACATAATACCCCTTACCTAAAAATAGTAGTACTTCTGACTGGAATATCGGATATAGTGCTGAAAGAACTTGTACTGAATAGCAACTCTCAAAGTATCTAAATACTCACACAAATACGCTCGATAATATAGAGAGAGAAAGAGAGAAAACTTATTTCTGGTGTGATTTTTAATTCTAACTAAGCACCCTATTTATAGAAAAATGTTTAGAACGCCATAGCAGACTAACCTGCTACCTGATGGCTTTACCTGCTACTATTCAAGCCCACCACTTTTGAAAATAAATTTCAGCACATTTTATTTTCCACCAACGAAAAGTGGGGCCCACCAATTCTAAAAATTTCCAAAATGTTTTATCATTTAAACAATAATCAGAAACTTCAATAATTCATAATAAATAGCTCTTTTATCCGAAAAATACGAATCACATGTGCTTTCCATAGGAAATGTAATTCTCTATAACTTTGTAGCTTTAAGTTTTTCCAAATTCCAAATAGAAAATGTCGAATCCACATACGGATAATTTTTCTTATCATATAAATTAATAATTAATTATTCACAAATAATATTACAGAATCACAATTATGACAACCAGGTCATTTTTAGAAAAGAGGGAGCTTTCCGATAAGGATTTCTCCTTACTGGTGCGCAATTAGATGACCAAACATCTCCTTAGACAGAACTTTCTAGACATTGCCAATAATACTATCTAATAATATTATTCAAATAATATGAATTATTGATCCGATAATGAGAAATATTATGAAGTGACAATTGTTGAAACAACAATAATATAAAATATTAACGTAGTAATTATTGAATCAATAAAATAAAATATTGAACAGTAATTACTGTAACAATTATTGAGTAAAACTGAGTGACTTCTCACGTAAGCACCAATAATCAATACCGTGTGCTACTATGCAACCACACATATTACTGTAATTTTACAACCGGATAGTTCAACAGTTAACGGTAAAACTTTCGCCGCTATTTTCATAAAAAATATTTTTGTCGTTTTCTCATTTCGACAATAATTTCGTTGTGGGGTCCACAAATGGCTACGTCATCTTACGAATATTCCCCGACAGCAAGAATATTCTACGACCAAGCGAATATTCCCCGACAACAATGAATATTTTATAACCACTTGCTTATTTTGCAAAATTTTCACATTTCACCCATAACCACAGCATTATATCAAATTAACACCTTATTATTCAAAATAATAATTAGAGGAAATTCGATTTTATTGATAAAAAAGTTGGGGTCTTACAACCTCCCCTTCTTATAAAATTTCGTCCTCGAAATTGACGTACGTATCTGGTATGCCGAACAGACGAGGATACCTCGTCAGATTCTAACTCTTGAGGTATAATCCTTGAGCGTAAAAATATGTTTCTTCGTATCCAAGATTTTAACAGGTACCTCTTCATACGTTAAATCTTCCGTTATCTCGTCTGGTTCTAATTTAATAATGTGGCTCGGGTCGTCCACATATTTACGTAACATCGATACGAAAAAATGTTATGAACACGCGATATACTTGGTGTTAAAACTAGTCTGTAGGCAACAGTTCCTACTCGATCGAGAATTTTAAATAGAATAATTAAATCAAGGGTTGAGATTTCCTCTCTTCGTCAATTCTTGCTTCTAGAATAACGCCCTCTTGAACCTTCTTCTTCACATTCATCAGCTCTGAGTCTGTAGCCTAAGCAACTTTAACTTTATCAATTAAAGTTGGTTCTAATTGTATTTTTAACATCATCACGTGGGTCTCTAGAGTAAGTCGTACGAAATGGGTCTTTGTGTTAACAACGTCGCACTCGTAACTGCATATGATATTCTACTCAACGCGTCAGCTACCACGTTCGCTCTTCTACGATGATATTGAATGGTATGGTCGTAATCTTCAACAGCTCGAGCCAACGTCTTTGGCGCATGTTACGTTCGTTTTGGGTGAAGAAATATTTGAGGGTTTTAGAAATGGGTTTTATACTGGGGTCAAATTTAAACGTTGAGCGCAAGTATGAGAAATAAAAGAATGGGTAGAACTGATATCGAATAAGGTATAAACTTCGTAAGAGTTTATGATTAACTTACCCGTTATAGCTTCGTTTGGGTTCCTTGACAAACGCTCTCACTTAAACTACTGACTTTGACTTGTCTGAGACATCCTTTGGCGTCACCATCCCAACTGGAATTGACTTCACTACATGACAAAATCGAGCTAAGTGACCTTCTCTTCCGCAATTGAAACACGCTTTGGGTTGCTGCGTACAGTTTGGACGGATGTGTCCCTCTTGTCCGCATTTAAAACATACGATCGGTGGTCGTTCTTCTTCCTTTGAAATGGGTGCTGGTGCTGCGGTCTTTCCATCATTATTGAATCTTCTCTTCTTGAAATTTCCACTTCTATTATCTTGACCATGATTACCACCGAAGTGGTTACCATTCTTGGCATGATAATTTCTCCCACGATGGTTATCGTTGTTCCGATGGCCGTTGCCACCGGTACGATTATTATCGTGTTGTTGGTCGTTACCTTTTGGTTGAGCTGACTCATTATCACGCTCCACTAACTGAGCCCTATTCACAACATCTGAATATAAACAAAGTTTGTGAGGGATAAGGTATTGACATATCTCGGGCTTCAAACCTCTTAGAAACATCCGCGTCATTCTCTCCTCATTATCAACTAAGTGGGACGCAAATCGGGACAACTCAGTAAACTTAGCTTCATACTGCGACACGGTCATATTATTCTGCTCCAACTTGATGAACTCTACCTCTTTCATGTGACGAATACTTTCGGAAAATTACTTGTCGTTGAACAGTTCTTGGAACTTCTCCCAAGACATTTTGAGTGCGTCAGGCTGGGTTCGTTTGACAGATTTCCACCAGTGATCTGCTTCTTCACACAACATAAAGGTGGTGAATGGAACCTTTTGCTCCTCTGAGCATTCCAAGACATCAAATATCTTAGTGATCTTCTTTATCCACGTCTCTGCCGTAAGTGGTTCTGGGTTTCCCAAAAACTCCGGCGGTCCCAACTCCTTGAACTGCTTAGCGGTGACCATCCGCGCGTTGCTATCATTTCCACCCGTATTTTTTACACGAGTCTCCCTCGTCTGATTTTGCATGAACTTCAAAAAGCTTCTAAACATCCCATCGTTCGTCATTTGATCGGCGTTATTGTTTACCTGAGGATTGTTGCCTTCCTGCACATTATCCTGGTTATTGATCGTCGGTGACTCAACGGTCTCATGTGCTTCATTGATTATCTCAATATTTTCAGATGCTATTCTCAAACACTGTCACAAAAAAGGGTTAATTGACATGTCACATATTATTCCTATACTCTGACCGACCAATTAAATACCGAATAAACTTAGGTAGGTTATACTAGCGAAGGAATTTCCCATCTCTCACCTCCTAGTTCTTGTCTCACATCTCAGCCAGGGATCATATCCCTAAGCTTTGATACCAAATGTAACTTTTGTCCCAACCGTGGACAACACCTCACAGTGATACCTATCAGTTTGCCACTGCAGAACGACGTCCCCTATGGAGAGTCTGGCTTCGGTGCATCCCCCATCAACAGGAAGTCACCAGATAGAGGCTCGGGGCTCTTTACTTATGGCTCTGATACCAACTATGACGCCCCCAAAATAGGTATACATCACCCATTCTGAGTCGCCAAATACATGGTACAGAACTTAAATACAAACTTAAATATACATCATGAGCTGTGAGTTTTAATACAAATATTGTCTTCTAGACAGTATTCAAACTCAAAATAAGTCCTTATTACATTATTATCACACTATTTCACAGAATAGTGAGGGCTACAAATGCAACCATCTGGACCATCAATCCATTCCCCGACTAGTCCCAGTTATATTCTCATTTCCTGAAGAGAACAGTGAAAGAAAGGGTGAGCTCAACTAGCCTAGTAAGAAATATTATGACTAAGATAATGCAAAATAAATTATCCTTAGCCTTCAACAGTATAACAACTGATATAATATAATAGACAACAAGTTTTAGATCAACAACTGCAGCGGAATAAGCAATCCATTAGAAGAGTCAAGTAGAGCATAATATCTACCATCTTCTATGATTTCAAAGGTTTTTCATCACTTTTATTGCTGAGACTCAGCTTAATAAATAATCCACATCATCGAATCATCCCTACACTACGGGCCAATGATAATCATGTTTTCATCAACGGTCATGATCATGCCATAAAATAATTCATCTTTGCACCATTGGTCGAAGAGAATCCATGACCATAATCATACCAAAAACTGTCCATCAATGCACTACGGACCAATGAGGACTTTTACCACATCATTTGTAACATTACGGTCATGATTATACCGAATAATTCCTGGTCATAATCATACCAAGTCTATCTATGCACTACAGGCCACAGATGACTTTCAACAGAATATAAACATGAGAATGATGACAATGATATAAGAATTTAATAAAACAAGTTCAAGGATAATTTTTGAAAGATTTATAATTTAATTTATTCAGAAATCAATAACGCCCAAATTGTCAATATGATACTGCTTTGTGGAGTAAAATTCAAGAATAATATTGTACCAAAAATAATTTGGACCGAAAACGAATTAATTTTTATCATGAATAGTACCCTGATAAATAGTACTCGAGTGAATAGTGCCCAATGAATAGTATCTTTGAGAATAGTAACTCCGACACAAAAAGGTAAAAATTTTACAAAAAAACTCATATCAATAATTCGCCATAATGATATTGAAGAAAATAATATCATTTACGAAGAAAATAACATCTTTTACGAATATTAAACGAAAATAATATTCATTACGAATATTAAACGAATATAATATTTCTCGCGAATATTGAGCGAAATAAAATTTCTTATGAATATTGAACAGAAATAATATTCATACGAATACGAAAAATAATATCTCCTCAGAATGTGAAATAAATAATACCCCTTATCTTAAAAGAGCAGTATTTCTGACTGGAATATCGGATATAGTGCTGAAAGAACTTGTACTGAATAACAACTCTCAAAGTATCTAAATATTAACACAAATACGCTTGATAATATAGAGAGAGAAAGAGATAAAACTTATTTCTGGTGTGATTTTCAATTCTAACTAAGCACCCTATTTATAGAAAAATGCTTAGAATATCATAGCAGACTAACCTGCTACCTGATGACTTTACCTGCTACTATTCAAGCCCACCACTTTTGAAAATAAATTTCAGCACATTTTATTTCTCACCAACAAAAAGTGGGGACCACCAATTTTAGAAATTTTCAAAATATTTTATCATTTAAACAATAATCAGAAACTTCAATAATTCATAATAAATAGATCTTTTATCCGAAAAATACGAATCACATGTGCTTTCCAAAGGAAATTTAATTCTCTACAACTTTGTAGCTTTAAGTTTTTCCAAATTTCAAACAGTAAATGTCCGAAATCCACATACGGATGAATTTCAGCACCTCTATTTCGCCAAAAATACTGATAAAACACCACATCATTAATTCCTTCATTTATAACCACAATGAATATATCCACATAAAATAAATATTTTCTTATCATATAAATCAATAATTAATTATTCACAAATAATATTACTGAATCACAATTATGACAACCAGGTCGTTTTTAGAAAAGAGGGGGCTTTCCGATAAGGATTTCTCCTTACTGATGCGCAATTAGATGACAAAACATCTCCTTAGACAGAACTTTCTAGACATTGCCAATAATACTATCTAATAATATTATTCAAATAATATGAATTATTGATCTGATAATGAGAAATATTGTGAAGTGACAATTGTTGAAACAACAATAATATAAAATATTAACGTAGTAATTATTAAATCAATAAAATAAAATATTGAACAGTAATTACTGTAATAATTATTGAGTAAAACTGAGTGACTTCTCACGTAAGCACCAATAATCAATACCGTGTGCTAAGCGTATTATTGTACTTTTATTACCGGGTAGTTCAACAGTTAACGATAAAACTTCCGCCATTATTTTCATAAAAAATATTTCTATCGTTTTCTCATTCCGACAATAATTCCGTTGTGGGGTCCACAAATGGCTGCGCCATCGTACGAATATTCTCTGACAGCAAGAATATTCCACGACCAAGCGAATATTCCCCGACAACAATGAATATTTTATAATCACTTGCTTATTTTGCAAAATTTGCACATTTCACCCATAACCACAATATTATATCAAATTAACACCTTATTATTCAAAATAATAATTAGAGAAAATTCGATTTTATTGATAAAAAAGTTGGGGTCTTATAAGATAAGTGTTTAAGATAATAATAATTGTTTGATAGTAATATTATCAAAAGATTATAATATAACTAAGACTTTAATGTAATATCCAATATTTATTAATGTGATTAAATGATAGATAATATGTTATGAGGATAATACTATTATGAATTAATGACTAATGAGAGGATCCATTATAGGTTTTTCTCTAAGCATGTAAATTAAATTGCGTAGCAGACTGCAATTGAGGCAAGTTCTTTAACTCAAACTCGAGTTATTATTTTCAAAGCATGTTATAATTATTGTTGATTATTCCACATCCTTAATGATTATTGATATTCGCACTTTGTGCAATTAAATTCTTGTTCTATAATTATTGAACTGACAATTAATTAAAATTCTTTTATTCATGAACAGTTTATGAGGTAAATTTTTGCTAGTTGTATCAGCTACATCGAATATGTTTAAATTTTTAAATCAAGTATGTTTTAAAAGTTGTTCCTAACCAATTGATTTGGTAAGGATTCAAGATTGAGAAAAAGAATAATTTATTAAAGCATTATATTGAAAAACAATTGTTACTTGACTATTAAGTGTTTATGCGTAATACACCGGGTATGAGAGGTTGATCCCCTTGATTACGATAACTAATTAAAAGGATCAATTTAAGTGCTGACAACCTTAGTATATGTTCATGGTCATTCCAGACCACTCAGTATCCATTATTTAATTATTCAAATATTCAATTATTGAAATTTATTTCATGTACTTTTGAAATCGAATTAGTTTGTTAAACATTGAAAGATAAATTCATTTCTAATCATGATATATCTACCTTGCATTTAAACTTGCTAAGAAAATTAGTTGTTTACCCTTGTTATATCATGACGTTTATTTCAGTTAAGACCGAAGGATCGAATAAGAAAGACAAAGGAAAGGAAAAAGTCCAAGAATAGTTTAATGTGGACGTTAATTATTATTAATATCTGATGAAATTATTTATGTAAAACTTTTGTAATATTAAAGGTATGTTTAAGTTAAGGTTAAAAAGACCTTGGGATATTATTGTAAGACTTTATTATAATGAATAATGTATGTTTATTATTCCGCAATAGTTATAGAATGCTTACGATGATGATGGATCGTGTGTTAGGTTTGTAGTATTTATGAACGCAATCAAATTGCACAAAATAAGTGGAAACATGTAAAAATAAAAGTTTAAAATTTTACAATCCATATATCCGGATCATCCTTTATGCACAATTATTAATTAAACGAAAAGATATTAAGAACAAGAATTATACCCTTGAAGATTTGAGCTTCCTCAGGTACAAGTTCACCTCCAATCCTTTTTGCGTTCAACTTGAATCCACCAGGTTTGGTTCCTTCCTTTGATCAACGTTAGCCACCCAAGTGTTTGGTCTTTAGAAGTGATCCACCAAGAAATAATTAAGATCCAAGAAGATGGGTGTTTGGTAAAACCCTAGTTTTTATATCTCTCATAAAAAAGGAGCGTACTCTCCAACTATTGAAATTACGTATGTTGTGAAAAAGTCAACAACCACACACCACCCATAATAAGACTCCTTTTATTTATAGATGTAGGCAACCCTCCTTAACAATTAAGGAATTGGGCTTTATTTTAATTAATTAAACTCCTTTAATTAATTAGGCTCCTAATCTTATTAGGAATAATTAATTAAATTTTTAATTAATTAGCCTCCTAATCTTATTAGGAATAAATGAGAGTACTTTTATTAATTAATTCTCAAACTCCTTTAGGAATTAAATAATAATAATAGTAATAATAATAAGACTCCTCTTATTAATTTATATTTAATATTTCTAAAATATTAAATAATAAATATTAAGTTATTTAATTTATTCTATCACCATAGATTAAATTAAATATACTTAATTTATTATTACGATTATGCCATTAACTTCTTAAATAATTATTTTTTTTATGGTGTGACCCTTTAGGTTCTCCATATTAAACCGGTTATGAATAAATCAATTAGACCAATTTTAATCTTATTTAAATAAATAAATTAAACTATTAATTTATTTAAATAAATAATATTTATTCTACAATAGGGATAAGCCTTCCTAGCGATTAACGACTTTCCAAATAATATAAATTTCAACATTAATCATAAAAGAACCATTGAGTAAATAGTTACCGTACAATTCAATCATTCCGCCATACAATGTCCCAATTAAATATAAGACATGGAATTACTATCAAGTCTTATTTTATTTAATTATATGTATTTCGACTCTTAAATGCACAACTCCAAATAATACAAATTAGAAACTTCTTTCTAATTTCATTCTGCCTTGGCCAAAGACTACTGGGTTGTCATTTATCGAATCACATATGACATTTCTCTTCTTTTACTAGAAGTGATAGATTCTTTATTGATCATACATTATCTCCACGTACGACTTATTATACCCAATCATACCCTTTGATATATCCTAAGGGTCTTAAGGAATAAGTCAAAGTATAACTCATCATACACAAGATACTATGATGATCTCAAGTCCAAGGATCACTTTTACTACTATCACTACAGGAATTCTTATTGACAGACAAGTAAAACTCCATTAGGTATTCCTTAGCGAGTCATATTTAGTGAACTTATTCTCTAATAAGCACCTACATACTTTCTTTAGTGTCTATACACAAATGATCATGAGATCAATCTTCCTCATCCAATGAGCAAGCAACGTATGTACCAATCTATCCGAATTTACTAATCCCCAATTTAGTAATCCAACGATTGGGAACTATTTTAGTTTTAAGCTTTCTAAGAATTTAGATCTCATTAAAATGGTCATCATCATTATTCTAAAAGCATTGCTTAAAACTATGAGTTTATCACATATTATAGAATAATATCATGTAGATAATTAAAAGCCTTTAATAAATTAATTCTTTTTATTAATAAATAAATAAGATTGTTACAAAGTATATGCTTTATCATCAAACATGATTGGCTTGTGTGCATACTACTTTCAATCTCCCACTTGCACTAAAGCCAATCGTCATGGTATCTTATACTCTTCTTCTCTAAGTGACGATTATCCTACTGTTGGATAAGCTTTAGTTAATGGATATGTAATGTTGTTCTTGAGAGTCCACTATCTCTATAGTGATTTCTCATCTTTCAATGATTCCTATAATCAAATAAAAGTGCCACAACACATGTTTAGATCCAAGATGAGACTTAGGAACTATTTCTAGTTTTGTAATGAACTTTTCATCCAAACAATCAACTTGCAGCTTCATTTATAGTTATATAATTTGTCTTTATCACTAAACTAGCAACTCTTTGCTGTTTAAAACCATTTCAATTCACTGCACCACCGTTCAAGGTAACGTTTTACCTTAAGCCCTCTAGTTTTAATTTAGACCACCATAAATTTTAATCACATCTAAGTACTTTAAGATATTTTTCACTGTCTTACAGTGATCTTCTCCAGAATATGACCGATCAACATCAAGTCTCGTATATTTCATTATATACATGATTGTCACTCATGCGATCTCTCTTTTTAGGAGTTTATGGGGACTATTAAGAGAGATACACTCCATGACTCATCAACATGAGACATCTCTTGGAGTTTGCCATGCTAAACAACTTTAGCATCAAATGAATATACGTTCCTTGGGTTAAGTCAAGCATCCTATTAAATCTATCTATATAGATTTGTATCCCCAATAACGATACTTTTTCCATATCATTCATGGAGGAATATTTAGACAACTTTATCTTTACTAATTGTAGCATTGGTATGTCATTCCTTATCTGTAGTGTACCAACATATAATACTAGAAATATCTCGATGCTCCCACTGACCCTTTTGTACACACTAGGTTCATTCTTATTTTTGATAAAATCAAACACTTTTGATTATCTCATCAAAATGAATGTTCCATTTTTGAGAAGCTTGCTTCAATTCATTTCTTTGAGTGTCTACAACTTTTACCTCATCGTATGTAACTGGATCATCATTTTCTATGATGTGCACCTCATCATCATCATCCATGATGAATCCATACCTCCCAGGTATCTTCGGTACTATTCCAGATTTACGATTCGGTTGTGGTACAATAGGTCTATCTACAGGTTCCTTTTATTTGACTTATAGTATTTTGTGGTTCTTGAACTCTTCAAGATTCTATTATCCTCCCACTAGTCCTTTAATGATAAAAAACTTTATCCTAGAAGGTAGCGTGTTTCGTAACAAACACCTTTTGCTAAGTAGGATTATAGAACATATACCCTACACTTACTTTAGGATGTCCCACAAATCTGTACTTGTCAAATCTTGTCCCACGCTTATCCTTTGAAACCTTTTTCACATAAGCTGGACAACCCCTTATCTTAACATACTTAAGATTAGGAATCCTCCCTGTCCATAACTCTTATAGAGTCTTGGGTTCGAATTTTGAGGTTACCTTTTTCGTAGATATACACCCATTTCTAGGGCATGACCCCAGAAGGATATTGGAATGTCGGTAAAATCATTATGGACCTCACCATGCCCAACAAGGTACGATTTTTCCTTTCAGATACATTAATCAATTATTGCGTATCAGGAGGCGTCCATTGTGAGAAAACCATTTGAGATGATCTAGAAACTCATTGCACAAGTATTCGTTCCTTGATCCAATCAAAGAATCCTAATACTTTGCTAATTTGTTTCATTTCTGAATTCTTTGAACCTTTCAAATAATTCACAATTGTATTTCAGCAAATACACACATTCAACCTTTTGAATAATTATCTCCTTTTTCTTATACTAGTTTGTTCAATTTGTAAAATAATTTTCATGTAAGTCAAGTATACAAAATCCATTAACTGATATTTTAGTTCTATATAAAATATTATTATTATAAATAGAACAACAATTGCTCTTAATTATAATACCAAAGATTTCATTATCCAACAATAAAATGGAAATAATATTTCCAACGAGAACTGGAATACAATAACAACTTATTAACTTATTAGATTTGCACGTAGGCAGTGCTAAACTATAAGTTCCTATAGCTAATGCAGCAACCTTTGCTTCATTTTCCATACATAGGATTACTTATCTTTGTTTAGCTTTCTACTTCTGCTTGGTCCCTTCATAAATCTATATTTATGATAACCAAAGTTTGTATCCAATACCCAAGTAGAACCTTGAGTTAAAGAAAAATTTATTTCAATCATGAACAAAAACTATATTTGTAACCGAAACTTCACTAAGCTTCTTCTGGTTATCCTCTGCTATGCTTTTTGCAGTTTCTTTTCGGTGTCCAGGCTTATTGTAGTGGAAGTAAACTTTTTGCTATCAATATCAGTTTTGTTCTTATTATCCTTTATTTTTGCCTTTCTATATACCTTCTTTGAATCATTCTTCTTTTTAGAAGATCCTTTGGCCCCTACCAGTAATACATGATCTTTCTTGGTTGGAAAGTGACTCTCAATATTTTTCAACATGTTAAGCAAATCAGTGAGGCTGATATCTAGCTTGTTCATATAAAAAAATTCACAACAATTGTGAAAGGAGTTCGGGAGTGAGTGCAAGATCAAATCTTGGCTCAACTCTCCATCCATGACAAAACATGTTGTCCTAATTGATCAATCAAATTGATAATGTTAAGGACTTTTATCTGTACTGTAGTGTCATCGGTCATTCTAGATCGGAAGAGCTCTTTAGATATCTAATATCTATCAGTCCTACTTTCCTCACCATCAACTACTTGATGTGCAGGAATATAGTAGGAGCATCCATAGTTTCATACCGACGCTGAAGCTCGTTACTCATGGATGCGAGCATGATGCATTGAGCCAACTGTGCATCATCTTGTCACTTTCTAAAAGTAGCAATCTCTTCCTCAGAGGCATTGTCTGCAACCATTACAGGGATAGACGTATTAAGGACATAAGATAGCTTTTCAGCCATGAGAACTATTCTCAAATTCCTTAACCAATCCGTTTAATTCGGTCCGATTAATTTAGAATCTAATATGCTACGCAGTGATAGTAATTTTAGACATTGTAAAATTCTATAAATGAATTTGTAATTAACAATATTTTAGCATACATTCTTTTATTAATTACCAAAATAAATTAGGTCTTATTTTAAATTGCTATTGTGACAACCCGAAAAATTAGAAAAATTTTAAAATCTAAAATGATTGGTTTAAGGTCAAATAATAGACCTAGACAGAAAATAAGTGTATGTGTTTGATGTTTTCAGAAAGGAATTTTGAGGATTTAAAATTTCTTTTAGTGAATTATTCAGGATTAAGGGTATTTGTGTATATGTTCAGGATTTCGGTATCGTGTGTACAGAATGTGGTTAAGGGTCAAGGGTTGACCAGATAAATTAAACCTGTGTCAAACCCTAATCGTATATATTACGAACGTCCACGTTCAGTTATAAAAATTTTACGTTTGACAAGAAACCCTAGAAATCGGTTCTGAAAACCCTACTTTCAATTCCGGGAATCCGAAACCCTAATTCGGTATTTGAAAATCCTAATCCGAGAAATTATCGGATAAGTATAATGCTTAAGTGCTATTAATTATAATATTAATTAGGGTAAAGCGTAATTAATTAGCAAGCCCTAATTTTAGAATTTTTGAACCCTAATTGTTCTGTCATGAACCCTAATGTACTGTTATGGAATTAATTGTTAAATTAGCCATATTAATTAGGAAATATTAATCCTAATCAGTTAAAGTCATAATGTGATTGAGAAGTTATAATATAATTAGGAATCCCTAATTATAATTTTTAAATCATGATTTTCTATTTTTAAAATCTAATTAGAAAATCTTAGAATTTTAATCGCAAAATCGTTAGGGTTAAACCCTAAAATACTAAACCCTAAACCCTAAGGGTTGTGGCCAATGTCTAAAATGCCCTTCATGATAGAAATGAGAATTCTAAAATGCCCTTGTGCATTATTAAAGGAAGGAATCAATTATTAGAGTGGAAATGACTAAAATGCCCTTTTGTCCATTTTAGTGCATTATTGGTGAATAATTGGTAGAAAATCTTGCCATATCTTGCAAAAACAATAGCAGGGGCTGGAGAATTTCAGTAACTTAGCCTATAAATAAGCATCTAGGCTAGCATACAAGATACATTCATCGAATCATATCAATTATAGATTTTAGAGAGAGAAAAAGCCATTTTTATGCTTATTTTTGGTTCAAGCACCCAACCAATCTCTCTCAACATGGAACCAACAAAATTATGTAGTATATTAGTCCCTTAACAAAGCCCCATGATGATCAAGAACAGAATCAAAGTCAGAAATCGAAGAATCAAAGCTCCAAAAAGTGGTAAATTCCCTAATTTTGAAATCCTTTGATTCTATGTTAATTGTTGAAATTTTCGGTGTTAGCTAGCTTGCTCTAAAATTTCTGGGCTTTTGGTATGTTATAGTACACTCAATAAGCTTTCTATAGACTCCGGAACGGACTAAATCCGACATCGGAGGAGAGAGTTATCAAATTTCTCCCAAACTACTCAAAGGTAAGAAAAACTGTTAGAGCAACAGTTTTTAACAGCCACTTCCGGGATAATTTCCGGGAGCTTAACATGTCCAAATATGGATTATGATAGATGAAAATTGTAGATTAGAAAGATACAAATCCAACAAAATTGACGGATCATTAATCGGAGTTATAGATTTTATTTTATTTAAGTTTTGGTAAAGGACTCCAAAACTGCCAAAGTACAAAAAGTAAGCTGCTAATATTTTGTGAGGGCTGTTTCGGTAATTTAATTTATGAAATAAATTCCGGCCTTTTGGAAAATGAAAATATATGGTATTAAGTACCTTGTGTCCAAAAATGAGCTAATTCCGACTTAAAATGACCGAGTTATGACCATTTCAATTTTTGTGATTTTCCGACGAAAACGGCTATAACCGGAGTTCTACAACTCTGATTGCCACGAAATTTAAACTGGAGACTCACGATAACATGTGTAAGATTGTGTCAGAAGATGGGAATTTCTGGAGTTAAGCACAAGGTAGTTAATTTCTTAAGGAAATAACTAGAAATAATTTTTTGAAAAATACTAACGCTCTGTTTCTGAGTTTTAAAATGGACAGAAAAGAAAAGAAATAGACGAAAAATTTAAGTTTTCTTTCCAATTCTTATGTTTCTGAGTTTTTTAATAAACGAAAAAGAAAAGAAATAGATAGAAAACTTGGCCACTTTTCCTGCCAAAGTTTTCCGTTCAAAATTGGACTGATTTGGACGGAAAAGAAATTAGAATAAGTAATATTTTTATAATTCCCATATTATCCTCAACTTTTAATATAATAAATTTTAAATTACAACTCATGTCCTCAGTTTTAAATTTTCTATCATTTTCTATTAAAAACTCAGAAACAACACAAAGGAAAACTTCAAGTTTTCTATTCTTTTCTTTTCTGTTCTAATTTAAGTTTTCTATTCTTTTCTTTTCTGTTTAAAACTCAGAAACAGAGTGTAAAGGAACTCGAAAAATTATGGAAAAATAATTTTTGTGTATGAAATATATGTATATGTGTTTGACCAAAGGATAGAAAAATAATAAGTTGATTTGGCATTTTTTCGTGAAAAAGAATAGTGATTTCAGGATACTGAAATGAAATCCGTCTTACTGAAATGTTATTTCGGTTTACTAAGATGTTATCTAATTTACTAGGATAACATATAAAAATGAATAACTTATAAGTACAAGTTATGATGTGATTAAAAGAATATCAAAGTATAATAATAATATTAAGACTTAAACCTAATGTATAATACTTAACTATATGTTATGACTAACCAAAAGATCTATTATAGATTTTATATGCTGTATAGACTGATAAGATTAAGTGGTAATATGTTTAAGTTATTTTATAACTGAGATGATATTATTCTAATATTAGAGATCTGTATTATTAATATTAGGTCTTCAGGAGAAGCTTATTATATTGCGTTACAGTAATCAACGGTTCAGGCAAGTTCTTTTTACTTAAACTCTTTTAAGAGTGGTTTCAGACAGATATGCTTATGAATTGTACTCTGTACATCTTGCATGTATAAGTCGGGTATGAAAGGCTGATCACCTTCATTACCAGTTGGTCCAGATATACTATTGTTCCTGTTCAATACTTGTTCAGTCAAAACTTTGTTCATGCTAATTCACAAATACATTGTGAAGGATAGCCAGCTTATTATTCAAACTCTTTCCATCATGATATATCTTTACCTCTTTTTTTTTAAACTTGCTGGGCAACTTTCATGCTCACCCTTGCTATATCATGATAAAACATTGCAGATAAGGCGAATACGACCAGATACAGAAAAAGGATAAAGCCAAGTTCAGCTTGGTACAGAATGTGAAGTTAAGATGTAAAGTTTGTTGAAGAATAGTATTGCCATGTGTCAGATAGTTTATGATTGTGTATTAGTAAAGGTTACTCGATTTTGGGAAATGTGTGTAAAGTTTGATTTATAAACAATCTATGTTTATATATTCCGCAAACAGTTGTAGAACGTCACAGTTGGTATCAAAGCTGTTGGTTATGAAGCTTAGGTAGCAATACCTGAGACCAATAACCGCAGTGATTAGGATAAGTACTAACTCACATAGAGTTAGTTGAAGAATCTCGTAGGGCCAAAAAGTTAGGTTTAAGTATGGTACCATTGTACTCGATACTAGTTGATGTATGGTATTTGGGCTAAACGATTCCTTCATAGAGCGGAGGTATATACGAACTAGCAACTCGGAACTTAGTTTGTTGGTTGTTTGTGGAAAACCACTCAGCGTACCATATTGAAAACTGTTAGAGACTTGATGTGTACCAAGTATAGGAAGTGGATAGATATAGAGTCTAAAAGATTACAAATGTAAGGATAAGAGATCATAAAACAAAACGATCACAGAATAGCAATGAATCGTAATATATACGATGAGATCACTCCGTGATCTGATAAGGTTATGGTATGAAGAAAGATCAAGAGAATGATGAAAAGTTTACAACAAGATTGCTGTGTATGAATTGTACTATAAATTGGTACAGATCCAGAAGAGAATTATGAATACGAATTAAATTCGTATGGAGAAGGGGTTAGTGTTAGGTGGGGATTCAATTGACTACTCATGTCGGCAGCTGAGTTGTATGATTCTTCGTATGGGAGCTGACTTGTACTTGGTGTAAAAATCACTTAGTTTTTGGCATTGATAATCATTGAAATGTTTATGTCGCGCTATTTGTTATATGCACATTAAGAGGATGACTCCATTCTCAGGTATATAACGATAGATAGGTCATAGGTAGAGGATATAAGGATTAAGTAGGAGTTCTTAAAACTCATACTTATGTGACATTCTTGACTCACAGTTATATGAAGTGTTATGAACCCCGCAGCGAATGGACGCCAAAGGTCTGACTGGGGTTGTTTTAAAGCTCATCTGATTGTGGCAATTTATGAACTCATAAGTGTGGTTTGACGAACTGGGTATAGTTATGTGTGAATGAAGAATTGAGGATTATAGGAACAGATAGATTGTTAAGCAAATGATTATTAGTAAAGGTGTTAGGTTTTCCTAAACTCCTAGCTATGCTAAACTTCGAATTTTTGACATCAAGCTAAATACGCACTATGTGCCTTTTGAAAACAAAAATGTAGACTCGTAATCATTTTTGAAACGGTTTAAAGTACAGTCTATGCTACTTATTTCGGCTAGACGCAAATGATTTGAAATGTCAAAAGTTATTTTTATTTATCACTTATGTACTATGTAACCTGGTGCAGAGATGATAAAAATGATGGAGTCATCAATGCAGTATTACTTAGTGTTGGATGTGATCTCAGGATCGTCAGCCCGCTATGGTATGATGTAGTATGATAAAATCACCAAATGACAGAATCCTCAAACGGACTGTAAATACGGTACGTCATCATGACGTCATTCTTGAAAAATGTTTTCAAAAAATTTTTAACTTCCCAACGGGGTTTGGCTATACTTAAATAATTCTATTGAAATGAATTACTGATATGGGTCTATGCTATTCGATTCAGCTAGACTAATATTTACGAAAACTCTCAAATGTTCATTGAAAGAAATTTCCCGAACCAAATCATTTTGGTACGGAATTCTGAGGAAAGAAATTTTATGCGCCTAAGGCGGAGAAGAGGAACAAATTGTTCCGAACAGAAGAAGAGGAACAAATGGTTCCGAACAGAAGTACTTGGCCAGTATAGGGCATAGCGGGCTAATCACCCTTTGTGTCCGTAAGATATGACATTTTATGGATGGATTTCCATAAAACCGTGTGAAAATGACAGACAGATAGTATATGTAATTCCTCAGCACAATTCTAAAATACTACTCTTATGAGTGATGTATTGGGTAGCATGTAATGATATGTGTGAACAGAGTAAGATGTATGGTATATGGTGTAAGTTAAATTTCGGGGATGAAATTCTTATAAGAAGGGGTGAATGTGACAACCCGAGAAATTAGAAAAATTTTAAAATCTTAAATGATTGGTTTAAGGTCAAATAATAGACCTAGACAGAAAATAAGTGTATGTGTTTGATGTTTTCAAAAAGGAATTTTGAGGATTTAAAATTTTTTTTAGTGAATTATTCAGGATTAAGGGTATGTGTGTATATGTTCAGGATTTCGGTATCATGTGTACAGAATATGGTTAAGGGTCAAGGGTTGACCAGATAAATTAAACATGTGTCAAACCCTAATCGTATATATTACGAACGTCCACGTTTAGTTATAAAAATTTTACGTTTGACAAGAAACCCTAGAAATCAGTTCTGGAAACCCTAATTTCAGTTCCGGGAATTTGAAACCCTAATTCGGTATTTAAAAACCCTAATCCAAGAAATTATCGGATAAGTATAATGCTTAAGTGCTATTAATTATAATATTAATTAGGGTAAAACTTAATTAATTAGCAAGCCCTAATTTCAGAATTTTTGAATCCTAATTGTTCTGTCATGAACCCTAATGTACTGTTATGGAATTAATTGCTAAATTAGCCATATTAATTAGGAAATATTAATCCTAATCAGTTAGAGTCATAATGTGATTGAGAAGTTATAATATAATTAGGAATCCCTAATTATAATTTTTAAATCATGATTTTCTATTTTTAAAATCTAATTAGAAAATCTTAGAATTTTAATCGCAAAATCGTTAGGGTTAAACCCTAAAATGCTAAATCCTAAACCCTAAGGGTTGTGGCCAATGTCTAAAATGCCCTTCATGATAGAAATGAGAATTCTAAAATGCCCTTGTGCATTATTAAAGGAAGGAATCAATTATTAGAGATGAAATGACTAAAATGCCCTTTTGTCCATTTTAGTGCATTATTGGTGAATAATTGGTAGAAAATCTTGCCATATCTTGCAAAAACAATAGTAGGGGCTGGAGAATTTCAGTAACTTAGCCTATAAGCATCTAGGCTAGCATACAAGATACATTCATCGAATCATATCAATTATAGATTTTAGAGAGAGAAAAAGCCATTTTTATGCTTATTTTTGGTTCAAGCACCCAACCAATCTCTCTCAACATGGAACCAACAAAATTATGTAGTATATTAGTCCCTTAACAAAGCCCCATGATGATCAAGAACAGAATCAAAGTCAGAAATCGAAGAATCAAAGCTCCAAAAAGTGGTAAATTCCCTAATTTTGAAATCCTTTGATTCTATGTTAATTGTTGAAATTTTCGGTGTTAGCTAGCTTGCTCTAAAAATTCTGGGATTTTGGTATGTTATAGTACACTCAATAAGCTTTCCATAGACTCCGAAAAGGACTAAATCCGACATCGGAGGAGAGAGTTATGAAATTTCTCCCAAACTACTCAAAGGTAAGAAAAACTGTTAGAGCAACAGTTTTTAACAGACACTTCCGGGCTAATTTCCGGGAGCTTAACATGTCCAAATATGGATTGTGATAGATAAAAATTGTAGATTAGAAAGATACGAATCCAACAAAATTGACGGATCATTAATCGCAGTTATAGATTTTATTTTATTTAAGTTTTGGTAAAGGACTCCAAAACTGCCAAAGTACAAAAAGTAAGCTGCTAATATTTTGTGAGGGCTGTTTCGGTAATTTAATTTATGAAATAAATTCCGGCCTTATGGAAAATGAAAATATATGGTATTAAGTACCTTGTGTCCAAAAATGAGCTATTTCCGACTTAAAATGACCGAGTTATGACCATTTCAATTTTTGTGATTTTCCGACGAAAACGGCTATAACCGGAGTTCTACAACTCCGATTGCCACGAAATTTAAACTGGAGACTCACGATAACATGTGTAAGATTGTGTCAGAAGATGGGAATTTCTGGAGTTAAGCACAAGGTAGCTAATTTCTTAAGGAAATAACTAGAAATGATTTTTTGAAAAATACCGAAGGAACTCGAAAAATTATGGAAAAATAATTTTTGTGTATGAAATATATGTATATGTGTTTGACCAAAGGATAGAAAAATAATAAGTTGATTAGGTATTTTTTCGTGAAAAAGAATAGTGATTTCAGGATACTGAAATGAAATCCGTCTTACTGAAATGATATTTCGGTTTACTAAGATGTTATCTAATTTACTAGGATAACATATAAAAATGAATAACTTATAAGTACAAGTTATGATGTGATTAAAAGAATATCAAAGTATAATAATAATATTAAGACTTAAACCTAATGCATAATACTTAACTATATGTTATGACTAACCAAAAGATCTATTATAGGTTTTATATGCTGTATAGACTGATAGGATTAAATGGTAATATGTTTAAGTTATTTTATAACTGAGATGATATTATTCTAATATTGGAGATCTGTATTATTAATATTAGGTCTTCAGGAGAAGCTTATTATCTTGCGTTACAGTAATCAACGGTTCATGCAAGTTCTTTTTACTTAAACTCTTTTAAGAGTGGTTTCAGACAGATATGCTTATGAATTGTACTCTGTACATCTTGCATGTATAAGTCAGGTATGAAAGGCTGATCACCTTCATTACCAGTTGGTCCAGATATATTATTGTTCCTGTTCAATACTTGTTCAGTCAAAACTTTGTTCATGCTAATTCACAAATACATTGTGAAGGATTGCCAGCTTATTATTCAAACTCTTTCCATCATGATATATCTTTACCTTGTTTTTTTTAAACTTGATGGGTAACTTTCATGCTCACCCTTGCTATATCATGATAAAACATTGCAGATAAGGCGAATACGGCCAGATACAGAAAAAGGATAAAGCCAAGTTCAGCCTGGTACAAAATGTGAAGTTAAGATGTAAAGTATGTTGAAGAAGAGTATTGTCATGTGTCAGATAGTTTATGATTGTGTATTAGTAAAGGTTACTCGATTTTGGGAAATGTGTGTAAAGTTTAATGTATAAACAATCTATGTTTATATATTCCGGAAACAGTTGTAGAACGTCACAGCTATCTCCCACTATTTTCTTCAAACTATATTACCCTCAATATATATAGTTCGACAATATCTAATTAAAGATATGCTAGTGAGAATAAGTATCTCATTTCAAATGTATATAGCCTTGTGTGTGCACAACAAACTATATATAAATAACTAGGTAGACAACTCTTGTCAATTACATCAACTATGTAACTCCTTGTATTTTGCCTCTTAGATCATAATGGTCAAGTGTGTGCACATCCGAACTAAAATGATCTAAGTTAAGTTATACCTAGCACTTTCATATATTCGAAAGAAAAACACTGTCCTTCTGTGTGCACAACAAAACAACATTGTTCAGTCTATTTATAAGCATTAAATGTGATAAAACAACACCTTAAATATTTAATACTTGCCTTATGTGTGGACAATGAACTCATATTAAATATTTAATACTCTATTGTTTTACTATGCTAAAAGGCGACGTTCGATATTCCAAATATCTTTGAACGTTACAACTTAATATAAAATCTTTGAGGGGTTTGTTATTAGTTTGTCTCATCTTATTTAGCGCGCATGCACGCACGCGCGCGCACACACACACACACACACACACACACACACACATATATATATATATATATATATATATATATATATAAAATACGCATCGTATTAATTAACATGCGAAGCATGTTCGCATAATATATAATATATATATAGTATAAGCATGCACATATAGAATACTATATTCTACCCGGATTGATTATGGACTTTTATTCTAGTTTGGTTCACTAGAGCCACCAAGTGAACCAAATGGTCAAACCCTAGGGGTGCAAGAATTAATATTTAAATATAACTATTACATTTAAACCTTGGCTCCATTACAAACGGACCTTCAAATGCTCCTTGCTCCTTGATCTCCAATTTTTCAAAATTAATTCTAACTACTCCTATTACAAAACTATTTAAAATAAATAGAAACCTTGATCAGAAGTCAAGGAAAAGTACATAGGAGGGAGATAGAATTTACATTAAGAAAAAATTAGAGAAGACGAGGTACGCAGACCCCATTTATTAAAACTCATACATTCATGCATCCAACTAAAATAAAATTCAATCACATTAGTCAATAGTCCATAATCAATCTCATTTATTATCATACACATCACCATATGCATCAATAAATAACATTCATCTAATGAACAATAATCATTCAATATATATATTGATATCATTTAATGGGCAAATTTAGTTAGCAAAAAATCTAATTTTGAATCAAAATAAACTCCTTTATTTTAATCCAAATTTAAATCAAAATAAATCTCTTTTATTTTAATTTATCCAATTTTGAATAAAATAAACTATTTTATTTTAATCAAAATCTTTAATCAAAATAAACTCATTTATTTTAATTAATTATGGAATCTAATTCCAAGTAAAAAAAAACTCTTTTATTTTAAGGAAACACTGATTTTCTTTCCTATTCATAAATAAACTCTTTATTTTGAATAATATGAAATCTTATTTCATATCTAAATAAACTCCTTTATTTAAGGAAACACGGATTCTCTTTCCTATTCACAAATAAACTCCTTTATTTTGAATAATATGAAATCTTATTTCATATCTAAATAAACTCTTTTATTTAAAAAAACATGGAATCCAATTTTAACTCCAATTAGTTATCATGGAATCCAACTCCAACTCTAATTAGTTAGCATGAAATTCAATTTTAAAATTAAAATTAAACCTTTTATTTTAATTATAAAATTATTAAGAATATATATATATATATATATATATATATATATATATATATATATATATATATATATATATATATATATATATATATAACCTGGAGATGCTTCCTATAATGTAAACCTGCATATAACTTGATAACCATACTTCATGTAATATTATAATAATTTCCAACGGAAATCTGGATTCACGTGTATATATATTATCCTGTTAACATCGTGCAATATATATATATACTCATCCAATCGTCCCACGTTTACAGGATGCGGAAAGTGTTTTTTTTTTATTTTTAAATAATAATTTTATACAATAAATTATGCCCAATTAAATTGTTCTAAACACATAAATATACATATCAAATCAAACAATTAATAATTCGCATAAAGGTTTGGCTCTGATACCACTGTTAGGTTTGTAATATTCATTAACGCAATCAAATTCCACAAAATAAGCGAAAACGTGTAAAAATCAGAGTTTGAAATTTTACAAACCATATATTCGGATCATCCTTTATGCACAATTATTAATTAAACGAAAAGATATGAAGAACAAGAATCATACCCTTGAAGATTTGAGCTTCCTCATGTACAAGTTCACCTCCAATCCTTTTCGCGTTCAACTTGAATCCACCTGGTTTGGTTCCTTCCTTTGATCAACGTTAGCCACCCAAGTGTTTGGCCTCTAGAGATGATCCACCAAGAAAGAATAAAGATTCAAGAAGACGGGTATTTGACAAAACTCTAGTTTTTCTATCTCTCATAGAAAAGGAGCATACTCTCCAACTATTGAAATTACGTATGTTATAAAAAAGTTAACAACCATACACCACCCATAATAAGACTCCTCTTATTTATAGATGTAGGCAACCCTCCTTAACAATTAAGAAATTGAGCTTTATTTTAATTAATTAAACTCCTTTAATTAATTAGGCTCCTAATCTTATTAGGAATAATTAATTAAATTTTTAATTAATTAGTCTCCTAATCTTATTAGGAATAAATGAGAGTATTTTTATTAATTAATTCTCAAACTTCTTTAGGAATTAAATAATAATAATAGTAGTAATAATAATAAGACTCCTCTTATTAATTTATATTTAATATTTCTAAAATATTAATTAATAAATATTAAGCTATTTAATTTATTCTATCACCATAGATGAAATTAAATATACTTAATTTATTATTACGATTATGCCATGAACTTCTTAAATAATTATTCTTCATTTTATGATGTGACCCGTTAGGTTCTCCATATTAAACCGGCTGTGAATAAATCAATTAGAACAATTCTAATCTAATTTAAATAAATAAATTAAACTATTAATTTATTTAAACAAATAATATTTATTCTACAATTGGGATAAGCCTCCCTAACGATTAACGACTTTCCAGATAATATAGATTTTAACATTAATCATAAAAGAACCTTTGAGTAAATAGTTATCGTACAGTTCAATCCTTCCACCATACAATGTCCCAATTAAATATAATACATGGAATTACTGTCAAGTCTTATTTTATTTAATTATATATATATTTCAACTCTTAAATGCACAACTCCAAATAATGCAAATTAGAAACTGCTTTCTAATTTTATTCTGTCTTGGCCAAGGACTACTGGGTTGTTATTTATCGAATCACAAAAGATATTTCTCTTCTTTTGCTAGAAGCGGTAGATTCTTTATTGATCATACATTATCTCCATGTACGACTTATTATACCCAAGCATGCCCTTTGATATACCTTAAGGGTCTTAAGGAATAAGTCAAAGTATAACTCATCATACACAAGATACTATGATGATCTCAAGTCTAAGGATCACTTGTACTACTATCACTACATGAATTCCTATTGACAAGCAAGTAAAACTCCATTAGGTATTCGTTAACGGGCCACGTTTAGTGAACTTATTCTCTAATAAGCACCTACATACTTGCTTTATTGTCTCCACACAAATGATCATGAGATCAATCATCCTCATCTAATGAGCAAGCAACGTATATACCAATCTATCCGAATTTACTAATTCAACGATTGAGAACTATTTTAGTTTTAAGCTTTCTAAGAATTTAGATCTCATTAGAATGATCATCATCATTATTCTAAAAGCATTGATTAAAACTATGAGTTTATCACATATTATAAAACAGCATCATGTAGATAATTAAAAGCCTTTAATAAATTAATTCTTTTTATTAATAAATGAATAAGATTGTTACAAAGTATATGCTTTATCATCAAACATGATTGGCTTGTGTGCATACTACTTTCATCGCGAGCACTGAATTCGAGGTTAGAGAACCCGAATTTAGGGGCGTCACAGGTTGGTATCAAAGTTATAGGTTATAAACATTAGAAATGTGAAACCTAGGTTATAACCTTAGAAGAAAACTTCTATAGAGTATGTTAGGTGATGAATAGTGGAAATTCATCGTGTATGGTTTGTACATGATAAAATATTATTTCATTTTATCAATGAATATATTTTATTATGATACTGATGTTGTTCCTTGTTATTTATAGGATGTTTGAAGAAAAACAAGGTAGCCACTCAAGGGATCAGGAGCTGGTTGCACAGGAGGTGATAGAGGACACCTCGCGGAATGAGATGATTGGAAACTTACTAGCAAGGAACAATGAGCTAGAGTAGAGGATTGCACAGTTAGAGGAGCAGAACTTGACCCATCAGTTCATGGAACAACAGTATAGAGATGCTGCTTACCAGGCCCAGATAGAGTTAGCAGAGATGCGAGTAAGGTTGGAGCAGGAGGCGGTGAAGCTAGGAGTATTGAGCATAGAGCATCAGGCGATGCAGTCTGAGTTCGATTTAGAGCTCACGGATAAGATACGGATAGATGAGGCTTGGATCCACACAACGAAGAGGGTTGACCAGCTAGAGGCTGAGTTGTAAGCAAGAGAGGTTAGTATTGAATCCTTGGGGCGGGCTCTAGATGCAGCTTACGTGGGTCCTTGAGTAGGAGAATAGGAAGTTTTTTGGGATCGGTGAGTTGATTCGGTCTGTCTGACGCTGAGTGGATGTAGATGCCCTCCAAGAGCATGATGAGGTCTACACCATCAAACATGTTAACCTACGTCAAGTTCTCAGAAGTCAAGGCCTATGCACCGAAGTTCAAATCTGAGCAGCGAGAGAACGGGTTGCACCCTTCAAGGATGTCAGCGACACTCAGGTCATCATTTCGGGCTGGGTTGCGAATCGAAAGCATCAGGAAATAGGGCACAAGCACCCAATAGCGAAAAGAAACTCCAAATCGCCTCAGAGAGGGTGAGGTAAGTTTATACTCCAGAAAATTGAAAATGTGCATCAACCTAGGACAATAGACTCCTAAGGATAAATCTAGACCATCATATCATGCATGATCTGTACATGTGCAAATGCGCTACATCAGCGTACATCTCCATCAAGGTTTAGCATGCATCTCTAGTAGATTTAAATATACGTGCACATTAAATGGCTAGATTAGAGAAAAATTTCGTCACAGACATCAATTGGTATTGTAGGCCATTGGCATCAATCCAGCGTAACATCAGGCGGAGTTTGGTGAAGTAAGCCATTGAATATTACTTCAGTGAAGGTATCAGAAGATTCGGTATTCTAAACTATTGGCATCAATTCAGCGTAACATCAAGACAGTTAAGCGATGAAAGCTTTGTATACCACCATTCGAGTGGGAATCAAAATAGTTTGGTGATGTTGGCATAGCTAACTACCAGCACGGTAGGATCCGTTGTAAAACTACCAGAAGGGTATGCATCGTTATCAAACTGCCAGCGTATACATCAAGAAGTTCTGATGATTTCAAAATGTCATCCCCAGCAGAGATGTAGAAAACATCTCAATTTATCTTCATCAAACAGGCATCGATAACACCGACAAAAAGCCAAACCGTTGGAGTCAACACCAGCATAGGCATCAGTAATAACCGATAAAGGTAAAGCAATTTGTGATGTGCGAAGTACGATTTGCGATTTGTAAAATGCGATGTGCGAGTTGCGAAGTACGATTTGCGATAACATTTTAACATTCATCATAACAGTCATTACATTGCCATTTGCATCATTAAATATACCTTGTCATATTTCAAGTATCTAGTAATCTTTATCATGTTCATTCCATTGCATTACATGAACATGATAAAGAGGAGCATTTATAGACACTCAAAATTTTGTTTTCCTAATACTAACTATGTAGGAGGGCAAAAACGTCTTTTTTACACTTCAAAGATAACCCTGGAAGACCACAACATCAAATCCAACCCCGAAAATAACCCCGAGAGAGTCAATCCCAACCCCAGAGATAACCCCATGATATCCAGTTTTTAATCTTAGAGGTAACCCCGAGATATACAGTTCTAACCCCGAAAATAACCCCGAGAGATGATATTCTAACCCCAGAGATAACCCCGAAAGATCAAGTTCCAACCCCGAAGATAACCCCAGGAGGTCAATCCTGTTGGGATTTCGGCACAACAAAGCAATGCACATCGGAATATAAATTAAACAAAACAAAATAATTTCTGAAACCCAAACCAGGATCCATGCGAAACAGATATTAATTCAGTGTTAAGAGATTATACCGATTATGAAATAGCTTTTGAAACGCTTCGAATCTCCAACACAATTCCTCACGAAACTACGTCTCTATGGTATCCACACGAACGCACGCGAACTGTCGCACGATTCTGCAAAGGGAACTGCGGCACTAGCCACCAAAGGAACATGATTTTTGAAACTTTTTCTCTCTAGTCTCTCTTTAGAGCGACTAGGGTTTTTGGTTATTATGATTATTCTAAAATGGCTGCTACATATCATATATATAGCGGTTAAAAAAGAATTAATCAAAACCCTAATTTAAAATCTGAATTTATATATATATATATATATATATATATATATATCTTAATTAAGTCTTACTTAATTAATATACCTATATATATAAATTATCCTATTAATTTAAATTCGTGATTTAAATACTATCAATCATATTGACATATTTAAATATTTATAATTTAAATTAATTCCCTTTTAATTACGTTCTATGTGTGTGACCATATAGATTATTATTACGTTGACAATAATTTTAAAATCATATTATAAAATTATAAATAGTGAGCGGCATCTAGTAATGCATCACTGCTACCCAAGTAATAACAAGATCGATGATTCGATGCAACCTTTTCGTCACCAATATTTCAATGTAATTTAATCTTTTTAACCTTGACATCCTAGATTAAACTCGAGTCATGGAATGTATCATACTCTTCATAATTTAATCTGAATTTTCTTGATCAATGAGTAGACTATATGTAACAAATTACTATTTGAGCATGGCCATGCGTTTCATAGTCCTACTCAATCAAGAGGCCTATGGATATCACCCCTAATATATAGGAGGGTTAAATTCCATCTAGATCACTCATATTCCTCACACGATTCATGATGTACTGAATAATCATCTTTATTGTCCACCATATTAAAGGTGACTTTTGATGATATCAAAGTACATAAATTTCCGTGTAGTAATATAGTGATTTCAGGTCAGAGGATCATTACATCATTGTCACTATGAGAATCACTAATGACACTTTACATAATGCACCACATAGAATTCTCATGGTGGGTCTGTCCAGTACATTGTTCTCTAACACGTACCTATGCATTGACTTAATGAGATTTGGTCATCAGTTAATCCACATACTAGTCTCAATGCATCATTGTTGTCCCATCAACAATGATACTCGACTAGGGACATTTAAGAGCAATGATACTAATTGTAATTATATAATCTCATATTCTAGTCACATACTTGAAACTATATAATTTGTATCACTATTCTAAGAAATTTTATTATGTTAGCATTTATATAACGCAGTAAATAAAACCATAATAAAATCATTCATTTATTCAATCAAATATAATATCAAAATGTTAAGCAATTATATCAAATTATTGGCCTCTAGGGCACTAACTCTAACAAATCCAACCTCAGAGATAACCCTGAGGATAGTCAGAGTCAACAGCAGGCCAATCTCGGAGATACCCCTGAGAAAAGACTGTTACAACTACGCCAAAATCGGAGATAACCCCGGGAGGGGTAAAATGATCATTTTGCCAACTCAACCTTAACTCAAAATCAAATTAACTAATTTGAATGGAAATTGCATCAAAAGATATGCCACAAGAACCATAGCTTAACTTCCAAGCGTAAACTACACAAAACAGCCCAACAGACTACCTGCGGAGACCTAGAGATGCCATTTTAGTCATGGACCGATCTTCACATATTCAAAAAGGGCAAACCCTATGTCATGGCGTAGCTCTCGAAAAGAATATTTCGGAATGATATGGCACGCTTCCATCGGACTCCCTGATTGAAAGTTATAAAGGTTCGAGCAGACAACGCATTGTCCGAGTGCATGTACTTCGAGACGACGGGACCCGCCATGCCCGGGGTAGCTCGGGCAGCCGTAGGTAGACCCGTTGCTGCCACGAGTTGACCTGCGGCACTTTTGGTCTATAAATAGACCACCCCATCATTCATAACATGTAAGAAAAAAGGAAGAAAAGAGGGATAACTCTGCCCATTTCAGCCTGTAACCTCTTCTAGAGTGCTCCAAACTATGTGATTCTTTTTTCTAAAACACTTGTAAGCTCGTGTTTTGTAACATACTGAAGTTTAACCAGTAGAAACCGAGTTTTCAGGAGTTTAAAGCTATCTAAAGTCTTCTTGGCAGGCCATTGTAAGATATTTCAGATTTTTAAGCTTTTTCTCACTTCTGTATATATATATATATAACTGTTTTATTTGCTTTCATAATGTAGATATTTAATCTTTCAGCCTAAGGGTTAAATTTGCTTAAATCTGGCTATTCTCACTTTGACCGGTTCATGGTGACTAAATTGGAACCGTTAAAGCTGGAATGGTTTAGATTTACTCAAATCTAGTTCTTTTTCTACCTTTTTGTACATATTGCTTTCACATGTGAGCCTAGGAATCATGTGATCACAGATTCAGTCTCTAAATCTAGATTTGGTTCCCGTGATGGACATTTTCAGCTACAACCAGCTTGTAAATTATCTACGATGTTTAAATTTCCTTAGATGACTCTCATGCCCACAAGGAGTTCGGCACTGCTATGTATCTTATTTTTTCTCGAAGATGCTTCGCATCTCGAAAATAAAAGCAATCAAGCCGAACATATAATAAAATGGAAGTATCAAAGACTTCAATTACTATTGAGCATAAGGGTTTGAAAAACTTGTTTTACAAAACTTCACTGCTATATCTTGTTAAAATTGAACTTTTATACAAAAGTCAAACCCTTTGTATAAAGGTAAAAACGAGGCATAACATTACTTCCAGACAATTGCACATAGGCCCAACTCACACACACACATACACATATAAAATTTAAATGAAAACTGGCGGTAATTGTGTTTTCACGGAAGTCAGGGGGTGCCTAACACCTTCTCTCTGCTTAATCAAGCCCCCGAACCCTAACGAATCTCGGTTTCGAAGACCAGTTAAACATTGTCCAATCATTGGGTCTTTGTGCAAACCATTTTCGGTTGAGTTGGTACAACCATTTCAAATCTACCAACTAGTGACTCTAAAAGTCAAATCGTCGACATTTACATGTCAGACCTTTTCAAACTTATTTTTTCAAATAAAACTCGTCTAAAATGAGAACACCTAAAGACAAGCACAGAAAGGGACAAATAAAAATCCCGACGTCGACACTACCACTATATATTAAATTAAATATACTTAATATATTATTATGATTATGCCATTAACTTCTTCAATAATTATTCTTTCTTTTATGGTGTGACCCTTTAGGTTCTCCATATTAGACCGGTTGTGAATAAATCAATTAGAACAATTCTAATCTTATTTAAATAAATAAATTAAACTATTAATTTATTCAAATAAATAATATTTATTTATTTAAATAAATAATATTTATTCTACAATAGGGATAAGCCTCCCTAGCGATCAACGACTTTTCAGATAATATAGATTTCAACATTAATCATAAAAGATCCTTTGAGTATATAGTTACCGTGCAATTTAATCATTCCATCATACAATGTCCCAATTAAATATAAGACATGGAATTACTATTTTATTTAATTATATGTATTTCGATTTCTAAATGCACAACTCCTAATGAATGCAAATTAGAAACTACTTTCTAATTTCATTCCACCTTGGCCAAGGATTCCTGGGTTGTCATTTATCGAATCACATATGACATTTCTCTTCTTTTATTAGAAGTGGTAGATTCTTTATTGATCATTCATTATCTCCATATATAACTTATTACACCTAAGCATACCCTTTGATATACCCAAAGAGTCTTAAGGAATAAGTCAAAGTGTAATTCATTATATATAAGATAATATGATGATCTCACGTCTAAGGATCATTTGTACTACTATCACTACATGAATTCCTATTGACATGCAAGTAAAATTCCATTAGGTATTCCTTAACGAGTCATGTTTAGTGAACTTATTCTCCAATAAGCACCTACATACTTGCTTTAGTATCTCTACACAAATGATCATGAGATCAATCATTCTCATCCAATGAACAAGCAACATATGTATCAATCTATCCGAATTTACTAATCCCTTTTTTGGTAATCCATTGACTGAGAACATTTTAGTTTTAAGCTATCTAAGAATTTAGATCTCATTAGCATGATCTCATCATGATTCTAAAAGCATTGCTTAAAACTATGGGTTTATCACATATAATTAAAACAACACTATGTAGATAATTAAATGCCTTTAATAAATAATTTTTTTATTAATAAATAAATAAGATTGATTACAAAGTATATGTTTTTATCATCATACATGATTGACTTGTATGCATACTACTTTAAGTTTATTCAAGATTTTTCAAAGATTGTGACACCATTAATAAATTTGATTAGGAAGACAGTTAAGTACGTGTGGACGGACAAATGTGAGCAGAGTTTTCAGAAGTTGAAGAAGAGATTAAGTGAAGCACCTATGTTATCCTTACCAGATAGTTCAGCGGGTTTTGCAGTTTATTGTGATGCGTCACACAAGGGACTAGGTTGCGTGTTAATGTAGAATGGTAAAGTCATTGTATAAGCATCACGATAGTTAAGGATTACGAAAAGGGATACCCTACTCATGACCTGGAATTGGTAGCGGTAGTATTTGCCCTTCAGATTTGGAGACATTATCTATATGAAAAAAAGTGTGAGATATACACATATCACAAGAGTCTGAAGTATATCTTTACACAAAAAGAGTTGAACATGAGGCAGATGAGGTGGTTAGAATTGATCAAGGATTACGATTATGATATTCTATATCATCCAAGAAAGGCTAATGTAGTGGTAGATGCTTTAAGCAAAAAGAGCAAAGAAAAATTGCTTGTATTGACAGAGAAAGAAAAATTAGTCAGAGAAATGGAGAAAATGGAGTTGGAGGTGACAAATCCAAAGAATTCAGATAAAGTAATAAAAATGGAATCAAGACCGACTTTATTCAACAAGGTGAAGGAGGTACCAGAAAATGATGAAGAATGTGGTAACATCAAAAAGCGATTAGCTGAAGGCGAAGAGTTGAAGTATAAGATCGATGGCACCGGATTGCTAAGGTTTGAAGATCGAGTTTGGGTTCCTTCCGTACCAGAGTTAAGAGAAGAGATTTTACAAGAATCCCACACTACAAGATGCTCAATACACCCAGGAATTATGAAGATGTACCAAGATTTGTATCAACATTATTGGTGGCCAAACACGAAGAGAGATGTTACAGAATGGGTCAACAGATGTTTAACTTGTTAAAGAGTCAAGGCAAAGCATCAACGACCAAGTGAACTATTACAACCGTTAGAGATTCCAGAATGAAAATTGTAAGACTCCAACTTTTATGAATAAAGATTTAATTTTCTTTAAATATTATTTTTGAATAATAAGGTGTTGATTTGACACAATGCTTTAGTTATCGGTCAAATGTGGAAATTTTTCAAAGTAAGCAAGTTGCTATAAAATATTCTTTTTATCGAAAAATATTCGTACGACGACACAATCATTGATGGACCCCACAATAGAATAACTATCGGATATAAAAAGCGATAGAAATAACATTTTTATAAAAAAATAACGGCAAAACTTTTATCGTTAAACTGTTGAAATATCCGGTGATAAAAGTATAGTAATACGTGTGGTTGCACAGTAGCACATGGTATTGCATAGTATCTCTGATTATTAATTCTTACGTAAGAAGTCACTCAATAATTGATACAGTAAAATTACACAGTCTTTCATATTATTGATGCAATAATTGCTACAGTGATAATTGAATAGTATTTTATATTATTGATTCAATAATTGTCACGAAATAGTAACTCATATTATTGGATAATATTTTTGATAATGTCTAGAAAGTTCTGTCGAGGAAAGGGGTTAGGTTATATAACTGTGCGCCAGTAAGGAAAAATTCTTATCAGAAAGCTTCATCTTTCCTGGGAATGATCTGGTTGTCAATATTGTGATTCTATAATATTAATTATGAATAATTATTGAAAGTTTGAAGAGTTGTAAATAATTGATGAATAAATAAAAATTGTTGATAAATATGATAAGTAAATATTTGTTTAATTTGACATAAATTGAGAAATTTTAGCATGAGATATTTGTTGAAAGTTTGACATATTAATTTTTCTGTAGAACCATAATTATCTTCTCTAAAAAAATATTCATTAAGATATATTATTATAATATATTGTAATAGTATAATTTTATAAATTATAATTGTTTAAATTGTAAAACATGTGATAAATGGGGAGTAGTGAGCAAGTTGGCTTTGAAAAACTTTGTTTCAAAATGGGAGTGTTGATAATCCTCCGTATGCAAAATTTGTCAGAAGTAGTGTGCTAACATTTTCCTATAAATAGGTTGCTTAGTTAAATAATGAAACTCACCAAAATCAGAAAATTCTCTCTCTATAATATTGAGCGTATTTCTTGTGAGAATATGATATTTTGAGTGTTGATAGCAGTGCAAGATTTTCTCAACTTAATCTCCATTATTCCAGTCAGAACTACTTTCCTATTAAGGTAAATGATATTATTTTTTTTGTAAAGGATGTTATTTTCTTTCAATACTCGTAAATGATATTATTTCCTTCCATACTCGTAAGGGATATCATTTTCTTTCATACTCCATATTACGTAAGCGATATTATTTCATCTCGTATTCCTAAATTTAAACTTACTGTGATAAGTAATGCTTCTATAATTCGTGAAACGATTAAAAGTTTCTTAAGGAATGCGCTTCATCTAATATCATTTCACTGGAATATTGGTCTGAACTTTCTTATTAAGTTTTAATCTTTTCATGTCGGAGTACTGTTCATGGGTACTATTCATACGGTACTATTCATAATAGAATTTAATTTCTTTTCTTTGTCCATGTTATCTTTTATGAATCTTATTCTTGAAATTGAATCCATGTTATGATCTCATTCTTTATGTCATTATCATAATTCTCATACTTAAATTATGTTGAAAGTTATCTTTGGCCCGTAGTGCAAAGATGAACTGTTGATTGATGAATATCTTTAGCTTGTAGTGCAATAATGAACCGTTGATTGATATCTTTGGCCCGTAGTGCAAATATGGACATGTGTTTAGCATTATCATGACCACTGGTGATACAAACGATTATTTTTAGCCCGTAGTGCATAGATAATTCGTTGATTGGAAATAATTATTGATTGATGTTACAGAGATAAAATATTGATGATAGACTTTTAAATCATGGAAGATAGTAGACATCATGCTCTACTTGACTCTTCTAATGGATTGTTGTTTCTACTTCATTGTTGATCTAAAACTTGTTGTCTATTGTATTCTATCAGATTTTTCTCTGTTGAAGACTAAGGATAATTTGTTCTACATTATCTTAGTCATAATATTCTTTACTAGGCTAGTTGAGTTCACCCTTTTCCTTTTTGTTCCATTGTTCTTCTCAAGAGGTGAGAATATAACTGGGACTAGTCAGGGTGTGGAGTGATGGTTCAAGACAGTTATTATAGTAGTCCTCACTATTTTGTAAAATAGTGTATCAATAATTATAATGAGGACTTTATTTGAGTTTGGATATTGTCTACAAGACAATATTTGTATTAAAACTCACAGCATATGTGTTGTCGTATTTTGCACGACAATTGTATTAATGATGTTTGTATTTAGTTTCTGTACTATGCATTTGGCGACTCAGAATGAGTTGTGTAAACCTATTTTGGCGGCGTCACAGTTGGTATCAGAGCTTAGGGATATGATCTCTGGTGGAGATCTTGTGACGCCCCCAAATCCAGGTTCTCTAACCTCAGATTCGGTGCTCACGATCTATCATCATCATAAGCATTCTATAACTATTATGAAATAATAAACATACATTGTTCATTATAATAAAGTTCCATAACATGGTCCCAAGGTCTTCTTAACCTTAACTTAAACACACCATTCGTATTACAAAAGGTTTACATAAGAAATCCTATTAGATAATAATAATTAACATTCATTCTAAACTATTCCTGGATCTTGCCCTTGCCCTTGTCCTTCGTATTGGATCATTCAGGCTTAGCTGAAATAAATGTCATGATATAGCAAGGGTAATCAACTAATTTGCTTAGCAAGTTTATATACAAGGGAGATATTTTATGACTGGAAAAAAGTTTTGCTTTCAATGTTCAACAATAATATAAGGTTGTGAAGGAACATGAATTAATAATTAACAAGTGAATATTTGAATAATTGAATAACATGAACTGAGTGGTTTTGAAATAACCATGAACATTTGCCAAGGTTCTCAGTCATTTAAACTGGACCTCTTAATAAGTTTTGGTATGCAAGGGGATCAGCCTTTCATACCCCGTGATTTATGCATAAACACTTAATAATCCAGCATCGATATCATGCCTTAATCAAATTTGTCCTTTTTCTCAATCAAGAGTTCTTATCATATCAATTTAATAAGAACAGCTTTTTAAAACACATTTGATTTAACAAATTTAAACATGCTTGATCTAGCTGATACAATTAACATAGATCTATCTCATAAACAGTTCATGAATGAAGAACTTTAATTTAATTTGCAGTTCAATAATAATAGAACATGAATTCAATTGCACCAAGTGCGAATCTCAATAATCAATATAGAGGTGAATAATCATCAATAATTATTCACTAACATGCTTTGAAAATAATAACTCGAGTTTGAGTTAGGGAACTTACCTCGTCTGCAGATTACGACTACACAATTAATTTATATCCACTATGCAGTTAAATTATATTCCTTTGAGAGACATATAGTTAATCTTTTAATTAGTCATAGTATAACATTAGATTATGTAATTACATAAATATTATACATTACATTTAGTTCTTATAAACATTATCTTGTCTTGATAATGTTACTATTAAATAACAACTTAATATTATTAATCTTGATAATATTTAATTCATCTCTTAGTATTATTAGTTCACTAATAATACTTTCATTCGCTTACTAATATTATTAACATCTTAATAATATTTTAATACCTTACTAATATTATTAATCCTCTTAATAATATTTTAATTATGCATTAAAATTATTACCTTAATAATATCTTACTTATGCTTTAATATCATTAATCATTTAATAATACTTTTAATTATTTACTAATATTTTATTCATTTACTAATATTATTAATCATTTAATAATATTTTATTCCATTACTAATATTATTAATCATTTAATAATACTTTAATAATTTATCAATGCTTAAATCAAATATTATTAATCATTTAATAATATTTTAAAGAAATTTTAATCTTAATATTTTTATTTACTTATCAACATCATATTCTAATATTATTAATATCATAATAATATTTTAATAATTTATTGGATTAATAAATAATTTATTCTAATTGTTCACCCTTTATTAAACCTCTTATTTAATATCCATAAAAGGTCATAAATAATATTTCTTATTTTAAATTACCAAAATATCCTAAGATAGTCATGGTATAATATATTATGAGTATTCAAGCATAAAAATCACCTTTTTCTTATTAAAGACATCATTTAACTATTTATTTTCCTTTATTCATAACTTAATCATTTTTATGAAAAATAGCAAACTGATTCCAAAAATTCTCATCTTCTGAATTTTGACAGAATATGAACCTACAAGGATCCCCAAATTTTTCTAAAATTTTAGAAAATGATTTACTATTTTTAAAGTTCCCAAAACACTCGAATCTTGCTTCATGTAGATAACTTCTCAAGGTACCTCTGTGATTTTTTTCAGAATTTTAAAAGACATGCAACTACCCGAAACAGCCTCATGAAAAACAGGGACATTAGCTTTTTAGGGTTTTTTAAAGCTTTAAATTCCTAAGTGGACTGTTTTGGGAAGAACAGCCCCCAAGGCTTCAATACTTGCTAGATTTGTGTTCTACAACTTGGGTTTACTAGATAACTCATGTATCTAGCACCCCCTTTTGACGGACCATAAATCCAAGTTGTAAAACTTGAGTTACACAAGATTTAGTGGAAGAAAAACAAGAGTTTCACCCTTGGAGAACATATCCTCATTTTCTTCCTCTAAGCCTTTGATCTAACACTCAAGATACTTAGTTCCATGCATGATGGTATGTAGAACTAGGGTATCTTGAGTATTTGATCATAACCCCAACAAAACTCAAGCTATAAAACAAAGTAGAAGAACAAGGTGAAGGTTAGGTTATACCTTGATTTAGTGACAACCTTCCTTGATTTACCAAAGTAAGTAATGAACTTAGGATGCAATAACAAACTAGCACACCTCTCCCTCTCTTGCTATAACCGAACCTCTCTCTCTCCTTTTCTCTCTTTGAAGTTTGCTAGCTTGGGAGAAAAGAAGAAGAAGGAGAATAAGAGAAATACAAATGATATAGCAAATAAATAGGGTGATTAACTAATATCCCCCATACTTTTATTGTCCCTTGGATAAAAGGCTTCACCTTATCTCTTTCAAATGAGCCTAATCATGTGGTTAAGGGTGCTAAGTGGATTTTCTACCATTGGGAGCATGACACACTTGTCCTTGTGTGTAAGATTTCTACTTATGGAACATGATTAACTTAATATTCTTGCCTTAAAAAGGCTAATGTGGCCAGCCATATATATGCCCACTAATTCCTTCATTTAGATTTTATTTTAATGCATAAATTAGATAAATCAAAGGTCTAAAATATCCTTAATCAAGTGGGCTAAGTTTGGGCTTACATTTTATTTCTTTTGGGCTTCTCCTTTAATTGTTTTGGGCCATGTAATAAATATAGTCTAACAATTTTAATATATGTTATCCAATTTGATTATTTAGGGTTTCCATTCCCAATTACCTATACACGTGACTTTAGTTCATAACCTAATTAGGTTCACAAGAATTAGGTTTAAAATTATTAGTCACTTGAAATAATAAGATTATCCACTTAAGTTAGTATACATATTAAATGCTAACCTCTCATTATCTCCATAACCTTAGGTTATTTAATTGTCTCACCTAATGTATAATCAGGCTACGAAGCTTTCATGTTTAATGAAACCTATAAATGTATATATCCATAATTATAGCATACATGTTAATTGACCCATGCACCGCTTCACATATGTTATCACATATTAAATCACTGTATAACACAATGTTTTAAATATCAATAATGTACATACATATATAGTGACTTAAAATTCACGGTTATTACAAATCTGGGATTAGAACTAGGAGGGGAGAGACAAGTAAAATATTCGCTAGTGTGTCCTACCTAAGCTTATTTGTTATTTAATTGGTCGGAATATAGGGATAATAAGTGGCATGTTAATTTCTTTAATTAACACTTGTTTTGTGGCAGTGTTTGAGAATGGCATCTGAAAATTTTGAGATGAGCAATGGAGCACATGCGACCATTGAGACACCGACAATCAACAATCAGGATAATGTGCATCAAGAAGGCAATAATCCTCATGTAAACAACAACACCGACCAAATGATGAACGATGGGATGTTTAGGATCTTTCTATAATTCATGCAACACCAAATGAGAGAGACTCCTATTCAAAATACAGGTGGAAACAATGCCAACTCACGTCTGGTGACTGCTAAGCAATTCAAGGAGTTGGGACCGCAAAAGTTTTTGGGAAAGCCAGAGCCACTTAAGGCAAAGGCATGGATTAAACAGATTACCAAGATATTTGATGTCTTGGGATGCACTGAAGAGCAAAAGGTTCCCTTTGCCACCTTCATGTTGCGCGGAGAGGCATATTACTGGTGGGAATCTATAAAACGTACTCATTTGTCCGCACTTAAGATGTCTTGGGAGAAGTTCTAAGAATTGTTCAACGATAAGTACTTTCCAGAAAGTATTCGTCACATGAAGGAGGTGGAATTCATCAAGCTGGAGCAGAACAATATGACTGTATTGCAATACGAGGCTAAGTTTGCGGAGTTATCCCGGTTTATATATCATTTGGTAGATAATGAGGAGCGAATGACGCGAATGTTTTGAGAGGTTTGAAACCCGAAATTCGACAACATCTTATCTCTTATAAACTTTATTTGTATTCAGATGTAATGAATAGGGCTCAGTTATTGGAGCGGGATTATGAGTCAGCTCAACCGAAAGATAGCAATCGGCAACACGATAATATTCATACCAGTGGCAACAATCATCGAAGTAGTGATAACCAACGTGCCAAAAATGGTAACCACTTCGGTGATAATCATGGCCAAGATACTAGGAGAGGTGAGTCAAGTGAAAATTTTAAAAAGAGAAGATTCAACAATGATGGGAAGACATCGGCAGCAGCACCAACACCGGTAATAAATTCTAAGGGAGGAGAACGACCGCCAGTTAGATGCTACAGATGCGGAGAGGAGGGACAGATAAGTCCAAACTATTCACAACCTTCCAAGGTGTGCTTCAGTTATGGAAATGACTGTCACATAGCCCGATTTTATCCTGTAGCGAAGTCAAATCTAGCTGGGATTGTGATACCAAAGGCAGCTACGGATTAAACAAAGTTGGTAGTTCAAGGGAGAGCGTTTGTCGTGACTTCCTAAAGGGCAAGGAACCCGAACAAAGTTATCACGGGTAAGCTAATCATAAATTCTTGTGAAGTTTATATCTTATTAGATACCGGTTCTACCCATTCTTTTATTTCACCTACTTGTGCTCAAAGTTTGAACTTGACTTATGAGAAATTAGACTTTGACTTATCTGTTGAAACTCCGTTAGGAGAGACCTTCATTACGTCCACTATTTATAAATCTTGTTTGATTCAAATCGGCACCCTCACATTACCTGTTGATCTCATTTCTTTGAAAATACTTGCATTTGATGTGATTTTAGGGATTGATTGGTTAACTACTCATCATGCTAAAATTGATTATTTTCGTAAGGTCGTTAGTTTTCATATTCCTAACTAACCTGTTATGCGAATTCAAGCAACTAAACCACTAAAGTCATTCACTGTCATATCAAGCCATAAAGCCATTCGTTTATTAAAAAATAGATGTCAAGCTTTCTTAGCCCATGTCATGGATTTAAACAAAAATACGTCAGATTTGAATAATATTTTTGTTGTTAATGAATTTTCTGACATATTTCCTGAAGAACTTCCTGGCCTACCCCCAGAGCGTGATATCGAAATTTGTATTAACCTTGAATCTAGTAAAAAACCCATTCTAAAATCCCATATTGAATGGCTCATATTGAACTTCAGGAATTAAAAACCCTACTACAGGAACTGTTAGACATTATTTTCATTCGTCCTAGTACATCTCCTTGGGGTGCTCTTGTTTTATTCGTAAAGAAGAAAGATGGGAGTATGCGACTTTGCATTGACTATCGGGAGTTGAACCATGTCACCATCAAAAATAGGTACCCGTTACCTCGCATTGATGACCTGTTTAACCAGCTGCAAGGTGCTAAATTCTTCTCAAAGATCGATCTTCGTTCCGAATATCATCAGCGAAAGATTAAAATTGATGACATTCCATAGACTTCTTTCAGAACTCGGTATGGGCATTATGAATTCCTAATCATGTCTTTTGGATTGACTAATGCTCCTGCTACTTTCATAGATATGATGAACCGAGTATTCAAGGAATATTTAGATCATTTTATAGTTGTCTTTATTGATGACATCCTCATCTATTCTAAAAGCCGTGAAGATCATGAGCAAAACTTGAGGCTGATACTCCAAAAGCTTCGTGAAAACAAGCTATACGCCAAGTTAAAGAAATGTGAGTTCTGACTTGAGGAAGTAACATTTCTTGGGCACGTGATATCGAAGTATGGAATATTAGTTAATTTAGCAAAGATTGAAACAATATAAAGTTAGGAGTAACCTAAGTCAATAACCGAAGTACATAGCTTTCTGGGCTTAGCTGGTCATTACCGGAGATTCGTGAAAAGATTTTCTAGAATCGCTACTCCATTAACTCAGCTGACTCGAAAAGATACAAAATTCGGATGGAGCGAAGAATATGAGAAGAGCATCCAAGAACTCAAGAGGAGACTCATTTCAGCACCTATTCTGACAATACCATCAGGTTTGGAGGAATTTGTCAACTATAGCGATGCTTCAGGCAGAGGTTTAGGATGTGTTCTCATGAAAAATGGGAAAGTCATAGCCTATGTCTCAAGACAACTCAAATTATATGAGAAGAATTATCCTACTCATGATCTAGAGTTGGTAGCAATCATTTTTGCACTAAAGATCTGGAGGCACTACCTGTGTGGGGAGAAAGTGGAGATCTAAACATATCATAAAAGTCTCAAATATTTCTTCACCCAAAAGGAACTCAACATGCGGGAATGATGTTGGCTCGAGCTGTTTAAAGATTATGATCATACCATTTAATACCATCTTGGAAAAGCGAACGTGGTATCTGACGCGTTGAGTAGAAGATCATATGCGGGTACGAGTGCGATGTTGTTAACACAAAGACCTATTTCGTATGACTTATAAAGAATGAAGATAGAGTTAAAGGCTCCAAGTACCCACGTGATGATGTCAAATATACGAGTAGAACTGACTTTAATCGATAAAGTTAAAGTTGTTCAAGCCACAGACCCGGAGCTGATGCGTATGAAGAAGAAAGTACAAGAAGGTGTTATTCTAGAAGCAAGAATCGACGAAGAAGGAATACTTTGAGTCAACTCCAGACTTTGTGTTCCTAACGACTATGATTTGAAGTATAAAATCATGATGGAGGCACATAACTCACCGTTTGCAACCCATCCTGGAGGTACTAAAATGTATCATGATCTTCAACATACATTTTGGTGGAGCAATATGAAGAGAGAGATTGTGGAGTTTATCTCAAGGTGTTTAACTTGTCAACGTGTCAAGGCGGAGCATCAAGTACAAAAAGGCCCATTGCAACCACTTGAAATTCTAGAATGGAAGTGGGAGCACAACAACATAGATTTCGTTACTAGTCTTTCCAAGGTTTCTCAAGGCATAGATGCAATTTGTGTAACAATCCAAGATTTTATTATTTGTAATTTAAAATATTTATTAAATTAAATAAATATTTTATTGATGTGGTTGTTGTTAGTAAATATTTGTGAATTAAATTTATTAGATGATATTCTAATTTAATTTAATTTAATAGTTAGAGAGTTGTAAGATAACATGAATGGGTATTATTATTGTTTTAATTTAATAATAAAAGTGGTATGTTAATTTATTAAACAAAATTATAATGAGATTAAAATTTTGTGATAATTGGATTAAGTGGAAAATTTATTTAGTGTGTTGTACTCAGTTTATGTAACTAAGATTTGTTATGGAAATCCAAATAAATAATATGTGATTATAAATTATAATCTAAATTGTTTATTAAAATAAATTGAAACAGTTTTAAATGGGTTTACCCAAACAGGGCATAAAATGTTAAGTCTTTATTTTAAAGAGTTTTTGCCAAACAAAGTCTTATGGCTTTTGAATTTTGAATTTGTATTATAATAAATAGAATAAATCAAATAATAAATAAAATATATTTATAACTAACGAGCGTTAAGTTGTAACCGTTGTTTTAATATATGTATTATGGCCCTTTCAGTTTCTTTTATCTTTACGCATACTGTTAGTTTGGCATACTGATACTAAGGAGAAAAAAGAGCAGAGAAATTTGAGAGAGATTAGAGAGAGAGAGTTAAGAGAAAGTCTGAGAATTCCAGAACAATTTCTGGGTTTTAGCATGGATTATTCAAGCGATTGAAGGTATTTCCATAGTCTTAATATTGTATATGTATATATATATATATGTGTGTGTGTGTGTGTGTGTGTTTTACGGTATAAACCTTCAAGTTTTGTGAATTCATCTTTTTAAATTGTTGATATACAATTGATAACTTGTGATTATACGTGTTTGTGATGTTAGAGTTTGTATTTAGACAAGAATTTGTATGCTAATTATGTTTGAGAAGGAAGAAAAGTATTTACATTGAATATTTTTACATATGGCTTATGAAAGTACCAAATTTGGAGGTTAATTTGTATACTAATCTGTGAATTGAGTGTTGAATATGTTAATTCGGTAAGAAACGAAGAGAACGTAGTTTGAATTGTGATCACAGTGTGAATTTCTATGAAGGATGCCAAAAAATGGAGTTTTTGTATAAAAACATGAAATTTAAGGATTTAAATTAGTTGAAGTTGTTGTTTAATTTTTCTAAGTTAATGAATATATGAGGAATCATGTTTGTGTTAGTTCTATACCAATTGCATATATTAAATTTATTGTTTTGTGGGTAAAATTCGTGTTAGTTGGGCTAAAACGGAGTACTGTTATAGTCTGCGTAGTTTCTGTCTGTGCACCAGCGTAGCTGCGCTGGTGTCAAGGTCAGAAACGGCGCAGGCTTATGTATGGCACAGCTACGCCATACCTTGTTCAGAGACAGTGAAGTCTGCTACTTCTGCAAACTTTGGACACCATTGTAACTTAGTCTAATGAAGTGTTAATGTGACAAACATATAATGAAGAGGTTAAAACAGAATCGTGTCATGTGCTTAGTAATTCTAAAGTTATAAGAGATTAGTAAGTTATGAAAGCGATATGTTGTGATTTATTGAACACGTAAATTAGTAAATAAGTGTTTTAAATCAAATGCTGAGATTTCTGAAGTGTATGTGGAGTGCATGGAAACTTGTACTAAAGTAACAAGTTTAACTATGAATGAGTTTTAATTTGGAAGTGGATGTTAGGATATCTAATAGATATTGTGATTCCAATAAAATGTGTTGGTGAACGTGAGTTGTAATTTATAGCTTACGCACGAGGCAAGTTTCTAAACCTTACCTCTTTACATTGAGCAAGTTCTTTTATCCTTAAACTATATTTAAGTAAGCTCTAACCCTAACGTTATTCGAGCAAGTTTTGAATTCTAATCATTGTTGAGCTATTCTAACTTGTTTATAGTTAAGCAAGTTTTCTTAAGTTCTATTCTTTTATGACAAATATAAATTCTTGAACTCAAATCTCTAACCGAGTTGTTCTATTTCATTTACTTAACGCAAATCGAAATATTATTGTTATTTTGAGCAAGTTTCATTCTAAGCTTATTATTCCTTAGTACATGTTCATAACTTAATTCTTTTATCTCAAGATCATAGCCTTAGCTTAATATTGTTCTAGAAAGGTTTATTCTTTTATTCAATACTTATGCTTTTTATTTATTTCTAAGCATGAGTTTAATATATAGTTAGTTCACCTATGATTATTCATTGTTCCATATTATGTTATTATTGATCAACCGTAGTGTTATCAAACCTTATTGATTCAACTAATCCTTTAGTTGATGATCGTTAAACTCTAAATTATCCTTGAAGCTTATCCAAACCAAACTTTCTTTGGTGCGGACTTGTACTCTAAAACTGAGAAGAACAACCCTATTATAGGGGATACGCGATGCGTTTAGATGTTTGTGCACAATACATGGTACGAAGGGTTGATTCCCCTAAGTACGTGAAGTCCCTATAGTATAACTGTTTAGGTTAAAATTGAAAGATTACTTGTAACCGTGGACATAGTTCATGGTCTTATGACCCTCAGATATATTTCATATTTTGATTCCAGTTTTTGGTTATCATTGATAGAGTAGTATTCAGTTTTGATGAGCCTATTCATTGGTAGTTATTATTCTCATGTTGATTCATTGCTATATCTAGTGAGCATTTGTTTTGCTCACTCTTGCATAAATATAATTATTGCAGCTAAGGTTGAGAAGGTCGATGAACCTACTACAAACAAAGGAAAAGAAAAAATGTACAAGTGATGAAGACTTGTAATTTATTGGCTTTTATGTTAATAGATTTTATTTAAATGATGTGATGTAACTATTTTATTTTCGCACTTGATTTATGTTAAAGGTTAGATAACCTGGGAGACTTTTTGATTTAATGATGTAACCCTTTAATAGGGAGGATTTATGGTTTAAATGTTATCTTATTTGGGTAGATAGTATGAATGTATGGAAAGTGAACACCAAGTCTTAGGGGAATAAAGTACCCAGATTTAGGGGTGTCACAAGTTGGTATCAAAGCTTTAGGTTATGAACCTTAGGTGGGGAAAAGCCTTGGGAAGTAACCTTTGAAAAGATAGTGGTGATAAACTCTTATCGAGTTTTAAGAAAGAAATAATAAAACAGTTATGTGCTTACGAGGTTGTAACCTATGTGCTCGTGAGTGTCGAGTAGTAATGATTAGTAATTAAAACTTAAAATTTTGTTGTCAGGATGGTTAATGTAGGAGAATCCAGTCAGGCTAGAGAGGAAGGATCCCGGATGCCTAGAGAGGAGGAGCCTCGAGATATTCTGGTTGTTTGGGAACAACTACTGCCACGAGAAACATCTCCGTTGGTCACAGTGGTTGAGTAGGAGGGTTTACCTGATGAGGATGATGAGATAGAGACGGACGAGGAGGACCCCGTTGAGCTGCCACAGTTGAATGAGGATGAGGAGGACGAGGAGGAAGAGATTCCACTAAACTCGATCGATGCCCGTATATACGATGAAGTATACGACCACAATGTGGAACTTCAGGATACCGTCGAGGAGTTGGAAGAGATAGTAGCTGAACAACAGATCGCAATGGCGCAGAAAGAGAACGAGATCCAGGATCGAGATGAACGTCTGAATAATATCGAAGGGAAACTGATCCACACTGAAGGAGACAATGAACGAATGACAGAGGAGATTGTAGAGCTGAAGAACAAGTTAAAAGAAGAATCTACTAAGAGGGCAAGAGCCGAAGACGCGTACGAGGAAGCTTATCAACGAGCCAGGATAGTAGAGAGAGAGGTACAAGTAAAGAAGATTAAGATGGAAGAGATGAATAGTGTTTTCAACACCGTGATTAATCGAGCTCAAGATCGGATCATGTGTTATCCGATTCAGTTCGAGATGCTGCCATCGTACATGTTAGATCGTCAAACAATGTTCCGTATTATGGAAGAACAACATCGTAAGGCTATACAGTAGTTTAGCAGGTCGTCATAAATGTAATTACTATGTGATTAGTGAATAAATAAGATGTAAATCCCGGGTATGATATAACCCATGGAATATAATGGTGATGAAGTTATCCTAAAACTTTTGTAGTTCAGGAAATTGATGTAGAAAGCAAGAATGCTATCATTATTATGATTTTAAAATATTATGAATTAATAAAAGTTAGTATTTATTCAAGTTATTGTGTGTTATGTGGTAATTTTGTGATGTGAAAATTAAGTACATAATACCTAGAAGATTGAGTAATAATCTAATGAGTATATTTTAATAGAAAATATCTCCAAGACGTCAACCACGACAGAGGACCCCTAAGGGATCTACCAATAACAACAATGCTGAGGCTAACCCAGTTCAGCAGTTAGTAACGTTACTGATAGGAGCATTGCAGAATCAACTGCAGAATCAAGCTACTACTTTTAAGGATTTCAAGGCGGTTGGACCACTAAAATTCCGTGGGCCCATGAATCCAGTTGAGGCACAGACCTGGATCATGGAGATAGAGAAAGTTTTTGATGTTGCTAGAGTAGGTGAGAATCAAAAGATTGCTTTTGCAATATTTATGTTGAAAGCAGAGGCTAGTTATTGGTGGCAAGCCAATAAAACTCGAGGAGGTCAAGGGGTGATGACTTGGGATAGGTTTAAGGAGATATTTTTTGAGACTTATTTCCCAGAGAGTTCGAAGAATCAGATGGAGGTGTAGTTTCTAGAACTGTAGCAGGGATCAATGACGGTATTGGAGTATGCCGCAAAATTTAACGAATTAGCGAGGTTTGCACCATATCAAGTCAACACAAATGAGTGCAAGGGTAAGAGGTTTGAGCAGGGACTGAAACCCTGGTTGTACAGTAGGGTCTCCATATTTTAGCTGAAGACATTTACAGCAGTGCTGGAGAAGGAAATTCTAGCTGAAGGTGGAGGCGACATTGTAACAAAGTACAATCAAGAGCAAAGAAAGAAGAAGAGTGAGGGCGAAGCTAAGAATGGTGGTGGTAGCAGTGGAAATGGTAACAATAACTTGAAGAGGAATTGGAATGCAAATGTGGGGGCTAGAAACCAGCAGGAAAACCAGTAGAAGAAGAAGTTTGACGCATGTGCTACATGCGGGAGGTTTCACACGGGTATGTGCTTAATGGGGAAGCGGGTATACTTTAACTGTGGCCAGGAGGGTCACATTGTCCCAAATTGCAATCAACCCAAGAAGAATGTTTGCTACACCTGTGGGTCAAAGGATCATTTTGCTCATGATTGCCCTAAGAAGAAAGCTGGAGAGACAGCAGAAAGGAAGGGAGGTAGCAGCGGAGGTACATTGACCATTGCTGGACCAACATCATCAAATAAGACCACAGCCAGAACCTTCAACATGACAGTGCAAGACGCGGTGCAATCAAAAGATGTCGTGTCAGGTATTATCCCAATCAATGATATAAATGCATATGTATTGTTTGATTCGGGTGCTACTTGCTCGTTTATATCTAATGAATTTGCTAAAAAGTTAGAATTACCTGGTGAAGAGTTGAATTTCCCTTTACACATAGAAATTACGAATAGGGAGATAATTCTTGTTAAATTCGTATTCAAGAATTGTAGAGTGAATATTAAGGGGAATATTATGACAGAAGATTTAATCCCGATAAAACTTGGAGAGTTTGATTAATATTGGGAATGGATTGGCTATTCAATTATGGAGCAATAATTGATTACCACAGGAAATGTGTAAACCTTATGACTCCGTCAAAGGTAGTTTTCTATGGTAGCAAATCGCCTAAACAAGCGAGGTGTCTGACGATTATGCAGGCCAAGAAGTTATTGAGTCAGGGCTGTGTAGGATACCTAGCTTACATAGTCGATACTCAAAAGAAGAAGGGTGTAAAACTGGAAGAGATACCAGTGGTTAGGGATTTTGTAGATGTGTTTCTGAAAGATTTGCCAGGACTTCTTCCTGACAGAGAGATCGAGTTCGTGATCGACTTAGTGCAAGGAACTACTCCAATATTAAAGGCCCCGTATAGAATGGCTCCGGTAGAGATGAAAGAACTGATGGTACAACTACAAGAACTGTTAGATAAGAAGTATATTCAACAGAGCGTATCACCGTGGAGAGCGCCGATTTTATTCGTGAAGAAGAAGGATGGGTCAATGCGTCTTTGTATTGGTTATAGGGAATTAAACAAAGCCACAATTAAGAATAAATATCCATTGCCAAGAATAGATGACTTGTTTGATCAATTGAAAGGTGCTAGATACTTCTCAAAAATAGATTTGAGAAGTGGTTATCATCAATTAAAAGTAAGGAAGGAGGATGTACCGAAGACGGTATTCTGCACTCGGTATGGACATTACAAATTTTTGGTGATGTCTTTTGGTTTGACAAACGCCCCTGCAGCATTTATGAATTTGATGAACAAGGTGTTTAAACCATTTCTAGACAAGTTTGTGGTGGTATTTATCGATTATATTTTGGTGTACTCCAAATCTCAAGAAGAACATGTGGAACATTTACGTTTGACGCTAGAGACACTAAGAAAAGAAAAATTGTACGCGAAATTCTCTAAATGTGAATTTTGGATGGAATGTGTACAATTTCTCGGCCATGTAATTAATAAAGATGGGATTTCAGTGGATCCATCAAAAGTCAAAGCTGTGATAAATTGGGAACAACCAAGAACTCCATCAGAAGTAAGAAGTTTCTTGGGATTGGCAGGTTATTACAGACGGTTTATTCAAGATTTTTCCAAGATTGCCACTCCGTTGACAAATTTGATGAGAAAAGCTATAAAATTTGTTTGGACGGAAAAGTGTGAAGAAAATTTTAAAGAATTGAAGAAGAAGCTCAGTGTGGCACCTGTGTTGTCATTAACTGATAATACAAGAAACTTTGTGGTGTATAGTGATGCCTCACATAAAGGATTAGGTTGTGTCCTTATGCAGAACGGTAAAGTCATTGTGTATGCATCAAGGCAATTGAAGGACTATGAGAAAGGGTATCCGACTCATGATTTAGAGTTGGTTGCGGTGGTATTTGCTCTGAAGATATAGAGACACTATCTCTATGGAGAGAAATGTGAGATATACACAGACCATAAGAGTCTAAAGTATATTTTCACACAGAAGGACCTGAACATGCATCAAAGGAGATGGATGGAATTAATAAAAGATTATGATTGCGAGATCTTTTATCATCCGGGCAAAGCAAATGTGGTTGCAGATGCCCTGAGTAGTAAGGGTCGTGAGAAGTTGGTGTTGTTAACCAACCAGGAGGAGCTCATTTCAGCAATGACAAGATTAGAGCTGGAAATCAAATTTCTAAAAGAATCCGATAAAAGATTGTACAAGATGGAAGCTAATACAACTTTGGTGGATAAAATAAAGAATGCACAATTACAGGATGAAGAATGCAGCAAAATAAAGGAAAAATATGGTCGAGGGTAATGAAGTGAAGTACAAGGTTGATACCGAAGGAGTGCTGAGATTTGAGGAACAAATTTGGGTTCCAACAGTACCAGATATTAAAGAAGAAATCTTGACAGAGGCTCATAATTCAAGATATTCGATTCATCCGGGAAGTACGAAAATGTATCAAGATTTGCGGTGACATTTTTGGTGGCTGAATATGAAAAGAGATGTTGCAGAATGTGTTGCGAAATGCTTGACGTGTCAGAGAGTAAAAACAGAGCATCAAAGGCCAAGCGTATTGCTTCAACCATTGGAAATACCGAAATGGAAGTGGGAGCATATCACAATGGATTTTTTGGTAGGTCTTCCAACGACTCAGAAAGGATACGATGCGATATGGGTGATAGTGGATAGATTAACGAAATTAGCACACTTTTTGCCAATAAAGATTAGATTTAATCTCAATCAGCTGGCAAAAATGTACGTCAAGGAGATCGTCTAAAGACATGGAGTTCCGATATCAATTGTATCAGACAGAGATCTGAGGTTCACGTCAAAATTCTGGAAGAAACTACAAGAATGCATGGGAACACAACTAAAAATGAGTACGACATACCATCCGCAAACTGATGGTCAAAGCGAATGAACAATCCAGACGTTAGAAGATATGCTTAGAGCGTGCATCGTGGATTTCAAAGGAAACTGGGATGATCATCTACCGTTGGTAGAATTTGCATACAACAATAGTTACCATGCAAGCATTGGCATGCCACCATACGAGGCATTGTACGGCAGGAAATGCAGAACTCCACTATGCTGGGATGAAATTGGTGAACGTCAACTGTTAGGACCAGAACTGGTACAACAGACCGCTGAAGTTATCAAACTAGTCAGAGCAAGACTGGTAGCTGCTCAAGATAGACAAAAGAAATATGCTGATCGACACAGACAAGATCGTAAATTTGACGTAGGAAATTTCATTTTCCTAAAAGTTTCTCCTTAGAAGGGGAAAATTTATTTTGGCAAGAAAGGAAAGCTCAGCCTAAGGTTTGTTGGACCATTCGAGATACTGCGAAGAGTGGGAGAAGTGGCTTACGAGGTAACTTTACCTCCAGAATTAGAATATGTTCACAACATTTTTCATGTGTCGTTGTTGTGATCGTATTAACCCGATTACAAACATGTGATCGAGTATGAACCGTTATAGTTTAGTAAAGATTTGTCTTATGAAGAGGTTCCTATCCAAATAGTCGACAGGAAAGAACAAATGCTCAGGAATAAGGTGATACCTTCTATGAAGGTGATATGGAGAAACCACAATGTCAAAAAGGCTACGTAGGAACTCGAAGTTGAAATGATGAAGAACTAACCTGAGTTATTTGTTTAATCTATGTCTTCGATTCTGGGGACAGAATCTTTGTGACACCCCCAAAATTAGGTATACATCACCCATCTTGGGTCGTCATATACATGGTACAGAATACAAATACAACTTACTAATACAATTGTCGTGTACAATACGATAAAACATAACTGTGAGTTTGAATACAATTATTGTCTACTAGAGACTATACAAACTCAAAAGGAGTCCTCATTACAATTATTGTCACACTATTTAACAGAATAGTGAGGACTACTAATACTATCAGCTGGTCCATCACTCTGTTCCCCGACTCGTCCCAGCTATATTCTCATTTCCTGAAGAGAACAGTGAAAGAAAGGGTGAGCTCAACTAGCCCAGTAAGAAATATTATGACTAAGATAATGCAGAATAAATTATCATTAGCCTTCAACATTGTTATACTGATAAAATATAACGAACATCAAGTTTAACTGCAGCGGAACAAGCAATCCATTAAAAGAGTCAAGTAGAGAATAAAATCTACTATCTTCTATGATTTAAAAGGTTTTTCAACACTGTTATCGCTGGGACTCAGCTTAACAAAATAATCCACATCATCGAATCACCCCTGCACTACGGCCAAGGATATTCTTTAGTATCACGACCACAATTATCCATGCACTACGGGCCAAGAATATTTGTGTATTCATTAATAGTCATGATCATGCCAACAACTATCCATCAATGCACTACGGGCCAATGAGGACTTTTACCACATCATTTGTAACATTACGGTCGTGATTATACCGAATAATCCCTGGTCATAATCATACCAAGTCTATCTATGCACTACAGGCTACAGATGACTTTCAACATTTTATAAACATGAGGATGATGATAATGATATAAGAATTCAATAAAACAAGTTCAAGAATTAATTTATCCAAGAATTAACAACGTCCAAATTGTCAACATGATACTGCTTTGTGGAGTAAAATTCAAGAATGCTTAGAAGAATATTTTCATGAAAAGATACTGGATGAAACGCAATTATCAAGGATATTCCATAAATTTCATGGAGTATATAAGTCAAAACTTAACCAACTGAGTATAATAAAGAATGGAATAACAAAAGAAATCACCATGCATGCGATAGACCGCACAGACAGGTTATTCCAACGGAATAATAAATAATGGAACCAGGTCCAGCGTAAACGCACAGACAGGATATTCCGACAGAATAATAAATAATGGAACCAGGTCCGGTGTAAAACACACAGACAGGATATTCCAACAGAATAATAAATAATGGAACCAGGTCCGGTGTAAAACACACAGACAGGATGTTCTAACAGAATAATAACAAGACGGAACTAGGTCCGGTGTAAAACACGCAGACAGGATGTTCCAACATAATAATAATAAAAACGGAACCAGGTCCGGTATAAAACACACAGACAGGATGTTCCAACAGAATAATAGAAGAATGTCACCAAGTATAGGGTAGACCGCATATACAGGTTATTCCAACAGAATAATAAGAAATGGAATAACAACAGTTCTCTTCATGAATCAAAAAAGAATAACACTCCTTACCGTTTTAAAGAAGAACTGAAATAAGGAAGTAGTTAAGTAGCAGAAAACTTTTCTTTTCTCTCTCTATAGTTTCTCTCTCTAGAGTTTAGTGAATTCGTAAGAAATAATGAAGGAATGAGCTGCTATTTATAGAAAAATAGAATGCATAGTAACTAATCCATGAACGGTTCAGATTGATTACTTTAATCTGACGGTCCATATTTAAAGAAAAATCTTTTAAATAAAATATAATATATTCTATTTATAGAATAACTTTAATAAAGTATTCTGTTTTATATAAAAAGATGTTTCTGTTTTATTACGTTAATAATACGAATAAAACAAAACTTCATTATCGCTAAATAATTCATATTATTAACTGACAATAATTGAATCAAACTGAGTGACTTCTCACATAAGCATTAATAATCAATACCGTGTGCTACTATGCAACCACACGTATTACTGTACTTTTACTACCGAGTAGTTCAACAGTATCAATGGTAAAACTTCCGCCGTTATTTTTAATAAAATATTTTTGTCGTTTTCTCAATCCGACAATAATTCTGTTGTGGGGTCCACCAATGATTGTGCCGTTGTACGAATATTCCCTGTTAAAACGAATATTCCCCGACCAATCGAATATTATATAACAACTTGCGTACTTTGCAAAATTTATAAATATTACCCACAACTATAACATTATATCAAATTAACTCCATAATATTCAAAAATGATATTTATAGAAAATTCATCTTTATTTATAAAAGTTGGGGTCTTACAACCTCCCCTTCTTATGAAATTTCGCCCTCGAAAATAGGGTACGTACCTGGTATGTTGAAGAGGTAAGGATACCTTGACTTCATTTCAGATTCTAACTCCCAAGTCATTTCCTCAACATCGTGATTTCTCCACAAAATTTTGACTTGAGGTATAACCTTGGAGCGTAGAATATGTTCCTTCTTATCCAAGATTTGAACAGGAATTTTTTCATACGTCAAATCCTCCACTATTTCGTCCGGTTCTAACTCAATAATGCGGTTCGGGTCTTCCACATATTTGCGTAACATGGATATGTGAAAAACGTTATGAACACGAGACATACTTGGCGGTAAAGCGAGTCTATAAGCCACAGTTCCTACTCGATCGAGGATTAAAAATGGACCGATGAATCGAGGATTGAGCTTTCCTCTCTTTCCAAATCTCGTAACTCCTTTCCATGGAGCAACACGTAAGAACACATGATCTCCTATATCAAATTCCACGTCCTTTCGATGAAGATCAGCATAACTCTTTTGTCGATCTTGTGAGGTTTTTATACGTTGTCAGATCGTTTGAATCTTTTCTGTAGTCATACGTACCAACTCCGGTCCCAACAACGTTGCTTCACCTACCTCATCCCAGCATACTGGAGAACGAAACTTTCTTCCATACAACGCTTCGAATGGAGCCATGCCAATACTTGCTTGATAACTGTTATTGTAGGAAAACTCCACCAATGATAAGAACTTGTCCCAACTTCTCTTGAAGTCAAGGACACAAAGTCTTAATAAATCTTCCAGAGTTTGAATAGTCCTCTCTGATTGTCCGTTCGTCTGAGGATGATATGCCGAACTAAATCGTAAATTCGTGCCCATAGCTTTTTGTGAGCTAACCCAAAATCGTAAAGTGAATCTTGGGTCTCGATCAGAAACTATGGATACTGGCATACCATACAGTCTTACAATCTCGTTTATGTACATACAAGCAAGACGTTCAAGTGTATAAGTTTCTCGTATCGATAAGAAATGAGCAGACTTGGTCAATCTATCAACAATGACCCAAATCGCATCTATACCTTGAGAAACCTTAGGAAGACCGGTAACGAAATCCATGGTAATGTGCTCCCACTTCCATTCTGGAATTTTAAGTGGTTGCAATGGACTTTTTGGTACTTGATGCTCCGCTTTGACTCGTTGACACGTTAGACACCTCAAGATAAACAACGCTATCTCTCTCTTCATATTGCTCCACCAAAATGTATGACGAAGATCATGATACATTTTGGTAATTCCAGGATGGATTGCAAACGGTGTGTTGTGCGCCTCCATCATGATTTCATACTTTAAATCAGGGTTGTTAGGAACACAAAGTCTGGAGTTGACTCGAAGTATTCCTTCTTCATCGATTCTTGCTTCTGGTATAGCACCTTCTTGCACTTTCTTCCTCATACGCATCAGCTCCAGGTCTGTAGCTTGAGCAGCTTTAACTTTATCGATTAAAGTTGGTTCTACTCGTATATTCGCCATCATCACATGGGTCCCTGGAGTCTTTAACTCTATCTCTATCCTTTGCAAGTCACACAAAATGGGCCTTTGTGTTAATAATATCGCACTCGTACTTGCATATGATCTTCTACTCAGTGCGTCAGCTACTACGTTCGCTTTTCCAGGATGGTATTGAATGGTATGATCATAATCTTTCAATAGTTCAAGCAAACGTCGTTGTCGCATGTTGAGTTCCTTTTGAGTGAAGAAATATTTGAGGCTTTTATGATCCGTAAAGATCTCCACCTTCTCCCCATACAAGTAATGCCTCCAAATTTTAAGTGCAAAGACAACAGCTGCCAACTCTAGATCATGAGTAGGATAATTCCTCTCATATTCCTTGAGTTGTCTTGATGCATAGGCTATGACTTTTTCATGTTGCATGAGAATGCATCCCAACCCTTTGCTCGAAGCATCACTGTAGATGATAAATCCCTCCGAGCCAGATGGTATTGTTAGAACAGGTGCTGAAATGAGTCTCCTCTTGAGTTCTTGAAAACTTTTCTCACATTCTTCGCTCCAACCGAACTTTGTATCTTTCCGAGTCAGCTGAGTTAAAGGAGCAGCGATTCGAGAAAATCCTTTCACGAATCTCCGATAATAACAAGCTAAACCAAGAAAGCTACGTACTTCAGTCACTGATTTAGGTTGCTCCCAGCTTTGAATAGCTTCAATCTTTGCCGGGTCAATAGATATTCCACGACTTGATACTACGCGCCCAAGGAATGCTACCTCCTCCAGCCAGAACTCGCATTTCTTCAACTTGGCATAAAGCTTGTATTCACGAAGCTTTTGGAGTACCAGCCTCAAGTGTTGCTCATGATCTTCATGGCTTTTGGAATAAATAAGGATGTCATCAATAAAGACGACCACAAAGTGATCCAAATATTCCTTGAATACCCGGTTCATCATATCCATTAAGGCAGCAGGAGCATTAGTCAATCCAAAGGACATGACTAGGAATTCATAATGCCCGTACCGAGTTTTAAAAGCCGTCTTTGGAATATCCTCAGTTCTAACCTTCAGCTGATGATATCCAGAACGAAGATCGATCTTTGAAAAGAATTGTGCTCCTTGCAATTGGTCAAACAGGTCATCAATACGTGGCAATGGGTACCTGTTTGTGATGGTGACATGATTCAACTCCCGATAATCAATACAAAGTCGCATACTTCCATCTTTCTTCTTCAAGAATAGAACAGGAGCACCCCAAGGAGAAGTACTAGGACGAATAAAGCCAATGTCTAACAATTCCTACAGTTGGATCTTTAACTCCTGAAGTTTAATAGGAGCCATTCGATATGGGGCTTTGGAAATGGGTTTTGTACTGGGTTCAAGGTCGATACAAAATTCAATTTCACGCTCTGGGGGTAGGTCAGGAAGTTCTTCAGGAAATACGTCAGGAAATTTATTAACAATAGAAATATCATTCAAAACTGACGTATTTTTGTTTAGATCCGTGACATGAGCTAAGAAAGCTTGACATCCGTTTTTCAATAAACGAATAGCTTTATGGTTTGAGATGACAGCGATTGATTTTAATGGTTTGGTTGCTTGAATTCGCATAATAGGTCGATTAGGAATATGAAAGCTAACAACCTTATGAAAACAATCAATTTTTGCATGATGAGTAGTTAACCAATCAATCCCTAGAATCACGTCAAATGCAAGTATTTTTAATGAAATAAGATCGACAGGTAATGTGTAGGTACCAACTTGAACCAAACAAGACTTATAAACCGTGGATGTAATGAAGGTTTCTCCCAATGGAGTTTCAACAGATAAGTCAAAGTCTAATTTCTCCGAAGTCAAATTTAATCGATGAGCGCAAGTAGGAGAAATAAAAGAATGGGTAGAATCGGTATCAAATAAAGTACGGACTTCGTTAGAGTTTATGATAAGCTTACCCGTGATGACCTCATTCGGGTTCCTTGCTTTCTGGGAGGTCACAACAATCGCTCTCCTTTACACTACCAGTTTTGACTTTTCTGGGACGGCCTTTGGTGTCTCCATCTTGGCTGAACTTGTTTTTGGTAAATGACAAAATCGAGCTAAATGACCTTCTCTTTCATAATTATAACATGCTTTAGACGGCATCGCGCAGTTTGGACTGATGTGCCCCTCCCCTCCGCATTTGAAACATATGATAGGTGGTCGTTCTCCTTCCTTAATAACGGGTGTTGGTGCTGACGTCTTTCCATCATTGTTGAATCTTCTCTTCTTGAAATGACCATTCTTATTGTTTTGGCCCTGATTACCACCGAAGTAGTTACCATTTCTGGCCTGTTGATTCCCTCCACCCTTGTTGTCACCGCTTCGATGACTGCTCTCACTAGTATTATCATTTTGCCGACTGCTCTCTTTTGGTTGCGTTGACTCATTATCGCGCTCCACTAACTGAGCCCTTTTCACAACATCTGAATACAAACACAGTTTATGAGAAATAAGATGTTGACGTATCTCAGGTTTTAAACCTCGCAAAAACATTCGCGTCATTCGCTCTTCATTATCCACCAAGTGGGACGCAAATCAGGATAACTCAGCAAATTTAGCCTCATACTGCGACATGGTCATATTATTCTGCTCTAATTTGATGAACTCCACCTCCTTCATGTGACGAACACTTTCGGGAAAGTATTTGTCATTGAACAGCTCTTGAAACTTCTCCCAAGATATCATCAGTGCGGCAAGTTGAGTACGCTTAATCGATTCCCACCAGTAATCTGCCTCTCCTCACAACATAAAGGCGGTAAAGGGAACCTTTTGCTCCTCAGAGCATCCCAAGACATCAAATATCTTGGTGATCTGCTTTATCCATGTTTCCGCTATAAGTGGTTTTGCCTCTCCCTTAAACTCCGGTGGTCCCAGCTCCTTGAACTGTTTAGCGGTGACCGTCCGAGAGTTTTCAGTGTTTCGACCTACATTTTGAGCAGGAGCTGCTCTCACCTGCTGTTGCATGAACTGCATAAAGCTTCTGAACATTTCATCATTCATCATTTGGTCAGTATTGTTGTTTGCATGAGGATTGTCGCCTTTCTGATGCACATTATCCCGATTATTGATATGTGGTGAATCAACAGTCGCCTGTGCTCCATTGCTATTCTCAACATTCTCGGATGCCATTTTCAGATACTGCCACAAAATAAAAGTTAATTGATATGTCATATATTATCCTTATATTCTGACCGACCAATTAAATATCATGCAAATAAACTTAGGTAGGTCATACTAGCGAAGGAATTCCCCGTCTCTCCCCTCCTAGTTCTATTCTCACATCTTAGCCAGGGATCATATCCCTAAACTCTGATACCAACTGTGACGCCCCCAAAATTAGGTATACATCACCCATCTTGGGTCGTCATATACATGGTACAGAATACAAATACAACTTACTAATACAATTGTCGTGTACAATACGACAAAACATAACTGTGAGTTTGAATACAATTATTGTTTACTAGAGACTATACAAACTCAAAAGGAGTCCTCATTACAATTATTGTCACACTATTTAACAGAATAGTGAGGACTACTAATACTATCAGCTGGTCCATCACTCTGTTCCCCGACTCGTCCCAGCTATATTCTCATTTCCTGAAGAGAACAGTGAAAGAAAGGGTGTGCTCAACTAGCCCAGTAAGAAATATTATGACTAAGATAATGCAGAATAAATTATCATTAGCCTTCAACATTGTTATACTGATAAAATATAACGAACATCAAGTTTAACTGCAGCGGAACAAGCAATCCATTAAAAGAGTCAAGTAGAGAATAAAATCTACTATCTTCTATGATTTAAAAGGTTTTTCAACACTGTTATCGCTGGGACTCAGCTTAACAAAATAATCCACATCATCGAATCACCCCTGCACTACGGCCAAGGATATTCTTTAGTATCACGACCACAATTATCCATGCACTACGGGCCAAGAATATTTGTGTATTCATTAATAGTCATGATCATGCCAACAACTATCCATCAATGTACTACGGGCCAATGAGGACTTTTACCACATCATTTGTAACATTACGGTCATGATTATACCGAATAATCTCTGGTCATAATCATACCAAGTCCATCTATGCACTACAGGTCACAGATGACTTTCAACATTTTATAAACATAAGGATGATGACAATGATATAAGAATTCAATAAAACAAGTTCAAGAATTAATTTATCCAAGAATTAACAACGTCCAAATTGTCAACATGATACTGCTTTGTGGAGTAAAATTCAAGAATGCTTAGAAGAATATTTTCATGAAAAGATACTGGATGAAACGCAATTATCAAGGAAATTCCATAAATTTCATGGAGTATATAAGTCAAAACTTAACCAACTGAGTATAATAAAGAATGGAATAACAAAAGAAATCACCATGCATGCGATAGACCGCACAGACAGGTTATTCCAACGGAATAATAAATAATGGAACCAGGTCCGGCGTAAACGCACAGACAGGATATTCCGACAGAATAATAAATAATGGAACCAGGTCCGGTGTAAAACACACAGACAGGATATTCCAACAGAATAATAAATAATGGAACCAGGTCCGGTGTAAAACACACAGACAGGATGTTCTAACAGAATAATAACAAGACGGAACTAGGTCCGGTGTAAAACACGCAGACAGGATGTTCCAACATAATAATAATAAAAACGGAACCAGGTCCGGTATAAAACACACAGACAGGATGTTCCAACAGAATAATAGAAGAATGTCACCAAGTATAGGGTAGACCGCATATACAGGTTATTCCAACAGAATAATAAGAAATAGAATAACAACAGTTCTCTTCATGAATCAAAAAAGAATAACACTCCTTACCGTTTTAAAGAAGAACTGAAATAAGGAAGTAGTTAAGTAGCAAAAAACTTTTCTTTTCTCTCTCTATAGTTTCTCTCTCTAGAGTTTAGTGAATTCGTAAGAAATAATGAAGGAATGAGCTGCTATTTATAGAAAAATAGAATGCATAGTAACTAATCCATGAACGGTTCAGATTGATTACTTTAATCTGACGGTCCATATTTAAAGAAAAATCTTTTAAATAAAATATAATATATTCTATTTATAGAATAACTTTAATAAAGTATTCTGTTTTATATAAAAATCTATTTCTGTTTTATTACGTTAATAATACAAATAAAACAAAACTTCCTTATCGCTAAATAATTCATATTATTAACTGACAATAATTGAATCAAACTGAGTGACTTCTCACATAAGCATTAATAATCAATACCGTGTGCTACTATGCAACCACACGTATTACTGTACTTTTACTATCGAGTAGTTCAACAGTATCAATGGTAAAACTTCCGTCGTTATTTTTAATAAAATATTTTTGTCGTTTTCTCAATCCGACAATAATTTCATTGTGGGGTCCACCAATGATTGTGCCGTTGTACGAATATTTCCTGTTAAAATGAATATTCCCCGACCAATCGAATATTATATAACAACTTGCGTGCTTTGCAAAATTTATAAATATTACCCACAACTATAACATTATATCAAATTAACTCCATAATATTCAAAAATGATATTTATAGAAAATTCATCTTTATTTATAAAAGTTGGGGTCTTACAATCTTTGTAAGGAGGGAAGAATGTGACGAATGAATTGTTCAAATTGTGATTCTGGGGACAGAATCCTTGTAAAGAGAGAAGGATGTAACAATCAAAGATTTTATTATTTGTAATTTAAAATATTTATTAAATTAAATAAATATTTTATTAAATATTTTATTGATGTGGTTGTTGTTAGTAAATATTTGTGAATTAAATTTATTAGACGATATTCTAATTTAATTTAATTTAATAGTTAGAGAGTTGTAAGATAACATGAATGGGTATTATTATTGTTTTAATTTAATAATAAAAGTGGTATGTTAATTTATTAAATAAAATTACAATGAGATTATAATTTTGTGATAATTGGATTAAGTGAAAAATTTATTTAGTGTGTTGTACTTAGTTTATGTAACTAAGATTTGTTATGGAAATTCAAATAAATAATATGTGATTATAAATTATAATCTAAATTGTTTATTAAAATAAATTGAAGCAGTTTAAAATGGGTTTACCCAAACAAGGCTTAAAATATTAAGTCTTTATTTGAAAGAGTTTTTGCCAAACAAAGCCTTATGGCTTTTGAATTTTGAATTTGTATTATAATAAATAAAATAAATAGAATAAATCAAATAATAAATAAAATATATTTATAACTAATGAGCGTTAAGTTGTAATCGTTGTTTTAATATACGTATTATGGCCCTATCAAATTCTTTTATCTTTACGCATACTGTTAGTTTGGCATACCGATACTAAGAAGAGAAAGGAGCAGAGAAACTTGAGAGAGATTAAGGAGAGAGTTGAGAGAAAGTCTGAGAATTCCAAAATAATTTCTGAGTTTTAGCAAGGATTGTTCAAGCGATTGAAGGTATTTCCATAGTCTTAATATTATATATATATATATATATATATATATATATATGTGTGTGTGTGTGTGTGTGTGTGTGTTTTACGGCATAAACCTTCAAGTTCTGTGAATTCATCTTTTTAAATTGTTGATATACAACTGATAACTTGTGATTATACGTGTTTGTGATGTTAGAGTTTGTATTTAGATAAGAATTTGTATGCTAATTATGTTTGAGAAGGAAGAAAAGTATTTACATTGAATGTTTTTACATATGGCTTATGAAAGTACCAAATTTGGAGGTTAATTTATATACTAATATGTGAATTGAGTCTTAAATATGTTAATTCGGTAAGAAACGAAGAGAACATAGTTTGAATGAATTAATTTGGTGTAGAATTGTGATCACAGTGTGAATTTCTATGAAGGATGTCAAAAAATGGAGTTTTTGTATAAAAACATGAAATTTAAGGATTTAAATTAGTTGAAGTTGTTGTTTAATTATTCTAAGTTAATGAATATGTGAGGAATCATGTTTGTGTTAGTTCTATACCAATTGCATATATTAAATTTATTGTTTTGTGGGTGAAATATGTGTTAGTTGGGCTAAAACGGAGTACTGTTACAGTATGCGTAGTTTCTGTCTATGCACCAGCGTAGCTGCGCTGGTGTCAAGGTCAGAAATGGCACAGCTGCACTGCAGCGCAGCTGCACCTATCCTAGGCTTATGTATGGCGCAGCTACGCTATACCCTGTTCAGAGACAGTGAAGTCTGCTACTTCTGCAAACTTTGGACACCATTGTAACTTAGTTTAATAATGTGTTAATGTGACAAACATGTAATGAAGAGGTTAAAATAGAATCGTGTCATGTGCTTAGTAATGCTAAAGTTATAAGAGATTAGTAAGTTATGAAAGCGATATGTTGTGATTTATTGAACACGTGAATTAGTAAATAAGTGTTTTAAATCAAATACTGAGATTTCTGAAGTGTATGTGGAGTGAATGGAAACTTGTACTAAAGTAACAAGTTTAACTATGAATGAGTTTTAATTTGGAAATGGATGTTAGGATATCTAATAGATATTGTGATTCCAATAAAATGTGTTGGTGAACGTGAGTTGTAATTTATAGCTTATGCACGAGGCAAGTTTCTAAACCTTACCTCTTTACATTGAGCAAGTTCTTTTATCCTTAAACTTTATTTGAGTAAGCTCTAACCCTAACATTATTCGAGCAAGTTTTGAATTCTAATCATTGTTGAGCTATTCTAACTTGTTTATAGTTAAGCAAGTTTTCTTAAGTTCTATTCTTTTATGACAAATATAAATTCTTAAACTCAAATCTCTAACCGAGTTGTTCTATTTCATTTACTTAACGCAAATCAAAATATTATTGTTATTTTGTGCAAGTTTCATTCTAAACTTGTTATTCCTTAGTACATGTTCATAACTTAATTCTTTTATCTCAAGATCATAGCCTTAGCTTAATATTGTTCAAGCAAGGTTTATTGTTTTATTCAATACTTATGCTTTTTACTTATTTCTAAGCATGAGTTTAATATATAGTTAGTTCACCTATGATTATTCATTATTCCATATTATGTTATTATTGATCACCCGTAGTGTTATCAAACCTTATTGATTCAACTAGTCCTTTAGTTGATGATCGTTAAACTCTAAATTACCCTTAAAGCTTATCCAAACAAAACTTTCTTTGGCGCGGACTTGTACTCTAAAATTGAGAAGAACAACCCTATTATAGGGGATACGCGATGCGTTTAGATGTTTGTGCACAATACATGGTATGAAGGACTAATCCCCCTAAGTACGTGAAGTCCCTACAGTATAACTATTTGAAAGATTACTTGTAATCGTGGACAAAGTTCGTGGTCTTATGACCCTCAGATATATTTCATATTTTGATTCCAGTTTTTGGTTATCATTGATAGAGTACTATGCAGTTTTGATGAGCCTATTCATTGGCAGTTATTATTCTCTTGTTGATTCATTGCTATATCTAGTGAGCATTTGTTTTGCTCACTCTTGCATAAATATAATTATTGCAGCTAAAGTTGAGAAGGTCGATGAACCTACTACAAACAAAGGAAAAGGAAAATGTACAAGTGATGAAGACTTATAATTTATTGTCTTTTATGTTAATAGATTTTATTTAAATGATGTGATGTAACTATTTTATTTTCGCACTTGATTTATGTTAAAGGTTAGATAACTTGTGAGACTTTTTGATTTAATGATATAACCCTTTAATAGGGAGGATTTATGATTTAAATGTTATCTTATTTGGGTAGATAGTATGAATGTATGGAAAGTGAACACCAAGTCTTAGGGGAATAAAGTACCCAGATTGGGGGGGGGGTCATAATTTGGGTCATTGTCGATAGATTAACCAAGTCTACTCATTTCTTGCCTATACGAGAAACTTATTCACTTGAACGTCTTACTCGTATGTACATAAATGAGATTGTGAGATTGCATGTTATGCCAGTATCCATAGTTTTTGATCAAGACTCAAGATTCACTTTACGATTTTGGGTTAATTTGCAGAAAGCTATGGGCACGGATTTACGATTCAGTTCTGCATATCATCCCTAGACGGACGGGCAATCGGAGAGGACTATTAAAACTCTTAAAGATCTATTAAGACTCTGTGTCCTAGACTTCAAAGGAAGTTGGGACAAGTACTTACCATTGGTGGAATTCTCCTACAACAACAGTTATCAAGCAAGTATAGGTATGGCTCCATTCGAGGTGTTGTATAGACGAAAGTGTCGTTCTCTAGTATAATGGGACGACGTGGGTGAAGCAACGTTGTTGGGACCAGAAATGGTACGCATGACTATGAAAAAGATTCAAATGATCCGGCAACATATACAAACCTCACAAGATCGACAAAAAAGTTTTGCCGATCTTCATCGAAGGGACGTGGAGTTCAATGTTGGAGATCATGTATTATTACGTGTTTCTCCATGGAAAGGAGTTACGAGATTCAAAAAGAGAGAAAAGCTTAACCCTCGATTCATTGGTCCATTTGAAATCCTCAATCGAGTAGGAACTGTGGCCTATAGACTCGCTTTACCGCTAAGAATATCTCGTGTTCATAACTTTTTCCACATATCCATGTTACATAAATAATTGAAAGACCTGAACCACATTATTGAATTAGAACCAGACGAGATAGCAAAAGATTTAATGTATGAAGAGGTACCAGTTAAAATCTTGGATAAGAAGAAACATATTTTACGCTCAAAGGTTATACCTCAAGTCAAAGTTTTATGGAGAAACCACGATATTGAGGATATGACCTGGGAGTTAGAATCTGAAATAAAAATAAGGTATCCTCACCTCTTCGACATACCAGATACGTACATCAATTTCGAGGACGAAATTTTATAAGGAGGGGAGGTTGTAAGACCCCAACTTTTATGAATAAAGATTTATTTTTTTAAAATATTATTTTTGAATAATAAGGTGTTGATTTGATATAATGCTTTAGTTATGGGTGAAATTTATAATTTTTGCAAAGTAAACAAGTTGCCATAAAATATTTGTTTTGTCGGGAAATATTCTTTTTATCGAGGAATATTCATATGACAACACAATCATTGATGGACCCCACAACAAAATAACTGTCGGATATAGAAGCGACAAAAATAACCTTTTTATAAAAAAAGGGCAAAACTTTTACTGTTACATTATTAAAATACCCGGTGATAAAAGTACAATAATACGCATGGTTGCATAGTAGCACACAATATTGTACAGTATCTTTGATTATTGATTTTTACGTAAGAAGTCACTCAATAATTAATACAGTAAAATTGCACAGTCTTTCATATTATTGATGTAATAATTGCTACAGTGATAATTGAATAGTATTTTACATTATTGATTCAATAATTATCACGACACATTAACTCATATTATTGAAATAATATTATTGGATAACATTATTGATAATGTCTAGAAAGTTCTGTCAAAGAAAGGGGTTAGGTTATATAATTGTGCGCCAGTAAGGAGAGATCCTTATCGGAAAGCCCCCTCTTTCTTAGGAACGATCTGGTTGTCAATATTGTGATTCTATAATATTAATTAGGAATAATTATTGAAAGATTGAAGAGTTGTAAATAATTGATGAATAAATAAAAATTGTTGATAAATATGATAAGTAAATATTTGTTTAATTTAACATAAATGAAGGAATTTTAGCATGAGATATTTGTTGAAAGTTTGGCATAATAATTTTTCTGTGGAACCATAATTATTTTCTCTGATAAAATATTCACTAAGATGTATTATTATAATATATTATAATAGTATACTTTTATAAATTATAATTGTTTAAATTGTAAAACATGTGATAAATGGGGAGGAGTGAGCAAGTTGGCTTTGAAAAACTTTGTTTCAAAATGGGAGTGTTGATAATCCTCCATATGCAAAATTTGTCAGAAGTAGTGTGCTAGCATTTTTCTATAAATAGGTTGCTTAGTTAAATAATGAAACTCACACCAGAATCAGAAAACTCTCTCTCTATAATATTGAGCGTATTTCTTATGAGTATAGGATATTTTGAGTGTTGATAGCAGTTGTAAGACCCCAACTTAATATAAATAAAATTAAATTTTCTCTACTCATTATCTTAAAATAATAAGGAGTTAATTTGATAGAATATTTTGGTTATGGGTGAAATATGTAAATTTTACAAAATAAGCAAGTGGTTATAATATATTCATTGTTGTCGGGAAATATTCGTTTGGTCGTGGAATATTCTTTTTGTTGAGAATATCCGTACGACGGCGCAGTCATTTGTGGGCCCCATAACAGAATAACTGTCGGATGAAGAAAACGACAAGTTTGAGTTTTTATAAATAACGACGTAGTTGTTACCGTTAACACTGTTAGAATACCCGGTGGTTAAAATATAGTAATACGCGTGGTTGCACAATAGCACACGGTATTGCACAGTATTGATGAATTATTGATCCTTACGTAAGAATGCACTACTCAATAATTGTTACAGTAATTATTGTTTAATATTTTATTTTATTAGTTTAATAATTATTGCGTTGATATTTTATATTATTGTTGTTTCAATAATTATCACTGCATAGTATCTCCATTATCAGATCAATAATTTATATTATTTGAATAATATTATTAGATAACATTATTGTCAATGTCTAGAAAGTTCTGTCGAGGAGAGGTTAGATAATCTAATTGCGCGCCAATAGGGAGAAATCCTTATCGAAAAGCCCCCTCTTTCCTAGGAACGGCCTGGTTGTCATAATTGTGATTCTGTAATATTATTTGTGAATAATTAATTATTGATTTATATGATAAGAAAATATTTATTTGATGTGGATATAAATGATGGAATTTTTTATGTGGTTATAAATGAAGGAATTAGTGTTGAGGGATTTTATCAGTATTTTGTCGGAATTGAGGTTTTAAAAATTAAAATAGTGTTCTTAAAGCTCTATTGCGTGAGTTATAATTTTAATCCGACCGTTGGATCGTTGTGATTTTTGGATATGTTATGCATATATAAGTTGAGTATATGTCCACAAATTTTGAACCGTTAAAAATTAACGCATGATTTGTTATGAATTTTAAGAGGTGACTGATTTAAAAATTGTTGAAGTTTCTAAATTTATCATTTTGGTGGAAAATTCTAGAATTGGTGGGCCCCACTTTTGGTTGGTGAGAAATGTGCTGAAATTTTATTTCAAATATGGTGGATGGCAATAGTAGCAGGTAAAGACATCAGGTTACAGGTCAGGTCTGCTTCGACGTACTAGTATTTTCTCTAAAATGTTTTTCATCATCCTCAGTCATTAATAGTGATACTTGATGAATATCTTAGGCCTGTAGTGCAAAGATGAATGATTACCTAATGAATATCTTTGACTCGTAGTGCAAAGATGAACAGGTGTTGAGATGAACATGACCAACTGGTGATACAAATGAATATATTTGGCCCATAGTGAAAAGATGAATATTTGATTCAAGATGTATATTGATTGATGTTACAGGAATAAAATATTGATGATGGACTTTTAAATTCATAGATGATAGTAGATTTCATTCTCTACTTAACTCTTCTAATGAATTATTATTTCCGCTGCAGTTGTTGATCTAAAACTTGTTGTCTATTATATTCTATCAGATTTTTCCCTGTTGAAGACTATTGATAATTTGTTGTATAATATCTTAGTCATAATATTCTTTACTGGGCTAGTTGAGCTCACCCTTTTCTTTTTTGTTTCATTTTTCTTATCAGGTGGTGAGAATATAGCAGGAACTAGCCGAGGTATAGAGTGATGGTTCTAGAAAGTTGTTTTAGCAGTCCTTACTATTTTTGTAAAAAAGTGTATCAATAATTATAATGAGGACTCCTTTTGAGTTTTAATACTGTCTACTAGACAATATTTGTATTTAAACTCACAGTTTATGTGTTGTCGTATTTTGCACGACTATTGTAGTAATGAAGTTGTATTTATTTCTGTACCATGTATTTGATGACTCAGAATGGGTGATGTATACCTATTTTGGTGGCGTCACAGTTGGTATCAGAGCCATAAGTAAAGAGCCCCGAGCCTCTATCTGGTGACTTCCTGTTGATGGGGGATGCACCGAAGCCAGACTCTCCGTAGGGGACACCGTTCTGCGGTGGCAAACTGATAGGTATCACTGTGAGGTGTTGTCCACGGTTGGGACATGAGTTACAGTTGGTATCAGAGCTTAGGGATATGGTCTCTGGCAGAGATCGGGGAATAGAACTAGGAGGGGAGAGACGAGTAAATCCTTCGCTAGTATGTCCTACCTAAGTTTATTTATTGGTCGGTCATAATATAGGGATATTATGTGACATGTTAATTTATTTAATGAACCCTTATTTTATGGCAATTTTTAAGAATGACAGCTAAGAACGTTAACAATGGAGTGTATGAGACCGTGGAACAACCTTCAATCACTAACCAGGAGAACGTGCAACAGGAAGGCAATATTCTTCCTATAAATAACACGACCGAACAAACGATGAATGATGGAATGTTTAGAAGCTTTTTGCAGTTCATATAAAATCAGACGAGGGAGACTCGTGTACAAAATACAGGTGGAAATGATAGCAATGCGCGGTTTGTCACAGCCAAGCAGTTTAAAGAGTTGGGACCACCAGAATTCTGAGGAAAGCCGGATCCGATTAAGGCGGAAACGTGGGTCAAGCAAATTACCAAGATATTTGATGTCTTGGGCTGCACGGAGGAACAAAAGGTTCCATTCGCCACCTTTATGTTTCATGGTGAGGCAGATTACTGGTGGGAATCTGTGAAGCGTACCCAGCCTGCCGCACTCAGCATGTCTTGAGAAACGTTTTAGAAGCTATTCAATGATAAATACTTTTTTGAAAGTATTCGTCATATGAAGGAGGTAGAGTTTATCAGACTAGAACAAAATAACATGATTATGTCTCAATACGAGGCGAAGTTCGCAGAGTTATTCAGGTTTGCACCTCATTTGGTAGAGAATGAGTAACGAATGACACGGATGTTTCTGAGAGATCTAAAACTTGAGATTCGGCAATATCTTATCTCTCATAATTTTTTTTTATATTCAGATGTTGTAAACATGACTCAATTATTAGAGTGAGATAATGAGTATGTTCAACCAAGGGACCACAACCAGGGTCATACCGGTGATAGCAGTCATCGGAACGATGATAAACAGCGCGGAGAAAAAAATACGGACAAAAGCGGTAACCACTCGGGTGGTAATCGTGGTCGTGATAACAGGAGAGGTGAGTTAAGTGAAAATTTTAAAAAGAGGAGATTCAACAATGATAGGAAGACATCAGCAGCAGCACCAGCACCAACAACAACAACAAATTCTAGGGGAGGAGAACGACCGCCAGTTAGATGCTATAGATGCGGAGAGGAGGGACACATAAGTCCAAACTGTTCACAATCTTCCAAGGTGTGTTTCAATTATGAAAAAGACAGTCATATAGCCCGATTTTGTCCGGTAGCAAAGTCAAGTCCAACTGGGACGGCGACACCAAAGGCGACTACAGACAAAACAAAGTCTGTGGTTCAAGGGAGGGCGTTTGTCGTGACTGGCCAAAACACAAGAAACCCGAACGAGGTGATCACGGGTAAGCTAATCTTGAACTCTTGCGAAGTTTATACCTTACTAGATACCGGTTCTACCCATTCTTTTATCTCTCCTGCTTGTGCTCAACGTTTAAACTTGACTCCGAAAAAATTGGACTTTGACTTATCTGTGGAGACGTTAGAAGAAACCTTTATCACATCCACTGTTTATAAATCTTGTTTGATCCAAGTTGGCACAATCACATTACCTGTTGATCTTATCTCTTTAAAGATACTTGCATTTGATGTGATTTTAGGGATTGATTGGTCAACCACTCATCATGCTAAAATTGATTTTTTTTTCGTAAGGTTGTTAGTTTTTATATTCCTAACCAACCTGTTATACGAATTCAAGCAACCAAACCATTAAAATCAATCACTGTCATATCAAGCCATAAAGCTATTCATTTATTAAAAAATAGATGTCAAGCTTTCTTGGCCCATGTTATGGACTTGAACAAAAACACGTCAGATTTGAATAATATTTCGGTTGTTAGTGAATTTCCTGACGTATTTCCTGAAGAACTTCCTGGTCTACCCCCAGAACGTGAAGTTGAATTCTTTATTGATCTTAAACCGGGTACAAAGCCCATTTCTAAAATCCCATATCGAATGGCTCCTATTGAACTTCTGGAGTTAAAGGTCCAACTACAGGAGTTGTTGGACATCGGTTTCATTCATCCTAGTACATCTCCTTGGGGTGCTCCTGTTTTAGTCGTAAAGAAGAAAGACGGGAGTATGCGACTTTGTATTGACTACTGAGAATTAAACCGTGTCACCATCAAGAATAGGTATTCGCTACCTCACATTGATGACCTATTCGATCAGTTGCAAGGAGCACAATTCTTTTCAAAGATCGATCTTCGTTCTGCATATCATCAGCTGAAGATTAAAACTGATGATATTCTAAAGACTGCCTTTAGAACTCGGTACGGGCATTATGAATTCTTAGTCATGTCTTTTGGATTGACTAATTCTCCTGCTGCTTTCATGGATATGATGAACCGTGTATTCAAATAATATTTGGATCAGTTCGTTGTTGTCTTTATTGATGACATCTTCATTTATTCCAAAAACTGTGAAGATCATGAGCACCATTTGAAGCTAGTACTCCAAAGGCTTCGCGATAACAAGCTATATGCCAAGCTGAAGAAATGCGAGTTCTGGCTTGAGGAAGTAGCATTTCTTGGGCAAGTGGTGTCAAAACATGGAGTATATGTTGACTCGACGAAGATTGAAGCCATACAAAGTTGGAAGCAACCGAAGTCGGTGACTGAAGTACGTAGTTTTCTGGGCTTAGCTGGTTATTATCGGAGATTTGTGGAAGGATTTTCTCAAATCGCTACTCCGTTAACTCAGCTAACTCGGAAAGATACAAAATTCGTATGGAGCGAAGAATGCGAGAAAAGTTTCCAAGAGCTCTAGAGGAGACTCATTTCGGCACCTGTTCTGACAATACCATCTGGTTCAGATGGATTTGTTATCTACAGCGATGCTTCAGGCAATGGGTTAGGATGTGTTCTCATGCATCATGGGAAAGTCATAGCCTATGCCTCGCGACAACTCAAAGAATATGAGAGGAATTATCCTACTCATGTTCTGGAGTTGGCAGCAGTCATTTTTGCATTGAAAATCTGGAGACATTACCTGTATGGGGAAAAAGTGGAGATTTATACGGATCATAAAAGTCTTAAATATTTCTTCACCTAAAAAGAACTCAACATGCGGCAACGACATTGGCTCGAGCTATTGAAAGATTACAATCACACCATCCAATATCAGCCTGGAAAAGCAAACGTGGTAGCTGATGCATTGAGTAGAAGATCGTATGCAGGTATAAGTGCAATGTGGTTGACACAAAGACCCATTTTGTATGACTTGCAAAGGATGGAGATAGAGGTAAAGGCTCCAAGTACCCACGTGATGATATCAAATATACGAGTAGAACCGACTTTAATCGATAAAGTTAAAGCTGCTCAATCTACGGACCTGGAGCTGATGCGTATGAAGAAGAAAGTGCAAGAAGATACTATTCCATAAGCGAGAATCGATGAAGAAGGAATACTTCGAGTCCACTCCAGACTTTGTATTCCTAACGATTCTGACTTGAAGCATAGAATCATGATGGAGGCGCACAGCACACCGTTTACAATCCATCCTGGGAGTACCAAAATGTATCATGATCTTCGACATACATTTTGGTGGAGCAATATGAAGAGAGAGATCGCAGAGTTTATCTCGAGGTGCTTAACTTGTCAACGAGTAAAGGCGGAGCATCAAGTGCCAAAGGGTCCATTGCAACCACTTGAGATTCTAAAATGGAAGTGGGAACACATTACCATGGATTTCGTTACGGGTCTTCCCAAAGTTTCTCACGGCATGGATGCGATTTGGGTTATTGTTGATAGATTAACCAAGTCTGCTCATTTTTTACCTATACATGAGACTTATTCTCTTGAACGTCTTGCTCATATGTATGTAAATGAGATTGTACGATTGCATGGCATGCCAGTATCCATAGTTTCGGATCGTGGCCCAAGATTTACTTCACGATTTTGGGTTAGCTTGTAGAAAGCTATGGGCACGGATTTACGGTTCAGTTCGGCATACCATCCTCAAACGGACGGGCAATCGAAAAGGACTATTCAAACTCTTGAAGATCTATTAAGACTATGTGTCCTAGATTTCAAAGGAAGTTGGGATAAGTACTTGTCACTGGTGGAATTCTCCTACAACAACAGTTATTAGGCAAGTATAGGTGTGGCTCCATTCGAAGTATTATATGGACAAAAGTGTCGCTCTCCAGTATATTGGGATGAGGTGGGTGTAGCAACATTGTTGGGACCAGAGTTGGTACGTATGACTACGGAAAAGATCTAAATAATTCGACAACATATACAAACGACACAAGATCGACAAAAGAGTTATGTTGATCTTCATCGAAAGGGCGTGGAATTTAATATTGAAGATCATGTACTGTTACGTATTGCTCCATGGATGGGAGTTACAAAATTTGGGAAAAGAAAAAAGCTCAATCCAAGATTTGTTGGCCCATTTGAGATTCTTGACCGAATAGAAATGTGGCCTATAGACTCGCATTACCTCCAAGCATGTCTCGTGTTCATAATATTTTTCATATATCTATGCTTCGTAAATATGTGAAAAACCCAAACCACATTATTGCATTAGAACCAGACGAGATAGCCGAAGATTTAACGTACGAGGAGGTACCTGTCAAGATATTGGATATGAAAGAGCATGTCCTACGAACAAATGTTATACCACAAGTCAAGATTTTGTGGAGGAACCATGCTATTAAAGAAATGACTTGGGAGTTGGAATCGGAAATGAAAGCGAGGTACCCTCACCTTTTCGAAATACCAGGTACGTACGTCAATTTTGAGGACGAAATTTCATAAGGAGAGGAGGTTGTAAGACCCCAACTTATTATAAATAAAATTAAATTTTCTCTACTCATTATCTTGAAATAATAAGGAGTTATTTTGATAGAATATTTTGGTTATGGGTGAAATGTGTAAATTTTACAAAATAAGCAACTGGTTATAAAATATTCATTGTTGTCGGGGAATATTCATTTGGTCATGGAATATTCTTTTTGTCAGAAATATTCGTACGACGGCGCAGTCATTTGTGGGCCCCATAACAGAATAACTGTCGGATAAAGAAAACGACAAGTTTGAGTTTTTATAAATAACGGCGTAGTTGTTACCGTTAACACTGTTAGAATACCCGGTGTTTAAAATACAGTAATACGCGTGGTTGCACAGTAGCACACGGTATTGCACATTATTGATGAATTATTGATCCTTACGTAAGAAGACACTACTTAATAATTGTTACAATAATTACTGTTCAATATTTTATTTTATTAGTTCAATAATTATTGCGTTGATATTTTATATTAGTATTGTTTCAATAATTGTCACTGCACAATATCTCCATTATCAAATCATTAATTTATATTATTTGAATAATATTATTAGATAGCATTATTGGCAATGTCTAGAAAGTTCTGTCGAGGAGAGGTTAGATAGTCTAATTGCGCGCCAATAAGGAGAAATCCTTATCGAAAAGCCCCACTTTCCTAGGAACGGCCTGGTTGTCATAATTGTGATTTTGTAATATTATTTGTGAATAATTAATTATTGATTTATATGATAAGAAAATATTTATTTGATGTGGATATAAATGATGAAATTTTTTATGTGGTTATAAATGAAGGAATTAGTGTTGAGGGGTTTTATCAGTATTTTGTCGGAATGGAGGTTTTAAAAATCAAAATAGTATTCTTAAAGCTCTATTGTGTGAGTTATAATTTTAATCCGACCGTTGGATCGTTGTGATTTTTGGATATGTTATACATATATAAGTTGAGTATATGTCTACAAATTTTGAACCGTTAAAAATTAACGTATGATTTGTTATGAATTTTAAGAGGTGACTGATTCAGAAATTGTTGAAGTTTCTAAATTTATCATTTTGGTGGAAAATTCTAGAATTGGTGGGCCTCATTTTTGGTTGGTGAAAAATATACTAAAATTTTATTTCAAATGTGGTGGGTGACAATAGTAACAGGTAAAGCCATCAGGTTATAGGTCAAGTCTACTTCGGCGTGCTAGTGTTTTTCTATAAATAGGGTGCTGAGTTAGAATTGAAAATCATACCAGAAACATATGCTTTCTCTCTTTCTCTCTCTATATTATCGAGCTTATTTTTTGAGTATTTAGATACTTTGAGAGTTACTATTCAGTACAAGTTTCATTCAGCGTCATATCCGATATTTCATTCCGAATTACTGTTTCTTTGAGGAAAAGGATGTTGTTTTTTTCGTAAATAATATTATTTCTTTCAATATCATTATGCCCAAATATTGGTCTGAACTTTTTATCAAATTTAGAACTTTTTGTGTCGGGATTACTATTCACGTATACGGCACTATTCACGAATACGACACTATTCACCCAAAAATAAAATTTTCTCTTCTTTGTCCCAGATGTCTATTATGGTTACTATCTTTAATTGTATCCATTTTTTGATCGTCATTCTTGAATTTTTCTCCATTATGTTTTATTATGGAGTATTTTTAAACTTGAATTATCTAAAGTACGAATCTCTAAACTTTGTCCTTTTATCGTACGGGATTCGTTCTCTAAAATATTTTTCATCATCCCCAGTCATTAATAGTGATACTTGATGAATATCTTTGGCCTGTAGTGCAAAGATGAATGATTACCTGATGAATATCTTTGGCCCGTAGTGCAAAGATGAACATGTGTTGAGATGAACATGACCAACTGGTAATACAAATGAATATCTTTGGCCCATAGTGCAAAGATGAATATTTGATTCAAGATGTATATTGATTGATGTTACAGGGATAAAATATTGATGATGGACTTTTAAATTCATAGATGATAGTAGATTTCATTCTCTACTTAACTCTTCTAATGAATTATTGTTTCCACTGCAGTTATTGATCTAAAACTTGTTGTCTATTATATTCTATCAAATTTTTCCCTGTTGAAGACTATTGATAATTTGTTGTATATTATCTTAGTCATAATATTCTTTACTGGGCTAGTTGAGCTCACCTTTTTCCTTTTTGTTTCATTTTTTTCTCAGGAGGTAAGAAAATAGCAGGATCTACCCGGGGTATAGAGTGATGGTTCTAAAAAGTTATTTTAGCAGTCCTCACTATTTTTGTAAAATAGTGTATCAATAATTGTAGTGAGGACTCCTTTTGAGTTTTAATACTGTCTGTTAGACAATATTTGTATTTAAACTCACAGTTTATGTGTTGTCTTATTTTGCACGACAATTGTAATAATGAAGTTGTATTTGTTTTTGTACCATGTATTTGGCGACTCAGAATGGGTGATATATACCTAATTTGGGGGCGTCACAACAGTGCAAGATTTCCTCAACATAATCTTCGTTATTTCAGTCAGAACTACTTTCCTATTAAGGTATAGGATATTATTTTTTTGTAAATGATGTTATTTTCTTTCAATACTCGTAAGGGATATCATTTTCTTTCATACTCCATATTACGTAAGCGGTAGTATTTCATCTCGTATTCCTAAATTTAAATTTACTATGGTAAGTATTGCTTCTATAATTCTTGAAATTATTATAAATTTCTTAAGGATTGCGCTTCATCTAATAAATATCATTTCACCGGAATATTGGCCTGAACTTTCTTATTAATTTTTAATCTTTTCATATAGGAGTACTGTTCATAGGTACTATTCATATGGTACTATTCACAACAGAATGTAATTTCTTTTCTTTGTCCAAGTTATCTTTTTTGAATCTTATTCTTGAAATTAAATCCATGTTATGATCTCATTCTTTATGTCATTATCATAATTCTCAAACTTAAATTATGTTGAAAGTTATCTTTGGCCCGTAGTGAAAAGATGAACTGTTGATTGATAAATATATTTGGCCCGTAGTGCAAAGATGAACTGTTGATTGATATTTTTGGCCCATAGTTCAGAGATGGACATATGTTTGGCATGATCATGACCACTGGTGATACAAATAATTATCTTTGGCCTGTAGTGCATAGATAATTCGTTAATTAGAAATAATTATTGATTGATGTTATAGGGATAAAATATTGATGATTGACTTTTAAATCATGCAAGATAGTAGACATCATGCTCTACTTGACTCTTCTAATGGATTGTTATTTCCGCTGCAGTTGTTGATCTAAAAATTGTTATCTATTGTGTTCTATCAGATTTTTCCCTGTTGAAGACTAATGATAATTTGTTCTATATTATTTTAGTCATAATATTCTTTACTGGGCTAGTTGAGCTCACCTTTTTCCTTTTTGTTCCATTGTTCTTCTCAGGAGGCGAGAATATAGCTGGGACTAGTCGAGGTGTGGAGTGATGGTTCAAGACGGTTATTATAGCAGTCATCACTATTTTGTAAAATAGTGTATCAATAATTGTAATGAGGACTTTATTTGAGTTTGGATATTGTCTACAAGACAATATTTGTATTAAAACTCACAACATATGTGTTGTCGTATTTCGCACGACAGTTGTATTACTAAAGTTTATATTTGGTTTCTGTACCATGTATTTGGCGACTCAGTATGGGTTGTGTGGACCTATTTTGGGGGCGTCACAGAAAAGGGAACACATCACGATTAATTTTATGGTAGGACTTCCAGCAATATATAAAGGTTATGATCCTATATGAGTAATAGTGGATCATCTTACAAAGTCAACACACTTTTTGCCAACCAAGATCAGGTATAATTTGGATCAGTTAGCCAAATTGTATATCAAAGAAATAGTTTCGAGACATGGAGTGCCAATATCAATTCTATCTGATAGAGATCCGCGCTTCACATTAAACTTTTGGAGGAGTCTTCAAGAAAGAATGGGGACACAATTAAGGTTAAGTGTCGTGGATCATCCACAGACCGATGGGCAAAGCGAGAGAACAATTCAGACATTGGAAGACATGCTTAGAGTATGTGTGATGGACTTCAAGGGAAGTTGGGAAGATTGTCTTCCATTGGTAGAGTTTATGTATAATAATAGTTATCACGCAAGCATTGGAATACCATCGTACGAAGCACTCTATGGAAGGAAATGCAGAACGCCCTTATCTTGGGACGAAGTAGGTGAACCAAGACTGTTGGGGCCAGAATTGGTGCAGCAGACCATGGAGATCATCAAGGTTATAAGAGTTCGACTAGTAGCAGCTCAGGATCATCAAAAGAAGTATGTCGATCTTCATCGCAAGAAAAAAAACTTTGAAGTGGGAAGCTATGCATTTTTAAAGGTATTTCCCTGGAAAGGGAAGATAAGATTTGGGAAGAAAGGTAAACTGAGTCCGAGATTTATTGGACCGTTTGAGATACTGAAGAAGATAGGCGAAGTGGCGTACGAGGTAGCTCTACCTCCTGATCTGGAACATATTCACAATATGTTTCACGTGTCAGTGTTGCGTCCGTATAAACCTGATTACAAGCATGTGATATTGTACGATCCGATTCAAGTCGAGAAGGACTTATCATACGAGGAGATTCCTGTAGAAATATTAGATAGGAAATAGTAAAAGTTAAGGAATAAGGTTATTCATTCTGTCAAAGTTCTTTGGAGGAACCACAATGCTGAAGAATCTACGTTGGAACTCAAGGAAAATATGAGGAAGAATTATCCAAATATTTTTGAGTAACCTTATGTGAAATTCTGGGGATGAGATTCTTATAAGGAGGGGAGAATGTAATAACCAAGAATTCTAAGTCACTTGTAAATAAATATAATAATTAAATATTAATGATATTAAAATCTTTGTGACATACATCGAATAAGTATGTGAATATTTAAATATAAAAATTATTTATCAATGATGATAAATATGTTATGACATATATGAAGTATGTATGTGATTAAATAAATATATAGTGTAAATATGTATATATATTTATTTATTATATAAATAAAGAGAATTAAAAAGAAAGTTAGATAACCTATTCACACATTCGGTATGAGAATTAAATAACCTAAGGGTTATGCTATTTAAGAATATTAGTATTTAAAATTATACTATTCTAAAAGATTTATTTTTTTATCTCAGTTTATTATTTATTTAAAACCTAATTAAAACAAGTCTAATTGGGTTATAAGATTAAATGTACATGAGTAATTATTTAAATTCTAAATGAATGGAATGGAAACCCTAATTAAATAATTAGGGTAAGATAAAATTAAAAGTGTTGGACCAATGGTTATTAACATAGCCCAATTATTTAATTTAAAAAGCCCAAAGGAGGAATGGATGGCCCAAACCTAGCCCAACTTGTGAAGGACATTTTGGTCATTTGATTTAAACATAATTTAGAAATAAAAATTTAATCAAAAATTGGGCAACTAAAGTAGAAGTGGCCGGGTACATTGGAGAGATTTTGGGCACATGGATTAAATTATTACTTCCCTCAGTTGTCAAATTACCCAACCACTCTATCTAGGTATCATCTTAAGAAATTAGCCACACATTTTAACAAATATTACAAGTAATATGGAGAGAGAAGAGAAGAGATGTGTTAGGAAAAAAATACATAGATATACATAATATATCTATACATTTTTTCTCTAAAATATAAAACTTATCTCATTTCTCTTTCATCTAATACTTCCTAAAAAGCTATGTAAAAGAAACTAGAAAGAGAGATGGGAGAGACCCGTAAGGCATCAAGAGAAGAAGAAAAAGAGTCCCAAGTTTCATGCATCTTAAGTTCATACACTACTTTGGTAGAACAAGAAGAGTTGCAATAAGATTAAGATATAATACTCTAAACTAGTTTATTCCTTTTATTTTATTTGTTTTTAAAGAAATGGAGAGTAGATGTTTTAAACTCAAAACTCTTGATTTACTTGTTTTGTAATGCTTCATGTATGGATCTTACATTTTGAGTGTTAGAATAATGACCAAAAATAAATAAATGAAAACTAAGGGGGTGTTTGATAAAAATTGAATAAATCTTAATCTGAATCTGAATGAACTGAATCTGAATCTGAATGAGTTGAATTTGAATCTGAATGAAAAAAGTTGTTCGATAATTGACATGTCTGAAATATCTGAATGACAAAATTTATTATTTTACCTTACTGAAAATTTCAAAATTGTTAAAAATTTATTTAATACTATTTAATATAATAGTTAATATTTTTTTTAATTTTTTAATTTTTTATATATTTTTTTTACTTCATTGAGCTACTCATTCAGCTATTCAGCTAAAAAAATCTAACTTAGCCATTCAGCTCGTCCATCTTATCGATTTAGCCATTCAGATCAAAACAAACGCACTGACTGATTCGGCCATTCAAATTCAGCTCTATTCAACTCCATTTAGTTCTAAACAAACACTCCCTAAGTTTTTAAAAGCTAGAAAACCCTAACATGTATATACTTTGAAAAGCTACCATTTAAGATTTACACTTTTTTGTGATCCATCAAAAAAGGGTGCTAGATGTGTAAGTTAACTAGTAAACCTAAGTGATAGCACTCAAATCTGATGATTTTTCAAGCCATGGGGGCTGTTTTAAGCAAAACAGTCCAGATTTTAAAAAAAAAAGAGAAAAAAGGACTATTTTTGGGCAGTTCATAGCATAGGTTATTTTGTCCGATTATTTTATTCTAAAAATTCTGGAAAACTTTTGAATTGTTATATCATGACTTAACTATGTTCTGTAAAAAGATGGTGATTTTTAGATGTGTAAAATGAAAGTTATGGATTTTACAAGAAATAACTATTTTAAAAGTGAACTTGAATAACTCTTTGTAGTTAACTCTACAAATTGTGAAATTTTTATAGGGCGTACATGTGTATGATAAGAACATACCTTGAAAGTGCAAAATATTTGGACAAAGTTTCGATTTATGAAAAATGTGGCAAGATCTGGCTGTTTTGGACCATTTAAAAATAGTAAATGAATTTTAAAAATTCCATGAAAAATATATGTTCACAAAGAAACCATATTCTGTCAAATCCCAGAAAACAAAAAAATTCAGAATAGTAAGTAATAAGTAATGTGACGTTAAAATGGGTAAAAATATTATTAAAAGAGTAATAATGAGTAATAAGTAATGTGTTGTTAAAAGGGGTAAAAATGTAATGGATAAATATGAATAATAAGTAATGTGATGTTAAAAGGGGTAAAAATGTAACTTTTTGACCAAAGACCCTTGATATGAGGTAATCAAATTTTTAGGGGGTAGTTTGGTTATTTTTGATAATATGTTATATTTATGGCATTTTAGATTTATTAAATGAATGAATTATTAAAGGGTATAGAATTAGGATAAATTGTTTATTGGTTTAATAAATGATTAAAATATTATTAAAAGAGTAATAATATTATATTAAGATATTAATAAGTAATTAATAATATTTAGATTAAAATTAAAATAATCCAGAATTTTAATTGTAATCTCAAATATTTATTGGATTAAATAAATATTTTAATTGATGTGTTTATTATTAAATATATATTAGTTTAATTTAATTATTTATTAGTTAAATAAATAATTTATGAGTTAAGGGAAATAGCTTAATTTGTTAATTAAGTGATAATTGGTAATTTGGTATTTTAAAGTTAATTAAATAAAAGAGTGATGAATTAATTATTATGAGATAATATTCTAATTTAATTTAATAATTAAATTAGAGAGTTGATAAGGATTAAATGAATTGTTATAATGTTATTTTAATTTGATTTAGTAATTAAAATGATGTGTTAATTTATTAAATAAAATTATAATAAAAATTATAATTTTGTTGTATTGGATTATGTGGCAAATTGAATTAATAAGTTGTTTTAATTAAATGTGAATATAGTGATTTAATTCAATAAAGTTGGATAATAAACTATATTATAAATAAGTTATGAAAATAAATTAAAAGAGTTTATTTCAGTTTTACCAAACAAGGCTTAATGATGTTAAGTCTTTAATTTAAATGGGTTTTACCAAACAAGGCATAAGGATTTTAAGTCATTATTTTAATTGGTTTTACCAAACAAGGCCTTATAGCTTTTGAATTTAAAAAAAAAACTGACATCAGTTATGATTATTAATACGTATTATATTATACGTTTATATCTTATATATCAATTATATTTTTTTAAGTTGCGTAAAGTTAGAAGAGAAAGAAATAACAGAGAAGAGAAAGAAGAGAGAAAAGAGAGAAGGAAGAAGAGAGAATTCTCTGTGAGTTTGAGAATTTAGAAGGAGTAAGATTATTGAACCTTTCATATCTTCTAGCTAATCAGCGTACAAGCAATTAAAGGTATAATCTTATTTTTTTTAAGGTTTTAGTTTTTATTCTCTCAAAAGTTCTCTGTAAAATTTGTGTGGAAGATGAATTGTTTATCATGTGTTTTTACATGATAATTTGTTGATATAAATTGTTTTCATGGGTTTATGGATGGTTTGGAGTAGTTTAATCCATGTAAATATGATATATATGGAGAAAATTATATTAAAGTGGAAATATATATGCATATGGCTTATTCTAGAGTCAAAATTGATATTCAATTCATAGTAGAAAGTATAAATTGTTCGTTGGTTGTGAAAATACATGAAGAAACGAAAACAAAGTAATTTAAAGTAATTGTTTTGGTTGAAAAATAAATTTATAGTGATTTGTTTCGCTAAGAATGTCTAAAAGTGAAGTATTAGCAAGAATGGTGAAATTTGAGGTTTTAAATTTGTTGTTTATACTGTTTTTATAGTTAAAAACATGTTAGAAGTCTTAAATTATGATTTTATCAAGTTTATGAAATTTATATGTGTGAAAATTGGTCGTTAGAAAGTAGCTTGTAGGCCAAATTGGCTTTCTGTCATGTGTATCGCACACTGCAGAACCCAGGATTTCACACCAGCGCGGCCGCGCTGGTGCCAAAGCTTAAGTTGGCGCGGCCGCGCCAACCCCTGACAGAAATTGTTTTTTTTTTAGTTCAGTCCATAATATGCAATAGTAACTTAGTTTTATGAACATAAAAAGGATGTTAATTATACGATATGATGTAATGAGATTGTAGATGCATTTTAATACCAAGTATGAAGATTTTTAAGCTAACAAGTTATAACGATTGAAACTCGATATTTGTAAAAGTTAGAGATGATAACTGAATGTTATAACATTACGTTATACGTTAGTGAGTTTTTGATTCGTGTTATGTGATTGATCAATATGGTTGATCAATAAATTCGTGTTGTAGAGTTAGAGATTCGTGTTAAGTTAAAGGTTAAACTTAACTAAGATGGTGAATTGAACCTATAAAGTTAGTGTTAATATAACTAATAGATGTTGTAATAAATATGATATGTGTAGATGATCGTGAGTTGTAATTTAATAGCTTACGCACAAGGCAAGTTTTCGAACTCTAATCTTTATTTGAGCTACCCTAATTTGTTTACAATTAAGTAGGTTTTCCTAGTCTCATTCTCCTTATAATGAATGGAAGTTTTCTTTATCCTACCTTGTTTGCAATTATGCACGTGCATTACCTTAAATCAATTACGAATGTTCAAGTTGTATCTTTATTGAACTAGTTCCTATTCCAAAATTTACTATTATAATGAACAAAGTTTCTAACTCTGCTATTATCGAAAAAGTATGTAACCTTAGCTTATTATTATTGTTCAAGCAAGGTTTAGTACATCTTTCAATGCTTTTAAATTCATTCATAAAGCATGACTTTGATGTATTATGTTTATTCGATTGTAGTTCATAACTATTCCATAACATATTGTTATCAAACCCTTGAAACATTATTAAGACTTGATTCTACTAATCCTTAGTTGATGTTCGTTGAATTTTAAATTACCCTTGAAGCTTATCCAAACCAAACGTACTTTGGTGCGGACTTGTATTCTAAAACTGATAAGAACAACCCTATTATAGGGGATTTATTATGCGTAAGCGTTTAGATGTTTGTGCACAATACATTGTACGAAGGGCTAATCACCCTAAGTACGGGGAGTCTCTACAGCCTTATGACTGTTTAGGTTTAAGTTGAAAGATTATTTATAACCTTGGACATAGTTCGTGATCTTGTGACCCTCAGATATATTTCAAATTATGATTTCAGTTCTTGATTGTCAATGATAGAGAATATTATTCAGTTCTATTGAGCCTGTTCATTGGCAGTTATTATGTTGTTATTATTCATTGTCATTCCAAATGAGCATTTGTTTTTCTCACTCCTGCATATAAAATCATTGCAGCTAAAGTTGAGAAGGTTGATGAACCTACCACTAGCAAAGGGAAAGGAAAAATGAATAAATGTTGAAAACTTGTAATTTTATTGAATTCTATGTTGTCAAACTTTATATTAACTATTGTGATGTAATTATTTACTTTTTCGCGTTTGATGAATGTTTAAAAGTTAGATAACCTGGGGAATTGATTAATTAAGTTATGTAACCCTTTAATGGGAAGATTTATTGTTTAATTTTATTATGTTTGGGTAGTTAGAAATGAATGAATGGGAAGTGAACACTAAGTCTTGTGGGGATGAAGTACCCAAATTTGGGGGTGTCACAAAAATTGAATTAAAATATTATTAAATAATTAATAATGTTAGATTAAAGCATTAATAAATAATTAAAATATCATTTAATGACTAATACTATTAGATTAAAATATTATTAATATAACTGATAATATTAGATTAAAATATTATTAAAGGATTAATAATATTAGATTAAATTATTATTATTAGATGATTTAAATATTATTAAAAGGTTAATAATATTCGAAATTAAATAACATATTATTAAATGATCAATAATATTAGATCATGATTAAATATTATTAAATAATTAATATTATTAGTTAATGATTTAAAATATTATTAAATGGTTAATGATATTAGTAAAGGAATAAAATATTATTAAATGGTTAATAATATTAGTAAAGGAGTAAAGCATTATTAAATGAATAAGATATTATTAAGTAATTAATAATATTAGTAAGTAAGTAGAGTATTATTAATGGATTAATAGTGCTAAGGAATGAATAAAATATAATTAAAAGAATAATAATATTAGATAAGTGTTTAAGATAATAATTGTTTGATAGTAATATTATTAAGAGATGATAATATAAGTATAACTAAGACTTTAATGTAATATTTAATATTTATTTATGTGATTAAATGTTAGATAATATGTTATGAGGATAATAATATTATGAATTAATGACTAATGAGATGATCCATTATAGGTTTTTCTCTACGCAGCTAAATTAAATTGCGTAGCAATAGATTGCGATTGAGGTAAGTTCTTAAACTCAAATTCGAGTTATTATTTTCAAAGCATGTTAGTGTATAATTATTGTTGATTATTCCACATCCTTAAAGATTATTGATATTCGCACTTTGTGCAATTCGATTATTGTTCTATAATTATTGAACTGAGAATTAATTAAAGTTCTTTTATTCATGAATTATTTATAATGAGCTAGATCTATGCTAGTTGTATTAGTTGGATCGAATATGTTTAATTTGTTAAATTAAATATGTTTTAAAAGTTGTTCCTAACCAATTGATTTGGTAAGGACTCAAGACTGAGAAAAAGAATAATTTGTTAAAGTATTATATTGAAAAATAATTGTTGCTCGACTATTAAGTGTTTATGTAATACATCGGGTATGAGAGGTTGATCCCTTCAATTACCAAAACTAATTAAAATGACAAGTTTAAGTATAGACAACATTAGTATATGTTCATGGTCATTCCAGACCACTCAGTATTCATTATTCAATTATTCAAATATTGAAATATATTTCATGTTCTTTTGAAATCGAATTATTTTGTTGAACATTGAAACATAAATTTCTTTCTAATCATGATATATCTACCTTGCATTTAAACTTGATAAGCAAATTAGTTGTTTACCCTTGCTATATCATGACATTTATTTTAACTAAGCCCGAAGGATCGAATAAGAAAGACAAAGGCAAGGGCAAAGTCCAAGAATAGTTTAATGTGAAAGTTAATTATTATTATTAACTGATGGAATTATTTATGTAAACCTTTTGTAATATTAAAGGTATGTTTAAGTTAAGGTTAAAAGACCTTGGGATATTGTTGTAAGACTTTATTATAATGAACAATGTATGTTTATTATAACATAATAGTTATAGAATGCTTATGATGATGATGGATTGTGAGCACTGAATACGAGGTTAGAGAACCCAGATTTGGGGGCGTCAGTCACATATATAATAAGTTAATTATCTAGGATGTTTTGTTTAATTCTAATCTTTATTATATTTAAATAGATTTGTTTATAAGATCATCGAGAGGTACTTATAAATTCTAACGTATTTTTGATTAACAATCCAACATAATTGATGAAATCAAAGGGAAATGATGAAATTAAAACAAAGCATCAAGGAAAATTGTAATCTTAAGTCTTTTAATCTGAAATCTAGTTCGTGGTTGTTAACGCCAAGATCCGTCCACGCGCTCCAATCACCAAAGTGCATCCAATCCTGCACAGAAACGAGTAAACACCGAAAGTTTAACGGCTTGGGCCACCGGGGGATAACTCCGGTGTGAGAATAAGTACATGTTGATATAAGGTTAACAATGGAAGCTTAATGTTCTAGTGCTGGAAAGTAATAATTTACATGTAACTTAGTATCAGAGAAAAACCTTGTATTTATAATGTTCTCACCACCTTCATGCAATCCTTCTCCGAATCAGATTAAGGTTCTCACCCAAACAACCATTCTTTAATAGGATTGCCCCCAAATCTCCTAGAATTAAGGAAGTTGATCTATATCCCAACACTCCCTTCCATAGCTAGAGATCAAATAGAATTAGGAACCTTAACCTACAAATCCCCCGTCCTCAAAAACAACTCCTAGCCTTAGCCCACATGACACCATAAGATCAACAACCCACTATAATCCAAACGCCTAAATATCCTTGGCCCAACATTGCCCCCCAGTCTTCCATCAAATAAAATATCTGATGGAAGTGTATTCAAATCATGACCCATCAGCAAAAATGAAATCCAAACAAGACCAAACAAGGCCTAATCACCCAGGCACCCCAACTCCGGATAACAAATTGTCCCTTTAAATCCACAATTCAATTTCCATCATTAGCCCCATTAATGAACCGCCCTTGAGATTCGAAAATAATTGAAAAGACAAAATTATAAAACCCATTTTCCCCCAATTCAAACAGTTTCACCAGCTTATTTCAAAATCAAAGATATCCTTCCTCTCTCCCACCTCCCGATTTTCTCTTTTCAAATTGCAACAATGGCTTCCCAAAACCTAGATAACTCCTAACCGGAAAACTCCATCCTTGTGACGCCCCTAAATTCAGATCACTCATGTCTCGAATTCGGTGTATCACGTACTACAATCTAATAACTAAATAATATCTCATGCAATAAAAATAATAGAATAGATTACATTTATTTAATATAATCATTCATGTCCCAAGGTTTCGTAACTTAAACATCTCTTACAAACCTTAAATATAGTTAAACATAGTTTAAACATAACTAATACATAACATGATTTAGGTCTTTACATAATCATAATATTTCTAAAAATATATGAAACTACTCCATAGTTTTGCCCTTGCCCTTATTAGTGCATGAGGGACTGTCTTGCCATGCCTTAATTGAAATATTTTTAGGGAAAGCAAGAATGAGAAACAAGTTTGCTCAGCAAATAATATAACAACAAGGATGCTCAATATAGTTTCAAATTTCTCAAGGGTACAACAATAATGATAGTTCAAGGATAGCAAGAATATCAATGGTTCACAAAAATAGTCACTATGGATAGAAAATATCAATAAGATTCAATACTTAATCATTTCGAGATTTCAAATTAATGAATACTGAGCAGTCACTAAGGACTAAGAACTTCTACTAGAATTACTAAGGACTAAGAACTTCTACTAGAATTAATAGTAATATATTGATAATCCAACAAAAACGAGTACAACATGTGATTAGCCTAAAGTACCCTACGTTATGCATATTGTTTAATCGTACTCAAGTGCGCACGTTGGTCTCTCGACAATATAGCTTCCCCTTCAAAGAAGGTTGTTCATCTCAATTAATACAAGAATTCCGCACCAATCAAATGGTTTGGATTGCTTTCAAATTATGATTTAGGTCTAGCCGAATCAATTGGCATAGACCGCTCTTTAAATGTATATACGAACAATTATAAGTTCAATACTTGAAATCAAAGTTCAAGAATATAAACAACTCTATTCTAAGTATGAAATATTATGTCATAAGATAAGAATCATAAGGTTTAGATACTTGCACAATAACCAAAGTTGTGTAAGTTAGAAACTTGCATCATCATAGATTCCTTACATAAAGTAAATGCATAGGTTAGGATACTTGCTCAATATAAAATAGAGTTCGGATACTTGCACAACATTCAAAGTCGTATAAGTTAGGAAACTTGCCTTAAGCGTAGTTTACCAAAGTAATGCTTATCAACACTTTTTGAATCCTATTATAACATAATTACGTATATACGATATTCATTAGTTATGTACATCCAATACATAAACTCGATATGTAAGTTTATCATACGCATACGATTCTAACTTAACCGTTTAATTCTATACGTAAGTTATTAAGTACTTCACGTAACACAAAATTAGTTTATAAGAACACTACAAAAAAATGGGCCTTTAACAACGATTTTTCGGGCAACGACTTTATAAGTCGTTGCTAAAAATATATGTTTAGCAACGAAATTTATCCTTCGTTGCAGATTGTGTCAGGCTTTCACTTTTTGCAATGAAATTCATAAGTCGTTGCAAAATTTTGTTGCTAATTCATTGGCGAAAAAAAATTCCGTTAGAAATTCGTTGCAAAATTTTTGACCACTTGTTTTCACGTCATCGTGGGCAACGAAAGTTTTTTTGTTGCTAAAAATGGGGCTTTAGCAACGATTTTTCAAATAACGACATTATAAGTCATTGCTAAAAGTGTATGTTTAGCAACAAAACTTGTCATTCGTTGTAGATTGTGTCAAGCTTTCACTTTTTGCAACGAAATTCACAAGTAGTTGCAAAATTTAGAAACAAAATTCGTTAGAAATTCGTTGCAAAATTTCTAACCACTTGATTTCTCCTCATCATGGGCAACGAAAGTTTTTTTGTTGCTTAATTTCGTTGCCTAATATGGACCACATTTATTGGCAATAATTTTTATTTTCGTTGCATATTTTATACAACTTTTTGCAACGACTATTAAAATGTTGCCTTAAATTAAGATAATAATAACAGTAATAATAATAATAATAATAATAATAATAAATAATAATAATAATAATAATAATAATAATAATAATAATAATAATAATAGTAATAATAATAATAGTAATAATAATAGTAATAATAATAATAGTACATAATAATAATAATAATAATAATAATAATAGTATTAATAATAAATATTTATATATTTATAAATAAATATTTGTTTATAATTTTTAAAGATAAATTTATATGAATATTTATTTATAAATATTTATATGAATATTTAGAGATAAATTTATAAATATAACCACTTGATTTCTCCTCATCATGGGCAACGAAAGTTTTTTTGTTGCTTAATTTCGTTGCCTAATATGGACCACATTTATTGGCAATAATTTTTATTTTCGTTGCATATTTTATAAAACTTTTTGCAAAGACTATTAAAATGTTGCCTTAAATTAAGATAATAATAACAACAATAATAATAATAATAATAATAATAATAATAATAATAGTAATAATAATAATAGTACAAATAATAATAATAATAATAATAATAATAATAATAGTAGTACTAATAATAAATATTTATATATTTATAAATAAATATTTGTTTATAAATTTTAAAGATAAATTTATATGAATATTTATTTATAAATATTTATATGAATATTTAGAGATAAATATATATATATATATATATATATATATATATATATATATATATATATATATATATATATATGTATATATGAAAATATTCATAGTTACGTTATATAAATATTCAGCTAGGTTTCGAACCTAAGACCTATGGGTTATTGGGCCATTAAACTACCACTGAGTCATTCTAATTTATTAGTTAACTAAACAAATCTCAACATTAAAGTAAATTTTAGATGAAATATTTATAAATATATAAATTTTAAAGATAAATTTATATGAATATTTGTTTATAAATATTTATATGAATATTTAGAGATAAATTTATATATATATATATATATATATATATATATATATATATATATATATATATATATATATATATATTGGTAATAGAATTTATCTAATACATAAAAAAATAACATAAGAAACAAAAATATCATAACTAGGTTTTGAACTTAAAACTTATGGGTTATTGGGTCATTAAGCTACCACTGAGTCATTCTAATTTATTAGTTAACTAAACTATCGCTATAACTATTAGCGGTAGACAGTGTAGCACATGAGCAAATGAGGGGCAAATGAGTAATTTCTCATGTCGCTACAGCTTGTAGCGGTAGAGGAAAATCCATTTCAATACGTGTCATCCAATGTTGCGATCAACAGTATAGATTATGGTTGTTGAAATAGTACTCGTGACAATCGATTGCCAAGCATGTTAGTTCAGGGCCTCCGACCCAAATAAACCCAACCCCATCAAACCTGATTATTATATCTATGCTTCCCAATGTTTCCTATTTCTAGATAGAAGTATGTTATACTTACAAGTACTCCCTCACTCCGAGAATGAAAGTGATATTGATTTTATGCGAATTTTAAAAATATCAAATGATAAAATTATTCATATTTAAATTCTCATCAAATTGCATATTTTTCTATACATGACTAGTGATATTATATAAATAATAAAAATATGACATTTAATACTAAGGATATTACGCATAAATTATTGTAAAAAAATAGATTATTTAATATAATGAAATATTTAACTTGAGATTATATAAAATAATAAGTATTTTTATTCTTAGACGGGGGGAGTAACTTAAATCATGAACATATTTTTAAGTCCAAAAATAAAACATAAAAAGAAGAATAGTAATGGTAAATCCCTAGCTATTTCTAATTCTCCTTTCACCTTTTTTCCAAATATATTATAAAAGTAAATTATAATACTATCAGTTCTAAGAGAAAACATAAAAGATGAATTTTTTTTATTATGTTTTATGAACTAAAACAAAATAAAATTATTTAAAAATGACTTATAATGTGACAACCCCAAAACAGGTCCATTCCATCCAACCTATTCTGAGTCGCCAAATACATGGTACAGAAAATAACTACAACTTTATTACAACAATTGTCGTGCAAAATACAACAACACATATGCTGTGAGTTTGGATACAAATATATACCAAATGTGACTCATGTTCCAACCGTGGACATCACCTCACAATAACACCTTACATAAAGGTATAGTCAAAAACTGTTTTAGAAATTAGAATCTTTGGGAAGTGCTCAAGGAAACCTTCGTACATGGGAGGCCACGCGTCTAGGTTATGATAGATATCATATGGCCACAGAATTATCCTTGGTTGACCCAATAGACCCCAAAGAAAAACGAGAAGATTACTATCATATTCTTCCCAATGGTGAGTCTTCTCTTGACTTATCATTATCTCCACTGTCTCTAATTGAGAATTATACTTCAAACAAACACCAAGATTATATAGGTAGTGCCCATAGATATACTCAGCAAGTGGATGAGCACAACCCTGTCTTATGATGACACGAGGTTGTATGTCATTAGACATCTTGTATGATAGTGACAAAACACCCTTCCAACGTTGGGTTCGCCTCACCCTATTTTCTTCACCAAATATAACTACTAAATGATGACCACCGTTCTATTCCCTTGTTACCCCCGCTCGACCCAGCTACACTCTTATTACCTGAAAGGAATTGTGAACAGAAGGGTGAGCACAACTAGCCCAGTAAAGAATATCATGACTAAAGATAAATAAATTATCAATAGTCTTCATCAATAATAAATCAGAGATTTAGAACATATGGTAGATGATAAAAAATTTCAACCATAATTGCAGCGGAACATGCAATCCATTAGAAGAGTCAAATAGACTATAAAGTCTATTATCTTCTCCATGTTAAAAATCCACCAACAATATTTTATCCATGTAACATCACTCAACAGTTCCTTTCCACAATCATATGAATAACTCATAATCATAATTGTGACTATAAATTTTTCTTCGCACCCAGGACGAAGAATATTTTCATCACCTGTCTTTACCTGAAACATCAAAGATCATGGTTATACCAAATCACAGTTCCTGTTTATAATCATACTAACAAATCCATCTTTGCACTACGGGCCAAAGATATTCATCAACAAACCATCTTTGCACTACGGGCCAAAGATATTCAACAACAGTTCATCTTTGCACTACAGGCCAAAGATATTCATCAACAGGCCATCTTTGCACTACATGCCAAAGATATTCATCAACAATTCATATTTGCACTACAGGCCAAATATATTCATATCTCAAAGAAATATATAATCATTTCAGAATTTATATAAACAATAATTATAACCATGTTGATCAATTCACCTTTGCACTTAAGCTTAAGATATTCAATTATAAATTCAATGGTCATGATCATACCAGTCACAATTCAACTTTGCACTACAGGCCAAAGAGAACCCTAGTCATGATCATACCAATAATCTACCCATCTTTACACTCCAGTGAAAGAGAATTTCAACATCAGGGTTATAAAAATGTTATATATGATGATAAAAATAATATGATCAACATATAGTTTTAATCTCAAGAGTAATATTCGTAACTCATGAATAGTAAATCGTGAATAGTAACTCATGAATAGTAACCCCGACACAAAAGATAGAAATTCTACAATAAAATCCATACCAATATTTCGGTATAATGATATTGAAAGAATAACATTACTTAAATTTATAAACAATTTATTTTAATTGTTTACACTTTACTAATTAATGCATTTAATCATCATAAAATGCCAACTCTTACAATTTCATCATCAATAACCAAAACCCTCATCAAAAATCTGCATATACCTCATATAGGATTCTCAAGCCATAAAATCCTATTTTCCAATTTTCTTTCTTCACAAAACATATTTAATTCATTTACTCATAACTAGACCATTTTTATGAAAAATACCAAATCAGTTCCAAAAATATTTCTTTTCTGGGATTTAGCATAATATAGTCCCATAGTGAACATATATTTTTCTCAGAATTTTTAAAAGTCATTTACTATTTTTCATATGGCCAAAATAGCCGAATATTTAGACATTTATCAAAAATTATACTTTTATCTAAAAATTCTGAAATTCACAGAGTATACTCCTATCATATTCATGTACTCCCAATAAAAATTTTATCAATTTTAGAGTTAACCACAAGGAATTATAAGCGGTTACTTTTAAAATAGTCTTTTCTCATAAAATTCATAACTCTCAATCTATACATCCAAAAATCACCATTTTTGGACACAATCAAGAAAACTCATCAAAATATCATTTCAAATTTTTTCAGAATTTTTGAAGATCAGAAAAATTACGAAACTGAAAATCATAACAACCCTTAAAATCCCTTAATATCCCTTACTATCCCTTACCTCAAAAGAGCAGTACTTCTGACTGGATATCGGATATGATGCTGAAGAAAACTTGCACTGATGAATAGCAACTCACCAAGTATCTAAAAACTCACAAAATATGCTTCATAATATAGAGAGAGAAAGAGAGAAAGCTTATGTTTCTGGTGTGATTTTCAATTCTAACTTAGCCCTCTATTTATAGGAAAATTTTGGTAGGTTTGACCTGCAACCTGATGGCTTTACCTGCTACTATTCCCACCCACCACATTTGAAATATAATTCAGCACATTTCTTCACCAACCACAAGTGGGGCCCACCAATTCTAGAATTTTCCACCAAAATGATAAACTCCGAAAATTCAACAATTTCTGAACCAGTCATCTCGTAAAATTCATAATAAATCATACGTTCATTTTTAACGGTTCAAAATTTGTGGGCATATACTCAACTTATATATGTATAACATATCCAAAAATTATCACGATCCAACGGTCGGATTAAAAATTATAACCCCCGCAAAATATCTCAAAAACCCTGATTTTTAATACCTCCATTCCGACAAAAATACGGATAAAAATCTCAACATTAACTCCTTTATTTTTAACCACAAAAATATATTCCTCATTTATATCCACATAAAATAAATATTTCCTTATCATATGAATCAATAATTAATTATTCACAAATAATATTACAGAATCACATTTATGACAACCAGGCCGTTCCCAGGAAAGAGGGGGCTTTCCAATAAGGATTTCTCCTTACTAGCGCGCAATTAGATGACCAAACCTCTCCTTAGACAGAACTTTCTAGACATTGCCAATAATGCTATCTAATAATATTATTCAAATAATATGAATTATTGATCTGATAATGGGAAATACTGTGCAGTGACAATTATTGAACAACAATAATATAAAATTTCAACGTAGCAATTATTGAATCAATAAAATAAAATATTGAACAGTAATTACTGTAACAATTATTGAGTAGTGCCTTCTTACGTAAGAATCAATTATTTCAAAAATACTATGCAATATCGTGTGCTACTGTATAATAACGCGTATTATTGTATTTTAACCACCGGGTATTCCAACAGTGTTAACGGTAACAACTACGCCGTTATTTGTAAAAACTCAAATTTGTCGTTTTCTTCATCCGACAGTTATTCTGTTATGGGGCCCACAAATGGCTGCGCCGTCGTACGAATATTCCCCGATAGAAAGAATATTCCCCGACAACAATGATTATTTTATAACCACTTGCTTATTTTGAAAAAAAATCATATTTCACTCATAACTTTAAACTTTTATCAATTTAACCATTTACTGAATAGTAATTATAAGAAAAATTGAATACTTTTATTTCATAAAATTCGGGGTCTTACAATCTCCCCTCCTTATGAAATTTCGTCCTCGAAATTTACGTACCTGGTATTTCAAAGAGTTGAGAATACCTTGCTTCTATTTCAGATTCCATCTTTCCTGTCATCATAATTTCTCCATTGCTCATCTCCTGTATTTCAAATATCATTCTAGAATACAGCTTTAAAACAAGGGTTAATTTAACAAATTAACATATCACATAATATCCCAATATTATGACTAACCAACAAATAAGCTTAGGTAGGACACACTAGCGAATGATTTACTCATCTCTCCCCTCCTAGTTGTATTCCCCGATCTCCGCCAGAGACCATATCACTAGGCTCTGATACCACCTGTGACTCTCATGGTGCTTCAACCACAGCACCTCACAATGGTACCTATCAGCTTGCCACCGCAGAACGGCGTCCCCTACGGAGAGTCTGGCTTCGGTGCATCCCCCATCAACAGGAAGTCACCAGCGAGAGGCTCGGGGCTCTTTACTTATAGCTCTGATACCAACTGTGACAACCCCAAAACAGGTCCATTCCATCCAACCTATTCTGAGTCGCCAAATACATGGTACAGAAAATAACTACAACTTTATTACAACAATTGTCGTGCAAAATACAACAACACATATGCTGTGAGTTTGGATACAAATATATACCAAATGTGACTCATGTTCCAACCGTGGACATCACCTCACAATAACACCTTACATAAAGGTATAGTCAAAAACTGTTTTAGAAATTAGAATCTTTGGGAAGTGCTCAAGGAAACCTTCGTACATGGGAGGCCACGCGTCTAGGTTATGATAGATATCATATGGCCACAGAATTATCCTTGGTTGACCCAATAGACCCCAAAGAAAAACGAGAAGATTACTATCATATTCTTCCCAATGGTGAGTCTTCTCTTGACTTATCATTATCTCCACTGTCTCTAATTGAGAATTATACTTCAAACAAACACCAAGATTATATAGGTAGTGCCCATAGATATACTCAGCAAGTGGATGAGCACAACCCTGTCTTATGATGACACGAGGTTGTATGTCATTAGACATCTTGTATGATAGTAACAAAACACCCTTCCAACGTTGGGTTCGCCTCACCCTATTTTCTTCACCAAATATAACTACTAAATGATGACCACCGTTCTATTCCCTTGTTACCCCCGCTCGACCCAGCTACACTCTTATTACCTGAAAGGAATTGTGAACAAAGGGTGAGCACAACTAGCCCAGTAAAGAATATCATGACTAAAGATAAATAAATTATCAATAGTCTTCATCAATAATAAATCAGAGATTTAGAACATATGGTAGATGATAAAAAATTTCAACCATAGTTGCAGCGGAACATGCAATCCATTAGAAGAGTCAAATAGACTATAAAGTCTATTATCTTCTCCATGTTAAAAATCCACCAACAATATTTTATCCATGTAACATCACTCAACAGTTCCTTTCCACAATCATATGAATAACTCATAATCATAATTGTGACTATAAATTTTTCTTCGCACCCAGGACGAAGAATATTTTCATCACCTGTCTTTACCTGAAACATCAAAGATCATGGTTATACCAAATCACAGTTCCTGTTTATAATCATACTAACAAATCCATCTTTGCACTACGGGCCAAAGATATTCATCAACAAACCATCTTTGCACTACGGGCCAAAGATATTCAACAACAGTTCATCTTTGCACTACAGGCCAAAGATATTCATCAACAGGCCATCTTTGCACTACATGCCAAAGATATTCATCAACAATTCATATTTGCACTACAGGCCAAATATATTCATATCTCAAAGAAATATATAATCATTTCAGAATTTATATAAACAATAATTATAACCATGTTGATCAATTCACCTTTGCACTTAAGCTTAAGATATTCAATTATAAATTCAATGGTCATGATCATACCAGTCACAATTCAACTTTGCACTACAGGCCAAAGAGAACCCTAGTCATGATCATACCAATAATCTACCCATCTTTACACTCCAGTGAAAGAGAATTTCAACATCAGGGTTATAAAAATGTTATATATGATGATAAAAATAATATGATCAACATATAGTTTTAATCTCAAGAGTAATATTCGTAACTCATGAATAGTAAATCGTGAATAGTAACTCATGAATAGTAACCCCGACACAAAAGATAGAAATTCTACAATAAAATCCATACCAATATTTCGGTATAATGATATTGAAAGAATAACATTACTTAAATTTATAAACAATTTATTTTAATTGTTTACACTTTACTAATTAATGCATTTAATCATCATAAAATGCCAACTCTTACAATTTCATCATCAATAACCAAAACCCTCATCAAAAATCTGCATATACCTCATATAGGATTCTCAAGCCATAAAATCCTATTTTCCAATTTTCTTTCTTCACAAAACATATTTAATTCATTTACTCATAACTAGACCATTTTTATGAAAAATACCAAATCAGTTCCAAAAATATTTCTTTTCTGGGATTTAGCATAATATAGTCCCATAGTGAACATATATTTTTCTCAGAATTTTTAAAAGTCATTTACTATTTTTCATATGGCCAAAATAGCCGAATATTTAGACATTTATGAAAAATTATACTTTTATCTAAAAATTCTGAAATTCACAGAGTATACTCCTATCATATTCATGTACTCCCAATAAAAATTTTATCAATTTTGGAGTTAACCACAAGGAATTATAAGCGGTTACTTTTAAAATAGTCTTTTCTCATAAAATTCATAACTCTCAATCTATACATCCAAAAATCACCATTTTTGGACACAATCAAGAAAACTCATCAAAATATCATTTCAAATTTTTTCAGAATTTTTAAAGATCAGAAAAATTACGAAACTGAAAATCATAACAACCCTTAAAATCCCTTAATATCCCTTACTATCCCTTACCTCAAAAGAGCAGTACTTCTGACTGGATATCGGATATGATGCTGAAGAAAACTTGCACTGATGAATAGCAACTCACCAAGTATCTAAAAACTCACAAAATATGCTTCATAATATAGAGAGAGAAAGAGAGAAAGCTTATGTTTCTGGTGTGATTTTCAATTCTAACTTAGCCCTCTATTTATAGGAAAATTTTGGTAGGTTTGACCTGCAACCTGATGGCTTTACCTGCTACTATTCCCACCCACCACATTTGAAATATAATTCAGCACATTTCTTCACCAACCACAAGTGGGGCCCACCAATTCTAGAATTTTCCACCAAAATGATAAACTCCGAAAATTCAACAATTTCTGAACCAGTCATCTCGTAAAATTCATAATAAATCATACGTTCATTTTTAACGGTTCAAAATTTGTGGGCATATACTCAACTTATATATGTATAACATATCCAAAAATTATCACGATCCAACGGTCGGATTAAAAATTATAACCCCCGCAAAATATCTCAAAAACCCTGATTTTTTAATACCTCCATTCCGACAAAAATACGGATAAAAATCTCAACATTAACTCCTTTATTTTTAACCACAAAAATATATTCCTCATTTATATCCACATAAAATAAATATTTCCTTATCATATGAATCAATAATTAATTATTCACAAATAATATTACAGAATCACATTTATGACAATCAGGCCGTTCCCAGGAAAGAGGGGGCTTTCCAATAAGGATTTCTCCTTACTAGCGCGCAATTAGATGACCAAACCTCTCCTTAGACAGAACTTTCTAGACATTGCCAATAATGTTATCTAATAATATTATTCAAATAATATGAATTATTGATCTGATAATGGGAAATACTGTGCAGTGACAATTATTGAACAACAATAATATAAAATTTCAACGTAGCAATTATTGAATCAATAAAATAAAATATTGAACAGTAATTACTGTAACAATTATTGAGTAGTGCCTTCTTACGTAAGAATCAATTATTTCAAAAATACTATGCAATACCGTGTGCTACTGTACAATAACGCGTATTATTGTATTTTAACCACCGGGTATTCCAACAGTGTTAACGGTAACAACTACGCCGTTATTTGTAAAAACTCAAATTTATCATTTTCTTCATCCGACAGTTATTCTGTTATGGGGCCCACAAATGGCTGCGCCGTCGTACGAATATTCCCCGACAGAAAGAATATTCCCCGACAACAATGATTATTTTATAACCACTTGCTTATTTTGAAAAAAAATCATATTTCACTCATAACTTTAAACTTTTATCAATTTAACCATTTACTGAATAGTAATTATAAGAAAAATTGAATACTTTTATTTCATAAAATTCGGGGTCTTACATATAAGTTATTCCTAATAAGATAGTTTGACCCATATTAATGTAATATCAATTTTATCCCTATTTTATTTAATTTTTTTAAAAAAAATAAATTTATTAAAAAGAAGAGTAAGATGCAACGTCACTTTAATTGGCATTAGAATTTTTATTTTTATTTTTTATAGCTGAAGTCTTATATACTCATTCATTTCCAACGCCGACAACAGATAATAAATATAAAAAAATATTGATGTTTGTAAACAAGTATAAGAGATCAAAAAAAAAAAAAAAGAGATTCCAGTGTCAGTTAAAGTGATGTTACATCTTACTCTTATATTTTACAAATTTGTTTTATAAAAAAATTTAAAAAAAGTTACAATGCCGGTTAGTTTGGCATTGTATCACATTTTTATTTTTTTCAAATTTCTTAAAAAAAATAAAATCATTTTAAAAAAAAATTAAGATAATGTTTTTTTTAAATTCGGTTTTAAAAAAAATATTTTTTAAAGTGGCGTTGGTTGCCTTTCTGATTTTTAGCCAAAAAAATATCTAAAAATTCAACACCATTTCAAATGGCGTTCAGTAGTTTTTCCCAAATTAGATGTGAGAGCCTTTACTCCCAACGACAGTCGTTGAAGTTTTTATTTTTTAAAAAATATTGGTTTAAAAATAAAATCTTTTAAAAAAAAATTAAAGCTTTTTTAAAAAAAAAAATAATTTTTTTTATTTATAAAAATTGTTCTTAAATTAGTTAATTTGGTTTAGAGAAGAGCCTATTCCAAAAAAATTTGAACAAAATGGATATAATTAAGAAAGTTGAATATAGTTTAGGTAATTCTGGGAAAATACTCCAGATCCAACTTTTCCCCATTCTTTCTCCTAATATACTTTTGTCTCCAACCCAACCCGACCAGTCGATAAAAAATTTGGGGATTTGACTTTAGAAATCTAAAATTGAAGAGGCGTTTAGTGATTGATTCAAAATCAGTTCCTTTGCTGCAATGATGGAGCGGCGGACGGAGGAGAACGAGAAGGAGGAGGGAGAAAGTGGCAACTGATCCTATGGCGTCGCTCAGAGTCTCTTTCCTCCTAATATTTCCCATGTTCTAGAGCCAAAAGTAAATCAATCGATAGTTACTTTATATATTTAGTTTAATGTGGAGATTTAAGATATATATATATATATATATATATATATATATATATATATATATAGATGGTAATATAATTTATCTAATACACAAAAAATATAACATAAGAAGCAAAAATATCACAGCTAGGTTTTGAACCTAAGACCTATGGGTTATTGGGCCATTAAGCTACCACTAAGCCATTATAATTTATTAGTTAACTAAACTACTGCCATAACTTGTAGCGGTAGACAGTGTAGCACATGAGCAGATGAGGGGCAAATGAGTAATTTCTCATGTTGCTACAGCCTGTAGCGGCAGGGGACAATCCATTTCAATCTGTGTCATCTAATGTTGCGATTAACGGTATAGATTATGATTGTTGGAATAGTACCCGTGATAACCGATTGCCAAGAATGGGGGCCCATATATATATATATATAGCCGTGTATATTCTATTTGTGCGCAGTCTTTCAAAATTGCGTCGTTTTGGCATATTTATTTTTGATTTTTGATTTGGGAGGAGAGACGTTATTTTTAATAAATAATAGGCAATATAATTTTTTAAAAAAGAATTAAATATTCAATGTAAACTTTTGAATCTAATTATAGATTATAAATATTGCAAATTTTAAAGTGTATATATATAGGGTTCTAATTCATGGCAACCAGTTGTTAGGAGTTCTATTCCAGCAACCATCATCTCTATCGTTAATCAATATAATTAATGGCTGAGATTGAAAAAAATAAAGTCTTGCCGCTAAAAAAAAAAGTTATTTGAATTGTAATTTAGATTATTGATTATTGTATTTATTAAAAATAAATAAATTAACATTGATTCATTAATACTATATTTTAAAACTCATTTTTTTTTCTTATTCTAGCTATAGTTGTAATTAAAGTATTCATTTTAAAAATTTAATATTTCAAAAATGATAAAAACTTACTCGAATTATAATTTAAAACATTAATCATTATATTTATTAAAAATAATAAAATTAACATTCATTTATTAATAAATTTTACTTTAAAATTCATTATTTTTTTTATTCTCGTTATAGACTTATAATTACACAACTTTTATCTTTTTACTATAAACTTGAAAAGATATCTAGTTCTAGATCTAGATGTTGATCTTAATGTTTGCTGAAGAGACGGAGGATCGTGGATTGGAGTGTGGAGAGAAAGGAATGGAGGTGGGAGAGGGAGGATTCAGCACGGTGGAGGGAAGAGAGTTGGGAGAGGAGGTTAGTGTGGCGGAGCCGGAGGCGAGGGGTGCCGGAGGCGAGGGGTGGCGGAGGAGAAGCGGGTGGAGTCAAAGTCTGGGGAGAGGAATACTGAGAAAATTGGGTCGTAGGTGAAGGAGTCGAAGGGTGATGAGCGAGAGGAGGAGTGTACGGATGCGGTGGCGTTGGGAGTGTGAGCTATCGTAGCTGTTGCGATGGTGGGGGTGGTTTTATCCTTGAAGGTGGGTCGTTCTCTCCTTCTCCTTCAGCCTCTTCCATTATTACCCAATTGAAGGTACAAATTTCATTCCTTTTGAATTTTCCCTAAAAATTAGGCTTTTGGTAGAAATTGAATCTGTTTTGTGATGGTCTTTGATGGAGGCAATAATTGAGTGGTCATCGTGATGGTCTTTGATGGAGGCAGTAATGGTTGTGCCTAGGATAATATTGACTTCCTGCACTGATAAGAACATTAGCCTTTTTCATATTTTGGGTTCTTGGCTATATAAACATTATAGCAAAGCTGGATTTACATGTACCACAATATTATACTGAATATGAAATTTCCTTTTACAACTGAAGTCATGAAAAAGTAGTAATTAAGAATATTTGTTTGTAATTATTATATACATAATAATACATATATGGTTGGAAATGTGGCAGCCAGCAGCTTAATTGAGTCATCGTCGTCTCGACTAGTCTCTTCTCTTTGATATATAGTAGTGTGTTTCTATCCTTATATTATACTACTATTATTATTTCGAGAGAGAGAGAGGATATGTGGTGACTGGTTACATCCCATCTGAACAGAATGGCCTGTATGTATGTATTAAGGAAGGAAGGCGCTAAACTCTCTTCTTAACACATGATGATCATCATCATGTGGATCCCCGCCATCTTCACCCTAAAAAAAGGCCTGAATTATAAGTTCAATAAAGTCACAAAACTTGCATCATGAGTTTCCTGAATTATAAATAGAGGATTAATTATGATAATGCTATTCTAACATTGCATAAACTTGAAAAGAAACAATTTCACAGGTTCAGTTCTACCAGATCTCCTAGCAACCAGATCATTCCCAAGAAAGAGGGAGCTTTCCGATAAGGATTTTTCTTTATTGGCGCGTAATTAGATGACCAATTCCCTTTCCTCGACAGCACTTTATAGACATTGTCAATAATGCAAATAATAATATGAATAACTTTGTCGTCTCAATTATTGATTTAATAAAATATTGTGAAGAAAATACTGTGACAATAATTGAATCAATAACGTGAGATACTATGCAACAATTATTGTAGTAATAATTGAGTATAACTGAGTGACTTCTCACGTAAGCATCAATAATCAATACCGTGTGCTACTATGCAACCACGCGTATTATTGTACTTTTATCATCGGGTATTTCAACAGTTAACGGTAAAACTTCTGCCGTTATTTTTATAAAAAGTTATTTCGGTCGTTTTTTAACTCCAACAGTAATTCCACTGTGGGGTCCACCAATGATTGTGACGTTGTACGAATATTCCCTGATAAAACGAATATTCCAGACCAATCGAATATTTTATAACAAGTTTCTTACTTTGCAAAATTTGTAAATATTACCCACAACTATAACATTATATCAAATACACACATTATTATTCAAAAAGATATTTTGAGAAAATTAAATCTTTATTCATAAAATATGGGGTCTTAAAACATCAATATTTATATTCAAATAAATATTCATTTTCTTATTATACCAAAATAATATTTATTCATGAAATTCACGGTTCTTACAATCCCCATCTTTACGACTCCTATATCAAGCATCCCTGCCACTTCCATTCTCCCCACCACAAACACCATACCGGAATCAAACCCCAACACTACCATAACTTCCTCCCAAAATCCATCAGGAACCGATTCACAGAAAACATCTCTTGAATACCCTAACGAGAATCAATTCCCCCACGTCAACACTCCCTCACAAATCACAAATGTCGATCTCCTCGTAATTCGTGAACACTATCAAATCCCAAAAACTCACCATCTAAGTACCCCCTTACCCACTGAGCATATGTACCACCGGTCCCAAGGCTGGACCGCTATCTCCCTTACCTTACTAGAGAAAGGTGTCCAACTGCCCCTCCACGCATTCATCGTCACCCTTCTAGGGTTTATGGGCATCAGGCTAGCCCAACTGGTACCAAATTCCTACATCAACATTATCACATTCATCACCTTTTATAATGAAATTGGGGTTCCACCTTTCATCGACTTCTTCTTCACTCTGTACCAGATCGAAAACTTTTGCGAACGGACCTTCAAGGTTTTAAGCAAACAACCCCCAAAACCTGACTCAAATTCGATAAACTCCCCCTGATGGGCGCCCCCTCGAGCAACAAATGATGGCATAAGGACTGGTTCTTCGTCAAAGTACCTGAAATACCCAAGATCCCCAACTGGACTTCACACCAACGCCCTTCTCTAGACTTCGACGATACTTCTCCCAAACGAGTGATGAAAATGGCGAGGCTACACGAAAAACTTCCCTTGAATGAGTGGAGCTTCAGCCTCTTACCAAAAAAGGCATGGCTATACGACCATAAATGTAAGTTCTGAACTTAATACCTATTTAATCTCCGAACTCAATACCATTATTCTGAAAAATCCTTTCTGATTTCTACAGTATCTCTTATCAAAACAACTTCGGCTGATCAAAAATGATTTTGAGGAATTCCTCTCTGAAAACACAACCGAAACATCTGCTCAACCCCAAAACACCGAACTCGAACCGACCACTGCTGAAGACCCAAATCACCTATGGCTGAAAAAGAGTAGCTAAAAAACCCAAAAACATCCATGTTCCCACTCTTACAGAAAGCCTCCTCGACATGCCAATCTCTGAAAGAACCCAAATTCTTCGAACCAAAAAGAAACGTACAAAGATCACCCCCCTTACAGTCGAAAAACTTAGGATTCCTTCTACCGAAGCCAAGGAAATCCAATATATACTCAATGAGCTAGACGAACATGCTAAACCCATCCCTCAACTCATCAGAAAATGAAAACACACTTCTGATAGCCAACCAATCCCTCAAAGAGAAACCCACATCCCCACACCAACCGAACATCCAACACCACCTACCCAAGAACCAATCATCCAAGAATCCACTACACAGATACCCAAAGTTGTTCATTCCTCAAGCCTATGGCCAAGCAACAACGAAGAATTCCCTCTACACCTATTCGACCACTTCGTTCTTAGAACCGACGACCATCGCTCCTGGGATATTTCATCATCTGAACTCGTTCGCGCCAGCATGATCCATCAAGCCCGCGTAAGTTATTTCTTTACAACAACCATCTTTATTTATGTACAATTTTTCATTCTAACCATTTAAATATTTACAGGCTGCGAGAATCTCCGGGCGGCTCAACCAAAGATACAAAGAAATCGAAGCCGAAGAAAAGGCCGCCCGAAGAGAAAATAAGTTTCTGAAAATTATCCTATCAAAGGAGAAGGACTCGCATGACAACACCTCCTTCTATTGCTAAGGCCTCAGAAATGATATCTCCAAATTAAAAGATCAACTAGCAGCAGCCGAAGCACTTCAAAAGACCACTTCCAAAAAGAACGATGAACCCATAACAAAAATCAAAGTGCTGAGGCATAACAACCAAACCCTCACCCGCGAAATCAACGACACAAAGAAAAAAGAGCAAATACACCATTAACACAGAGGTAAAGTAGAAAAAGAACTCTGAGATCTCAAAGCCCTTGACCCTACTTTAACTGACGAACTACGAAATGAAATCCAAAGTGAATATCAAAAATCTCCCGAACTCACCAACGAAATCATACAAATGTACGTTGAAGGCTACGAAGCAGCCCGAACCAGAGGAAAAGCTAAACTTGCTGCCGCCGCACTGAATCCACTACTCCTCGATTCTTTTGATGATGAAGACGAGGACAATGCTGAAGACAACCCTCCCCAGACATTGCTTCAAACTTGTAAAAATATAGCATTGTAAACCTTTTTATATTTCAATGAAATATAATTTTTCTTTGTATTCTTCTATAAAAACTTCACACAACTGCTTTACAGTACAATTAACATAAAAAAAAATAACTACTTAAAAAGAACTGAACTTAACACCTAACACCAATCAAACTAATACTATTAAACAACTCTATTCACCATCAAAGGGTCGAACCGATTTTTCCAAACATCAAACGATCTTGTTCACCATCTTAGGGTCGAACAGATCCCACCGAACCTCCCAACGATCTTGTTCACCATCATAGGGTCGAACAGATCGAACCTCCCAATGGTCCTGTTCACCATCACAGGGTTGAACAGATCCCACCGAACCTCCCAACGATCCTGTTCACCATCATAAGGTCGAACCGATCGAACCTCCCAACGATCATGTTCACCGTCATAGGGTCGACCAAATCGAGCCTCCCAACGTTCATGTTCACCATCATAGGGTCGAACAGATCGAACCAAACCTCCCAACGATCCTATTCACCATCATAGGGTCGAACAGATCCCACCGAACCTCCCAATGATCATGTTCACCATCATAGGGTCGAACAGATCCCACCGAACAACAATTAGACAAAATAAATAAAATAATACTAGAGAAAAAATGCTTCTTTTATTGATAATTGTTGAAAGAATTACAGACTCAAAAATTCTGACATCGACTTTACTGAAAATATTTTCGAAGTCTTTCCGCATGCGAAGTGTTCTTTATCTCAGACCCATCCATTGCTCACAACTGATAAGTTCCCAATTTTGGTACTTCGATAATTTCATAAGGACCTTCCCAATTTGGCATCAACTTTCCCACATTCTAAGGCATAGAAGCCTCCACCTCCCGAAGAACTAGATCACCTACTTCAAACCTTTGGAGCTTCACCCCTTTGTTATAATACCTGGCCACTCGACGTTGATATGCTGCAAGCTTCACCATGGCCGCTTCTCTAACCTCATCTAATAAATCCAAATTGACCCAAAGTCCTTCCTCATTATATATTTCTCGAAATTGACTGACTCAAATAGACGGGGAGCCAACTTCCACAGGAACCAAAACATCAGAACTATAGGCCAATCTAAAAGGCGAATCTCTGGTAGTAGTCCTTGGCGTGGTTCGATAAACCCATAATACGCTGAGCAACTCTTCCGGCCACCTTCCTTTTGCCTCGTCAAGCCTTCTTTTTACACCATTTAGGAGGGATCTATTGGTCACTTCAACCTGCCCATTCGACTATGGATGCGCAACCAAAGTCTTCCGATGATGAATGTCCAACTCTTTTAAGAACACCTCAAACTTCGAACCCACAAATTGACGTCCATTATCCAAAACCACCACCCTGGGAATGCCAAACTGGAATACCATACACTCCTTTATTAACTTCAAACATTCGTGCTCTGTAATCGTCCGAAGAGGTTTGTCCTCCACCTATTTAGTCATATAATCAATTGCTACTATAACAAAATTGACATGCCCCTTAGCCTTCGTTAACGGACCTAGTATATCCACCCTACAAACAGCAAAAAATATGGGAGATAAAACTGAATACAATTCTTCTGGCGGCTGATGTGGGATCGGACTATTTAGCTGGCACTTTGGACACTTCTTTACATAATCGGTTGCTTCTTTAAAAATTGTCAGCCAATAATACCCCTACCGAAACACCTTATATGCTAACGACTTCGCCGCCATATGATCACCACAAATCCCTTCATGAATCTCTTGAAGAACGTACTCAGCTTCAGATGGAACCAAACACTTCAGCAAAGGAGAAAAATAAGCCCGTCGATAAAGATCTCCATCAATAAGCACGAAATTTGAGCTTCTGTACTTAACTTTCTTTGCTAACATCCGATCCGAAGGCAGTATGCCATCTTCTAAATAATCGAGATAAGGAGATATCCAATAATTATATCGTTTAACATGCAACACCTGCATATGATGAACACTCGACTGATTTAAAACCTCCAAATAAACCGACCCGCTAAACGTACTTGCTTCGGTTGTAGCCAACTTCGCTAACGCATCAACTATTGCATTATCAGACCTGTCTATTCCTTAAAAAATATAAGAGTTAAAATACTGAAGTTGATCCCTTACCTCTTCCAGATATTTTACCATTCGCGCACCTCGTGCCTCATACTCCCCAGAAACCTGCCTGACGACCAACTGAGAGTCACTAAAAATAACCAACTTTTGTACCTCAAGACTTTTTTCCAGCCATAAACTTGCCAATATTGCTTCATACTCAGCCTCATTATTCATCGCCCTGAACTCGAACTTGATAGCCTGCTGCACTTTAAACCCTTCCGAACTAATCAAGATTATCCCAGCCCCACTCACATCCGAAGTGGACGACCCATCTGCATATAATGTCCATGAATTTTGTGTCTACTGAAGTACTGCAACCAACTTCTCAGATCCTTCAAACTGACTCAAACTATCATCTACTTCAGAAAATGAACACTCCACCACAAAATTAGCTAACGCTTGCCCCTTACTTATTGTTTGAGGATGATACTGTGACGCCCCCAAATTCGGGTTTCCTAACCTCGAGTTTGGTGCTCATGATCCATCATACATATCACATCTAAGTACCCATTTAATTATAAATTTCATCATTCATTACGTTACTTTAATAAAAACATACATTAAAACATAATTATACCATCGTTATCCCAGGTTAACTAACCTTAACCTTTCATGTCTATTAATATAGAAGACTTAAACAAAATTATAATATAATAATCATTGAACAAATTGATACTACTTGGTCGCTTTCGCTTTGTCTTTGTCCTTATTAGAACCTTTTGGTACCTCGACTTTAGCTGAAATATTTTATTTAAGCAAGGGTGAGCAACGAGTTTGCTTAGCAAGTTAAAGCGTACAATAAAAGATATATAAGAATTTAACTTTCTATAATTTCAACGATATTCGAACGAAATATTTGAATGATAAATAGTTGAATGATAAATCATTTTCAATAACAAGATCATACTGAATATCATTCAACTGAATGATCATTCCAAGTAAAATTCTATCGAATGTTCAATAATATTCAATTGAATAAGAAGAATTATCAATACTACAACAATATTCAACAAAGTGGAATATTCCCAGATTTCATGCTGAGTGATCACAAATGGATCCAGAACTACACGAGGAATCATCAGTTATTAAAGGTGAATTACCTCAAGAATATAAGTTAGTTATAAAAACTAATTATACTCTTTTGCAAGTACATGAAGTGATCAGCTCCATTGTACCCTATATTATGCATAATACTCAAAAATCGCACATGGGTCGTTTTACAATAAAGTTCCCCATTTTATAAGGGTTGTTCTTCTCAGTCTTACATCATGAGTCCGTACCATGACAATATGGTTTGGATTGAATTCAAAGAAGTGCTATAAATTTATCATATAATATCAATGTTGATCTAGCCGAAGTAAATGACATAAATCTTTTAATAATAAATCAACTCATAATAAATAGAACGTTTCATGCATTATCAAATATTAGTCTCGCCAAAACAAATAGCTGAGACACAGCTCATAAATAGTTCATGCATAACAGAACTTTAAATTATTTCACAATTCAAGTAATAGATCAAGAAATCAGATGCACTAGGTGCGAATAACAATAATCATTATGGATGTGAATAACCAACAATAATTATTCATTAATCATGCTTTGAAATTAATAACTCAAGTGGAATTAGGAAACTTACCATAATGCGAATATTCAATAATAATATTATATGTGGAATAATCAACAATAACTATCCACTAACATGCTTGAAAAATAATAACTCGAGTTTGAGTTAGAAAACTTGCAATAATTATGAATATTCAATAATAATCATAGATGTGGAATAATCAACAATAATTATCCACTAACATGTTAAAAAATAATAACTTGAGTTTGAGTTAGGGAACTTGCAATAGTTGTGAATATTCAATAATAATCATAGATGTGGAATAATCAACAATAATTATCCACTAACATGCTGAAAAAATAATAACTTGAGTTTGAGTTAGGGATCTTGCCTGTTCGACAAGCTACGTCTAACTAGCTTTAATTAAAACTCTTTGAACGACCTGACATTGACAATGTTGGTTTACCAATTAGTACTACGTATAATTGTATGCCTATACGCTTACTTATGCTATTATCTAGCAAATAATTCAATCACAAGGTACACATAGTATAATGTACCATCACTAATCCTATAAGATATTTAATAAATCTTAGGTTAATGATTTCATAAATGTATAAGGCTTTTCTTAAGTAATAAACACTTATTAGATCCTTAAACAATTTATTATAATTGTTTAATTAATGAGTCATTTAAATTATCTTCACTTATTAACTTTATCTTCATTTAATTACCATTTAATATTAGTTAAATAGTAATTAATTAATTACATTTAGTTATTATTTAATAAATAATAGCTAATTACATCTACTGATTATTTAATGTTAATTAAATAATGAATAATTAACATTATTTGTCTTTAATTATTATTTAATATTAATTAAATAACAATTAATTATTTATTTAGTCTTGAGTAATAAATAATTGATTTATTTTCTTCATTAGTCTTTAATTATTCATTACTATTAATAAATGAACAATTAATTAACATTTGTCCTTATTTATTATTAATTATTTATTTATTTATCCTTAAATAATAAATAATTAATTAACTTCATAAGTCTTTAATTATTCTTTCTTATTAATCTAAGAATAATTAATTATCATTTATTTTTATTTATTATTTAATATTAACTAAATAATAAATAATTATTTTATAAATTTCATGTCAATGTATGTAAGTAATTGTGACGCCCCTAAAATAGGTCCACACAACCCATTCTGAGTCGCCAAATACATGGTACATAATTCAATACAACTTCAATTATACAACTGTCGTGCAAAATACGACAACATATATGTTGTGAGTTTTAATACAAATATTTTCCCGTAGACAATATCCAAACTCAAATAAAGTTCTCATTACAATTATTGTCACACTATTTTACAAAATAGTGAGGACTACTAAAATAACCATCTTGGACCATTACTCTACTTTCCGACTAGTCCCAACTACATTCTCGTCTCCTAAGAAGAACAATGGAACCAAAAGGAAAATGATGAGCTCAACTAGCCCAATAAAGAATATTATGACTAAGACAATGTAGAATAAATTATCCTTAGTACTCAACAGAAAAAAATCTGATAGAATACAATAGACAACAAGTTTTAAAATAACAACTGCAGCGGAAACAACAATCCATTAGAAGAGTCAAAAGAGCATGATGTCTACTATATTCTATGATTTAAAAATTCATCATCAATATTTTATCCCTGTAATATCAATCAATAATTATTTCCAATGAACGAATTATCTATGCACTACGGGCCAAAGATAATCGTTAGCATCGCCAGCGGTCATGATCATGCCAAACACCTGTCCATCTATGCACTACGGGCCAAAGATGACTTTTACCACATCATTTGTCTGTAACATTACATGTCATGATTATACCAATACATAATTTATGGTCCTAATCATACCAATCAACATTCCATCTTTGCACTACGGGCCAAAGATGACTTCCAACACAATATAAGCATGAGGATGATGACAATGATATAAAGATTCAATCAAGTGAGATAAATGATAAATATTAGATATTTATAATTCAATTTATCTAGAGTTCAAAATGTCCAAATTGTCAACATGGTAATTATTTGTGGAGTAACAGTCAAGAATGGTCTTCATGTATAAAAAATAATTTGAACATGAAAGAAAATTAAATTTTGTTGTGAATAGTACCATATGAATAATACTGTATGAATAGTATCATATGAATAGTATCGTATGAATAGTATCATATGAATAGTACCCATGAATAGTACCTTAACATGAGAAGATTAAAATTTAATTAGAATGTTCAGACCAATATTCTAACGAAATGAAATTAGATGAAGCGCAAAACTTAAGGAATTTTTAATCATTTCAAGAATTATAGAAGCAATACTTACCATAGTAAGTTTAAATTTAGGAATATGAAATAAAATAATACCTCTCTCATAATATGGAGAATGAAAGAAAATGATATTTCTTACAAATATTGAAATAAAATAATATCATTAACCTTAGTAGAAACTAGATTTGACTGGAACATCAGATATTATCCTGAGAAAATCATGCACTAAAAGCTACACTCAAAGTATTCTTATACTCAAAAGAAATACTCACAATAAGAATTTCTGATATTGATGGTGTGTTTAGGAAGGAGGGTTACCCCTAATTAATAGTGAAATTCGGAGGAAGGAAACAAACGCAATCTGCCTAACTTTGTTTTTTTTTTTCTCGAACTTTTTTTTTCTTCTTTCCAAGCCTAACTTCCTAACTTTCATTGGTTGAGGGCCCATGAAATAGGAAAACATGGAAAATAATTTACAGGAGAAAAATAATACCAGAATATGGTTTTGAAAAGGAAGTGCAATACCCGATTTTGAAAAATAAAGGAATGCAAAGCCAAGTTTCTCACCTCCACTTACCTTAACATATTCACATGCTATATATATATATATATATATATATATATATATATATATATATATATATATATATATTATAATAATATTACTATTTAAACAATTATAATATATTATAATAATATATTTGAATGAATATTTTATCCGAGAAGATAATTGTCAACTTTCAATAAATATTTCATGCAAAATTCCTTTATTTATATCAAAATTGAACCAATATCCACCATATAATAATTATTCACAATTAATATTATAAGCTCACAATATTAACAGCCAGATCATTCTCAGGAAAGAGGCGGCTTTCCGATAAGGATTTATCCTTACTGGCGAGCAATTATATAACCTAACCCCTTTCCTCGACAAAATTTTCTAGACATTTTCTAGAATTTTATAATTTATTTCTATTTTTAAATAATTTCCAAAAATTCACAAATTAAAATAATTGAAAACCGCCGCTAAAGCCTATAGCGTCATTTGTCTGTTGTCTTAGGTGTTTTTGATCCTCAAGAACACTGTCAGAAAGTTAACAAGCTTGCTCGTTTGACTCAATTTAATTCCTAGTTCAGGCATGATCTGGGCTAACTTGAACATTGATATTGTAGTAGAAATGTAGTATTACAACTATTAATCACTAACTTAGTCATACGACTTAACAACACGGAGATCAAAGCCTCCAAAGTTGTTGTCAGACGGTTTCTAGGTTTTCCAGAAACCCATGCAGTTCGACTTGGTACTTTCCAGCTCAAATTAATCTAGGTTCTGATCTTGGTTCATGTTGTTTAATGGTTCAAGGTTATAGTGCTTGTGTCATAGAACATTTACAAAACAACAAATCAGTTTAACAACAACAGAATTACCATGTACGACCCGGTCAAACTCTGACAAAAACTGAGTTCATACGTTTTCTGGGAATTCAAAAAAACAGACATTCATACCGAGTAGGCTACTTTCACCGCTTGCTACATTCAATCTGTTGATCAAATACATGATATGAAGCCATGAATCTATAGTAAAGATAACAGGCTACACCTTTATTACAACAACAAAACTTGTAAACACTGACAGATATAGTCATTTGAAAAGCTTGTCAGACTCTGGTAAACCGTTTCTGGGTTGCCCAGATTTTAGCCGGTCAAGCTCGGTCAACGGTGTTTGACCATGAATAAAATAAAATCTGGACATCATATAACTGTTATTTCAATTGCAGAACACAGACCTCCTACCAAACTACGGATCCAAAACATCAAACAAGAAAAATCAAAAATAGACACGGATCTGTGGCTCCTGACATTAGCTTGTTAGACCACAAATCGTGTTCTTGACAGTTTTAAAAAAACTCAATTTTAAAGCATTTTGATGCTATGGATCTATGTTATATCAACATAGATCATCATTAAACATCATCTAACAAAGATCTAAACACATAAACACAAAAGTTTTCTTAGCAACTTGGATCAAAAATAAAAATTAGGTTTATACCTTTCTAATTCAATCTTTGATTCTTGCTCTCCAAATCTGATCTAGGGTGATTAATGGGCTGTTTATGTGACTAAAACACTTGCTAAATTCGGAGGTCTTGAGTGAGAGAGAGTTAGTGAGAGTAGGATAGAAATTTTGTAATTTTTGTGAACTTTCTCTCTCCAATTCTATTTATATTACTTTGATTCATGCATGATCTGATCTTGCTGTCACATGGGGGTTATTTTGCTGAGATTTCAATGCCACAAAGTCAATTGAGTTGGTGAACCACTAAAGGTTTAGCCATTTTTACAAGTTAGCTCATTTAAAATGTAAAAAGGGTATTTTGGTCACTTGCAAAATAAATTTAATGGCAAACATGGAATTTGTACAAACCATTAGGGTTTAACCCTAAGGTCCTAACCCTTAGGTTTTATATTATTAGTTTCTAAAATCTCCAATTAGGGTTTTAATTAGAAAAATAAAGTTTCTAAATTATAATTAGGGTTTGTAAAATAGAAATTTAAAATAACTAAAACATATTTAGGGTTTTTTAATCATATTTAAGTTTAATAAACACCTTTGGCTTGCCAATTAGGATTAGGGTTTCCTAATTTAGGGTTTAAGATTCTCGAATATGAAATTAGGGTTTCCCGACATTCGTTTAGGGTTACTAACTGCGCGTTAGGGTTTCTAAACCTGAGATTAGGGTTTTTAATCCCTTATTAGGGTTTATTAATTACAACCCTTATTCGATCAATCATTGATCAACATTCCTGTACAGTACATACACGTATACATCAATACAATTATTTTAATTGTATTTTCTATCGAATCCCTTTTCCAAAAATTAGGGTTAGGGTTTTCTAAAGTTGTTAAGCACAACTCTACTCTAATTTCTCAGTCAATACACAGATTGACTAATTCTCGAGACTCGTATTACAGATACACAATACAATATTAACAGTCAATATTAAATAAAAAAAATTTATTTGTGAAATTTGGATTATTTGAAATCCCGGGTTATCATAGATTCGCTCCAGTTGAAAGATCGGATTAACTTTCCGTTAAGTATATTGCGATGATCCGGGAACCTTCATGCCAAAAAGCCGCGAGAGTAGCCTAAGATAGGTCAGCCTCTAATAAACCAAACGCGGAGGAAAGTCTCTTCAAACTTTCCATTTCAATTACTTGTAAATTCAATTACTTATAAATTCATTTCCATGTCAAACTCAATGTAATGGAAAATATGAAGGAACATGTGCACATACATTCCCTTTTATATCAAAACCTGACATGCTATCTTGCTATACAAAATAGCTAACATCTGTTTTGCAGGATAATACTCCTAAAACGGATACATCACGTAGTATGTAAACATTTCCACATTCCTTAAGACTAAACTATATAAGTCTTTTTGTAGGGAAACAATTGGATCTGTAACCTGATCAAAGTCCAAAAAGGCAACAAGCCTATAGCCCAACATGGCTTCATCTGGACAGTCTAATCCTACTTCTGTCTCCCGTGAGGAGTTTGAAGGATTAAGCCACCAAATTACAGAGTTGGCTATTCTACTGAAAGAACTACATCAGTCCACTCAGGGTCCACGAATTCCCATACATACAGAATCCTCTGCACATGGATGAAATCATGGTCCGGATAAAGAAATTCCTACACCTGAGTTGGACACAACCAGCAAAATTCCTGACACCACTCATCTCAAAGAAGATCTAGACACCGGTGATATTAGGAAAAAAGTCCTACAAATGGAAGAGACCATTCGGTCTATCAAATGGATTGGAGCACATGGGAGTGTTTCATATACAGACCTTTGTATATTCCCCGGTGTGCATTATCTAGAGAAATTCAAGACTCCCGACTTTGAAAAGTACAACGGGTTAGGAGATCCTTACACATATTTGAAAGTCTTCATTGGGGAACTCAAATCTAATGCTGAGGATGAGAAGCATAGAATGCAGCTGTTTCAAAAGAGTTTGACTGGTGAAGCTAGATCATGGCATACCAGATTTGATAATTCCATGATTCATAGCTGGGAAGAACTAGCACATGCCTTTCTCAGCCAGTATAATTTCCAAATTCAGATGGCTCCTGATCGGTACCAAATTACTAAAGTTAGAAAACAAACCAATGAATCTTTCAGAGAGTATGCTCAAAGATAGAGGCGCCTTGCTGCTCAAGTTGTTCCCTCTATGCCTGAGTCTGAGATGGTGATGACCTTCATAGACATTTAAGAGGCTCCCTTCTACGAGAGAGTTTTAGCTGGCATTGGCAAACCATTCTCCGAAATGATCAAACATGGAGAAATGGCTGAGATATGTTTAAAATTAGGAAAGATTCAAGACCTAGCCACTTTGATACTTCAAGGTCAGAAAGGCAATCAGAACATGCATATCAAGAGGAGAAATTACTCCCCCTTTCAAGCGCAGTCTTCAAACCCTCTATTACCAAAAAGTGGAGAAGTCAGACGCACTCGAGCGTTCACACCTTTAGGGGACTCACTCGAGAACATTCTCAATCTTCTGACAACTCAGAAGAAAATTACCCATCTTCTTCCACCAGCTAACTGATAAGTAGATTTATACCTATTTATTCGGTACCTGTTACTTGAATTAGTTGCCTAAAATCATGTTTCTCAGTTACTTTTTATGTATTTTGTGTTCATTATGTAAATCTTATGCTTGGGAACGATGTGAGCGACTATTGGTATGAAAACACAAGGAAAAGCAATCCGAACATCATTTGGGCTTTCATGTTCTTGGCTTGGAACTTCTATTATGTTGTAGAGCTTCTTTTTAGCTTTTCGGAACATCTTTAATCATTCCAATTGGAGTTCGGATGCAAGAGTTATGACCTTTGTACCAACGGACGTTGAACGTCACTATTTTTGGGTGGCCATTTGCATAACTGCCACTTATAACCCAATTTTTACCTTCATCCGTCTATTATTTTTCAATTCTCAAAGAATAAAAGTTGTAAGCTCGTCGAGAGCTTTGCTTTGATAGGTTGCACGCCCCGTAACTTTCTCGGATCAAACGTTATAGCCGTTTTACCAAAGGACACTGCAACAAAAAACCTACGGCGCAGGCGTGCGAATTTCTAGTGTATTTTGGGCACGGCCGCGACAGTCCCTGGACCAAAATAACAACATCTACTACTTGAGCGCAGGCGCGGCCAACTTCAGGCCATTTCCAGCGTGGCCGCGCCGCTTCAGAAGTTGACCAAAGACCTTTTTCACTAAACAGGGCTGTTGGAGTGTAATTGGGAGAAGGGTTCAATTATGGCTTATATATAGAGGAGATATCAGTATGTAAAAGGGATTCCACCCTTGGGGATCATTTTACATTACATATGCTCTTTTCTTTTCTTTAATTTACTTATTAGATTAGATTAGATTATAACCCTAGATTAGCTAAGATTTGGGGATTGAAGCAATTGAAGAACATTGGAAGTTCAGAAGTGAAACAAGAGAAGAAACTCCGATTTGCTATTCTTAATCCCTAACTCTCTTTACTTCTATTTGTATCTTTCAATGTATATTCAATTGTGGATCATGGATTCTAATTCAACTATGAGTTAAACTCTATTGTGGGATTGCAATTGAATCTATTGCCTAGTTTATTTTGACATACTTCATTGTTAGCCTTATTGATTGTTATGAGATTTTCTATTATGATTCATGCTTATTTGCTTAGTTGATTGGCCATCGATTAATGTGATAATCCATATGAACTTGAAAGACGAAGTATGGGTTTAGATATGATCTTGATAGCTTGTGTTTGTATGTTCTATATGGTGATGGAACATATGATTCGTGCTTAGGATAGACATACTTAAGCAGCATTCGTAGTCAATTGAGGACTTGGGCTTAAACCCTATTTATTTGTAAATCACATAGACATATAGTGATTTATGTAATGTGGGTGTTCATGTGTATTTTATCAATTGTGGATTATATATAATATGGGTATGGTACATTGAGAGATGACTATACTTCACTTTCATGTTCTCGACTAACAATCTGGTATAATTAATTTGGCTTAATTGGAAGTGTGTTGATTTAAATAATTCAATAGGGGAAATTATAATCTCATGTCTTCATTATCTAGTCTCATTCTAGGGGTAGTTAGTATTATTTAATTTCATAGTTTAAATATAAGATATTAAATCATTCGTTTAAATAAGGCTGAACTGGTTATGGGCTAGTGCTTGGTGAACTTTATTAGTTAATTCTCTGTGGGAACGATACTTTACTTACTCTTTATTACTTATTGATCGTGTATACTTGCACGCATATATTGATCGGTAAAACGACCAACAAGTTTTTGGCACCATTGCCGGGAAATTATTTTAATAAGTTTTGCCAACATTAATTTCAATCAAATTGGTCTTAATTTAAACATTTTATTTTATTTCAATTATATTCTTATATTTCTCTCTTATCAGGTACCATGGATGACTTTGCTTATCAATGGCCACATGCAAATATGACTCAACCAAGGGACACTGGAGTTGATGGACTCAATGCATTTTATGCATTGTCAGGACAAATTGAAATAATTTCAAAGACTTTAGATGTTCTTGCAGCCCAACGTACTCGAGAGATAGTAGTTACATGTGAATATTGTGCTGGCAAGCATCCGAGTTATCAGTGAAACATTAGTGTTGGACAAGTACAGTATGGGGATGATTACTTCAACAACTATGTTTATCCCAATTATCATCAAGGTTGGGGGTATCACCCAGAGCATTCTGCATGGAGTTATAACTATCAAGACCAAAACTGCATCCCAAGTCCAGCATATCCATCGGAATTCTCATATCCACCTCCAATGCAACAAGAAGAAAATTCAAAGTTGATGGAATTCATGTCAAGGATTATAGCAGACCAAGAAGAGATGATATTGAGTCAGGATTTATTAACCCAAAACCTTAATAGACAAATGGAACAACTCATTAACTCCTCCATGAATGGTCCTCAATACATGGATTTCAAAACTGAAAAAGATAATTCAAGGCTGAAGGATTTGTATTCAAGTTTATAGCGTCAACAGAGGAGAAGATGATTGAGCAAGAGCGGTCAATTCAAAATCTTCATAATCAGATGGATCGAATGTTTGAAGCCTTGAACAATCGCCCTCCAAACAATTGGTGCTATGACATGGATGATGAAACTGATGGAGAGCCAGAAGTGTACATGCCACTGATGAACTGAAAGAAGTGGACATTGAGGAGACAACTGAGGATATGGGAAATGAAAAACATAAGCTGACTTTTATTATACCCCAAGTGCCTTCTCAGTCAGAGTTGAAAAATCAAGTGAATTTTGCGCACTCATGTCCCCTTGGTAGCCACCTCCAACGTAAACATCTCTACGATAATGAAGCGTTTTACAAACCATGGTAGGATAAGGAAGAGAAAATGGAAGAGGAAAAGCCCGTTGTATTTTTCATGCCTCAATGCAAAAACCTATTCATAAATACAACGAAAGAAGCACCTAGCTATGCAATAGAAATGGGGACATGTACAAGAAATATGCTAGGTGGCTTCAATTCGAAGACTGTCACGAAGGGGAACCTCCCAACACACACTGCAATTCTAATGGATGGAGGGTTCCTAGCTTATCGTAGAGGAATTGGATAGCATTGACAAAAAGAAGTCCGACTGAACGACTATAAACTAAGTGCTTGATGGGAGGCACCCCATCTAATCCTTCTCCCTCCTTGTTTAATTCTTATTTACATTTCCAATTACTTCTTCTCCTATGTTTAATTCTTCATGCTTTCCATATTTAGTAGATGTTTGATAGTTATAAATCTTAATAATAGTTTAATTGTTTCTTCTCTCAGGTTCAATCCAATTGCTATAAGCATTCAAGATCAAAAAGAAGTCAAAAAAATTGAAGCTGCCAAGGTACAAGGTAGAGTGACCGCCCCCAACTACAAGCCAATCACAGCGTGGCCGCGCCATATTTCAGTCATAGAAAACAATTATTGCTCAATTTTTAAAATTTTTGACTCAAGCATTCAGACAGTTAGAAGCCCAGACTCAGTTTCCAACTATAGAATATCTCAAACTTATCCATCACCTGATATACCATCGGATCATGAGGAGGCGAACGGAAATGACATTGCCACTTAGGGAAGTATTCTTTCACTTTTCATTACAATGAGGGCATTATTCGTTTTAAGTTTGGGGGTATTGGGTTGTAGTTAGTAGTTGTTACAAATAGATAGTAGCATATAGTTTTAATTGGATGTCTGCATATAGTTTTATTACATGTTTAGGTTGCATAGTAGTGGTATTTTAGTATCTTGCTAGTTAAATTTTTGGCATAAATTTTTTGCAGTTTCCTTTTGTCTTGTTTACTTAGTATGTGTTTAGTTGCATTGCATAGCATAATCCCATGTTTTTAGTCGATTGAATTCCAATATGGCCAATGATGATATAGAAATGTGATAGATTTTTGAACTCTGTTGATAACTTAAACTTAGTTATAATTTCATACATGATGTAATCTATGCCTGTTGTTTTGATGTTACCGGGTAGCACGACAGTGTTCCTGTTTGCTTGTTGGTTAAGATTAGCATGCTTGTCTTTCTTAGAGGAAAATGTTATTTTTAATGATAGAATCGTGTAAAAAATGAGTAATGACTATAAAACACAAAAACTTAAGCTTTGGGAACGCATTGGGTACACTTGCTATTCTCTTGAAAAAAAAGAAGAATAAACACTATGGCTAGTCTTGTTTCGGGGCCTTTGTTACTTGAGTAAGTACGCCCGAGGGGAATGTCTCTACACCTAGCACCTAAAGCCTGAATGGTTTGGGAGTCGTTGGTTGAAAACTCGCTAAGGGGTAGCACTATTAGCCTAATGGAATGAGACGTTGCACAGTTATGGGAAATAGAAAAAATTAATAAACACCGCGAAAAAGTGCAAAAATCACCCTCGTTAGAAAAATAAAGTAGAATAAACCCTTTGTTGAACCTTAGCGTGTATTGATGTGTTGGATTGGTTGTTATTTCAACTATGTGCATAGTTCTTGATTTGAAATCTCAGTTTTCTTTCTTAAGAAGTATAACATGTGGAATCTTCACATTTGTCAAGCTTAGGTGTGAACATAGCACACACACACTACATCTCAGCAGCAGGTTATGATTTTTGGAGTGTATGCCCTTATGACTTTAGTTTAGTTTGATGCTTTATTCATAGATCTTTTTATTTCTCTGAGGCACATCTTATTGGAATTCATATTTGGCTGAGAATGGGGGATTCATTATCATAGTAGCGTAGCTTGCTTAGCATGTAGATTGCATTATGTTGTGTTGCTTGGGGACAAGCAACGGTTTAAGTTTGGGGGTATTTGATAAGTAGGTTTATACCAATTTATCTGGTATCTATTACCTAAACTCATGTTTCTTAGTTACTTTTCATGCATTTTGTGTTCATTTTGTAGATCTTATGCTTGGGAACGATGTGAGCGACTATTGGTATGAAAACACAAGGAAAAGCAATCTGGACATCGTTTGGGCTTTCATGTTCATTTCATGTTCTTGGCTTAGAACTTCGATTATGTTGCAGAGATTCTTCTTAGCTTTCCGGAACATCTTGAATCATTCCAATTGGAGTTCGGATGCAAGAGTTATGACCTTTGTACCAACGGACGTTGACCGTCACTGTTTTGGGTGGCCATTTGCGTAGCTATCACTTCCAACCTAATTCCAACCTTCATCCATCCATTATTTCTTAACTCTCAAAGAATTAAAGTTGTAGAGCTCGTCAAGAGCTTCGATTTGATAGGTGGAAGGCCCCGTAACTCTTCCTGGATCAAACATTATGGCCGTTTTACCAGAGGACACTGCAGTAGAAAACCTACGGCCCGGGTGCATGGATTTCTAGTGTATTTTGGGCACGGCCGCGACAGTCCCTGGACCAAAAAAACACCATATGCTACTTGAGCGCGGGCGCTCCCAACTTCAGGCCATTTCCAGCGCGGCCGCGCCACTTCGAAAGTTGACCAGAGATGACTTTTTCACTAAACAAGGCTATTGGAGTGTAATTGGGAGAAGGGTTCAATTATGGCTTATATATAGAGGAGATATTAATATGTAAAGGGGATTCCACCCTTGGGGATCAGTTTACATTACATATGCTCTTTTCTTTTCTTTAATTTCCTTATTAGATTAGATTAGATTAGAACCCTAGATTAGCTATGATTTGGGAATTGAAGCAATTGAAGAACATTGGAAGTTCAGAAGTGAAACAAGAGAAGAAACTCGGATTTGCTATTCTTAATCCCTAACTCTCTTTACTTCTATTTGTATCTTTTAATGTATATTCAATTGTGGATCATGGATTCTAATTCAACTATGAGTTAAACTCTATTTTAGGATTGCAATGGAATCTATAGCCTAGTATATTTTGACATAGTTCATTGTTAGCCTTATTGATTGTTATGAGATTTTCTATTAAGATTCATGCTTATTTGCTTAGTTGATTGGCCATCGATTACTGTGATAATCCATATGAACTTGAAAGACGAAGTATGGGTTTAAATCTGATCTTGATAGCTTGTTTGTATGTTCTACATGGTGATGGAACATATGATTCGTGCTTAGGATAGACATATATCGAAGCATCATTCGTAGTCAATTGATGACTTGGGCTTAAACCCTATTTATTTGTAAATCTCATAGACATATAATTATTTAGGTAATGTGGGTGTTAATGTGTATTGTAATAACCAAGAACTTCTGTGGTACATTGTAAATATATTAAATAATCTGTAATGGATTATGGATGATTAAGTGATTATGTAAATAATATGCTATAATATTTAAAGAAAGTGGCACTAATAAGTTATATAAGTTAGTGAACTAACTTAAGTATTTTAATAATCTAGAAAATAGATTTAGGATGCTAAACCCTAAGTAAGTACTCAATAAACTTGTTGGGTTATGTAAGTTAATTAGCATTATTGATTGATGTGAATGTGTAAATATCAATAATAATGAGTAATAGTTCATGTGATAATAGGGTTAATATTACTAAGGATGACTAGTAGTTTAAACAAGCTCAATAATTATTTAAGCATTGGACTTGTAGATAATTTAATTGTTAAGCTAGACCACTATTAAATTTAATGGGCAAGTATGCTAGTAGCACAATTATTTAAGGGTGGAGGCCCAAGTTCATATTATTTAGTAAGTCAAACTAGTTAATTAAAAGTCCAATAGGTAATTTATGGAAAGCCCAAAACATTTTTTTTATGGCCCAACTTGTAGCCCAATTGATGAGGGTACTTTAGACATTTTGTATGCTAGATTTTTCCATAAAAACAAAAGCAAAGCTCGGAGATAAGAAGGCCACTTGGCCGGCCAAGTAAGGAGGAGAAAGAGGGGGATGAATGTTATCATTTCAAGCTCCCAAATTTTCAAAGATAAGTGCAAGATTGGCTAGGTGTCAACTCTAGTATGGAGCCAACATATTAGTAAAGTAATCTTGTAATAATTAAGAGATATAGAGAGAGAAGATAGGCTAGTAGAAATGTATAGATATATTATTGTATCTCTAGATATTTGTCCAACATATTAAACCATATTCTCTTTCCACTTTTATTCTACTTTGTCTTATTTTCTCTTAAACTAGCTAAGCAAAAACATAAGAGAAAGAGAGAGAGAGAGAGAGAGAGAGAGAGAGAGAGAGAGAGAGAAGTTCAGTGGGGAAGAGGAGAGAAAGAGGAAGGAAATCCACCATTGATGCACCCTAAGTTCATCTTATATTTTGGAAGGGAAAGAAAGTGTGCCCAAAAATCAAGGTAAAAACTAATCTAGCTTATTCTTTTTATTTTGTTTGATCTTGGTTATCTAAGGTTTATGATCTTGAGGTCTAAAACCCTCTATCTACATGTTTTATATGGTTTCAAGTATGGTTCTAACAGATTTGAGTGTTAGAAAGTGAATCAAAAGGATATAAGAAAAACTAGTTTTGTTTTGTTAGAAAACTCTAGTTTTTTTCACATCATTTGATCGACTACCGTTTTTGATCTACACCTTCTTTTTGTGATCTGTCAAAGAGGGGTGTTAGATAGGTATGTTAACTACTAAACCCAAGTGGTAGCATTTAAAAATGTTGAATACACAAGTGGTAGCAACTGTTTTAGTAAAAACAGTTTGGTCTTTTGAAAGAAAAATAAACTATTTTTGGACAGTCAATGCAAGGGGTATTTTCGTCATTTTTCTGGCATTTAAAAATTTTGGAAAAATTTTGGAGAGTAATATGATGAGTTATCTTTCAAGCCCAAGTGGAATCACCTAAAAAGGAGTTGTAGATTTCCCTATGGACTGATTTTAGCAAAGTAGGTAAAAGCTAGAAATCCCAAAACGGAGTCTGCCCAAAATTTTGAAAGGGTAGTTTCGGCCACTTAAAAAATGAAATAAATTCCGGCCTTTTGGGACATGAAAATATATGTCATAAAGTAGCTCCTGTCCAAAAATGAGCTCATTCCGACTTAAAATGACCAAGTTATGATCATTTCAATATTTAGGTTTTTCGGACGAAAATCGCTATAAACGGAGTTCTATAACTCCGATGGCCACGAAATTTAAACTGGAGGGTCACGTTAACATGTATGAGATTATTCCAAGAGATGGAAATTTCTGGAGTTGAGCATGATGGGGCTAATTTCTTAAGCCACACACTAAAAAATGATTTTTGAAAAATAGTAAAAGAAATTGAAAAATTACGGAAAAATATTTTTTATGTATAAAATACATGTATATAAGTATGGCCAAAGGATAGAAAAATAATAAGTTGATTTGGTATTTTCGTAAAGGAATTATGGAATCCAGCTTGCTGGATTGGAAAAAATGTTGAATCCAGTTTGCTGGATTGAAAGATTTAGAACCCAAACTTGCTGGATTAGAAGTTTGTTGAATCCAGTTTGCTGGATTAGCCAATCTAGGTGGCTGGATTGCATGCTTGAATAATTTAGACTATGCTGTTAGTATTCAGCTTACTAGATTATAAGGAAGAGCTAATAAAAGGAAAAGATTAAGTGTTAAATCATAAGAAATATGATAAAGTAGATAATATATTATCAAAGAATGATAATAATAAGAATGTTTTCAGATAATTGATTATATGGATAAGTAAATTGCTGATAGAGTAATTGTATTCTGATATAAAGTATAATATGCTGATTGTAAGATCAATCTTAACAATGATAGGTCTTTACAATAAAGAGATTAAATTAAATTGTGTAGCAGTAGATCGCAGTCAAGGCAAGTTCTCTAACTCAAAATTTAGTTATTCTTTTCAAAGTATGTTAGTGAATAATTATTGTTTATTATTCACATCCTTATTGATTATTGATGCTCGCACTTAGTGCAATTAAATTCCTGTTCTATTATTATTGAACTATGAATTAGTTAAAGTTCTTTTATTCATGAACTGTTTAAGATATGGATCTATGCTCATTGCATCGGCTAGATCAAATATGTTTAAATTTGTTAAATCAAATATGTTGTTAAAAGCTGTTTTTCACCAATTGACGTGGTAAGGACTCAATACTGAGAAAAAGAACAATTTGATTAAAGCATTATTGAAAACTAATTATTGCTCGTATAGTAAGTGTTTATGCATAATACACCGGGTATGAAATGCTGATCCCCTTGATTACCAAAACTTATTAAAAGGACCAGTTTAAATACTGACAACCTTAGCATATATTCATGGTCATTATGACCACTCAGTATCTGTTATTTGAATATTCAGTTATCAAGACTTAATTCATGTTCTTTCGCAATTAATTTCTATTGTTGAACATTGAACAATAAATTTCTTGCTAATCATGATATATCTTCTTTGTACTTAAACTTGCTAAGAAAATTAGTTGCTTACCCTTGCTATATCATGACATTTATTTCAGCTAAGCCAGAGAGTTCAAATAAGAAGGACAGGGGCAAGGGAAAGGTCCAAGAATAGTTATTATAAATGTTTAAGTATCATGAAATACTATGTTTGATGTTTATGTAAACCTTTTGTGTTACTTTATGTAACTTAAGTAAGGTATGTTTATGTTAAGGTAATAGACCTTGGGGTATTGTATAAGACTTTATTATAATGAACAACATATGTTTATTATTCCGCAATAGTATATAGAATGCTTATGTTGATTATGGATAGTGAGCACCAAACCCGGGGTTGAGAACTCGGATTTGGGGGCGTCACAGATTGGTATCAGAGCCGTATGTTATAAACTTTAGGATGCGAAACTTAGGTTATAACCTTAGAAGAAAACTCGTATAGAGTATGCTAAGAGGTGGATTGTGGAGATTCGTCTAGTATACAGTGTGCATAATAAAATATTGTTTCATTTTATCAATGAATATATTTTATTGTGATACTGATGTTGTGTTTGTTTGGTTATAGGATGCCTGAGGAAGGATAAGGTAGCCATACAGTCGAGCAAGAGCCGTTAGATCCGGTAGAGGATCATGCTGTTAGTGATGAGCGTGATGAGGATGTGATGGAGGTTTTGTTTGAAAATAACATGGCGCTGGAGAATAGAGTGACAGAGTTAGAGCAGGAGAATGCCACTCATCAGTTTACTGAAACTCAATACAAGGAACTGGCATATCAAGCTCAAAACGATCTTGCTGAGATGAAGATACAGTTGCAGGAGCAGACTACCTTGGCTACTCATATGGTTGCCAAGAATGCTGAGCTGAGAGAGATATTAGAACTAGAGCATAATAAGTTTGCAATATTGAGTATTGAGCATCAGGCGTTGCACTTGAGGTTTGACTTAGAGATCGCTGACAAGGTCCGAGTTGAGGATGCTTGGGTCCGAGCAGCGAGAAGAGTGGATCAATTAGAGGTTGAGGCAGAGGCTGGACGGGTTAGAATGGAATCCTTGGGACGGGCTTTAGATGCAGCATATACTGGTCCCCAAGTAGGAGTAAGGAGATCCTTTGAGATAGGCGAGTCGAGTCGAGCTGTTAAACGTCGACTTATGGATGGACTCTTTCCACCAGAGCAGGAGCATTCAGGCGCACCCTCTCCAGATGCGCAGTGATAGTTTATTAGCTTTCTATGGTATATAGATGCAGTAGAACCCCTTTTGTTTATTAGGGTTTTATGTTTGATGTAAACCTCAGTAGGTGTGAGGTAGTATGTAAATATGATGTATCCCCATTTTATGTGAATAAGGGAGTATGTCTTTTGGTAGATCCCATCTTTTGATGTTTAAAAATGGGATAGTTAACTTTTATAAAAATATGCCAAGTATGTGAATGTATGACTCTAAAAAAATTGGTATATGAATATAAATGCATTATTATAATTACATGTTGGATCAAATAGAAAAGTATTAAGAATTAAAATGAGAAGTTGTCTGTTTGAAAAAAAAAAAAATCAGTACATCGAATATGTTAATTCAGCAAGCTGAATGTGTTATTCAACAAGCTGGATATGTTAATTCAGCAAGCTGAAGGTGTTATTCAGCAAGCTGGATATGTTAATTCAGCAAGCTGAATGTGTAATTCAGTAAGCTGAATATGTGAATTTAGTAAGATGAATACGTTTATTCAGCAAGCTGAATTAGTCAATTTAGCAGGTTGAATTCGATAATACAACATTATGATAATATGATTGTTAGAGTTTAAATTACATGTTATATTTTAAACACTTAGAAGATATATCATGTAATTAAACTCGATGTAATAAATTAAGGTTTTGTTTAATCAGATAATGCCGCTAAGACGTCAAAATCGTAACCAGAGGGAGGAACGTTCTGTGAACAATGAAAGAAATCAAGATGACCCAATGCAGAACTTCGCTGATATGATAGCTCAAGCTATGCGAACTCGTACACCTACAGCAAGGGGGCAAGCGAATAATAGATTGGCAAATTTTAAAGATTTTAAAGCTGTAGGACCACCAGAATTTAACGGAACTACGGACCCTATAGCGGCTCAAACATGGGTGAAAGAGATGGAAAAGACCTTTATCATTGCAAGGGTAGCCGAAGAGCAAAAGACGGCTTTTGCTATCTACTTAATGAAAGGTGAGGCTAATTACTGGTGGGAGACGAACCAAGCTAGAGCCGGAACAGAGGTAGTGACATGAACCAGATTTAAGGAGTTATTCTTAGAAAGTTATTTCTCGGAGGCCATGCAAGCCAGAATGGAAGTGCAGTTTCTTGAATTAAAGCAAGAAAACATGTCAGTTGCCGAATATGCAGCAAAATTTAATGAGCTATCCAGATTTGCACCTCATCAGGTGGATACAGAACTCGAAAGGCACGTAGGTTTGAAAATGGGCTGAAGCCGTGGATTCACAGCAAGGTTGCAGTGTTGCAAATTGTTACATTCTCAACACTGTTAGAAAAAGCCATCATTGTAGAAGGTAGTAGTGAGGCAGTTTCTAGATTCAACCGAGAGAAGAATAAGAAGAAAATTGAAGGTGGTCATCAGGGTGCGAGTAGTGGTGGCAGCAACAGCAAGAAGCGTAAGTGGAACAACAGTGGCAATGAATCAGGAACGCAACCAGGGAATACTCAGCAGAAGAAGACAGCGTGTTTGAAGTGTGGAAAGAATCACTCTGGAGAGTGTATGAAAGGGAAAAACGTCTGTTATAATTGTGGTCAAGAAGGACATATTTCACCAAATTGTCCTAAGCCGAAGAAAGGTGGTTATTTTTCTTGTGGAGGAACGGGGCACCGATTCAAGGATTGTCCATTGAAGAAAAATACAGATGGAGGAAGTGGAAACAAGAGCAGTTCAACAAAGTTAACTATGGGAGGGCCAACACAGCAGAGCAAGCCGACAGCCCGAACGTTCAACATGACTGTGCAAGACGCAGTTGCATCAAAGGAGGTGGTGTCAGGTATTATTCCAATCAATAATATAAATGCTTACGTATTATTTGATTCGAGAGCTTCCTGTTCATTTGTGTCTGATGAATTTGCAAGAAGATTAAACTTACCATTTGAAAAGTTAAAGAACCCAATGAATATAGAAGTTGCAAATAAAGAAGTGATCCCTGTAGAGTTTATCCATAACAACTGTGGTGTGGATATAAGGGGACATAAGTTAAGCATGAATTTAATCCCGATACGCTTAGGAAAATTTGATATTATCTTAGGGATGGATTGGTTGTTTAACCATAAGGCAGTTATAGACTGTCAGAAGAAGAGCATACGACTTAAGACACCTGATAAGTCTAAGGTTGTATTTTATAGTAGCAAGTCACCAAGGCAAACAAGTTGTCCGACGATGATGCAGGCCAGGAAAATGTTACGAAAAGGCTGTGAAGGTTATTTGGCTCATGTAGTGGATACACGGGTTGTGAATTCAGACATGGGGCAGATACCAATAGTTAATGAGTTTGGGGATGTCTTTCTAGAAGAACTTCTGGGACTTCCTCCAGACAGGGAAATAGTGTTTGTAATTGATTTAGTACCGGGGATAGCGCCGATATCGAAAGCGCCGTATAGAATGGCTCCGGTAGAAATGAAAGAGTTGATGATCCAGCTACAAGAGTTGTTGGATAAGAAGTAAATCCAACCTAGTGTATCTCCGTGGGGAGCACCGGTGTTGTTTGTAAAGAAGAAGGATGGTTCGATGAGGTTGTGTATGGATTATAGAGAATTGAATAAGGTGACAATCAAGAACAAATATCCGTTACCAAGAATAGACGATCTGTTTGATCAACTTAAGGGAGCGAGATGTTTTTCAAAGATTGACCTAAGAACTGGTTATCATCAGTTGAAGATGAGAACATAAGATGTACCAAAGACAGCATTTAGAACTCGTTACGGTCATTATGAGTTCCTAGTGATGTCGTTTGGACTGACAAACGCACCAACTGCTTTTATGGACTTGATGAATAGAATATTTAAACCGTATTTGGATAAATTTGTGGTGGTGTTCATTGATGACATTTTGGTGTATTCAAAGACTGAAGAGGAGCATGCCGAACATCTATAAATTGTGTTGGAAACCTTAAGGAAAGAGAAATTATATGCTAAATTTTCAAAGTGTGAGTTCTGGTTGAAGAGAGTTCAATTTCTGGGGCATGTCATCGATAACGAGGGAATTTCTGTTGATCCAGCGAAAGTAGAAGTGGTGAAAAATTGGGGACAACTGAAGACACCGACAGAGATCAGAAGTTTCTTGGGATTGGCAGGATATTACCAAAGGTTTATTCAGGATTTCTCGAAGATAGCGACGCCATTAACTAATCTGACAAGGAAGACTGTTAAGTATGTATGGACGGAAAAGTGTGAACAAAGTTTTTGGGAATTGAAGAAGCGACTAAGTGAAGCACCTGTGTTATCTTTACCAGATAGTATGAGAGGTTTTACAGTATATAGTGACGCATCACACAAAGGACTAGGTTGCGTATTAATGCAGAATGGTAAAGTTATTGCGTACGCGCCACGACAGTTAAAAGACTATGAGAAGGGATACCCTACCCATGACCTTGAGTTGGCTACGGTAGTATTTGCCCTTAAGATTTGGAGACATTGTCTCTAAGGAGAAAAGTGTGAGATATACACAGATCACAAGAGTCTGAAGTACATCTTTACACAAAAGGAGTTAAACATGAGGCAGAGGAGATGGTTAGAATTGATTAAGGACTATGATTGTGATATTCTATATCATCCGGGCAAGGCTAATGTAGTGGCAGATGCTTTAAGCAGGAAGAGCCAAGAAAAATTATTTGTATTAACAGAACAAGAAGAATTAGTAAGAGAAGTGGAGAAAATGGAGTTGGAGGTGAAAAATCCAAAGGATTCAGATAAGGTAATAGAAATGGAAGCAAGTCCAACTTTATTAGACAAGGTGAAAGAATCACAAGGGAATGATGAAGAATGCGGTAACATAAAGAAGCGATTGACTGAAGGCGAAGAGCTGAAGTATAAGATCGACGATACTGGATTGATGAGATTTGAAGGAAGAATTTGGGTACCTGCAGTACCAGAGTTACGAGAAGAGATTTTTTAAGAAGCACACAATACGAGATACTCAATACACCCAGGAAGTACAAAGATGTATCAAGATTTGCGTCAACATTATTGGTGGCCAAACATGAAGAGAGAGGTTGCTGAATGCGTCAGCCGCTGTTTAACTTGTCAAAGAGTCAAGGCTGAGCATCAATGACCAAGTGGATTATTACAGCCGTTGGAAATTTCGAAATGGAAATGGGAGCACGTCACGATGGATTTTGTGGTAGGACTTCCAGCAACTCAGAAGGGTTACGATGCTATATAGGTAATTGTCGACCGTCTTACAAAGAAACTCACACTTTTTGTCGATCAAGATTAGGTATAATTTGGATCAGGTAGCAAAATTATATATCAAGGAAATTATTTCGAGACATGGAGTGCCAGTATCAATCGTGTCTGATAGAGATCCGCGCTTCACTTCAAACTTTTGGAGAAGTCTTCAAGAAAGAATGGGGACACAATTAAGGTTGAGTACTGCGTATCATCCACAAACAGATGGGAAAAGCGAGAGAACGATTCAAACCTTAGAGGATATGCTCAGAGCCTGTGTGATGGATTTCAAGGGAAGCTGGGAAGATCATCTTCCGTTGGTGGAGTTTGCGTATAACAATAGTTATCATGCAAGCATTGGTATGCCACCGTATGAAGCCCTGTATGGGAGAAAGTGCAGAACGCCCTTATGTTGGGACGAGGTAGGTGAAAGAAAATTGTTGGGGCCAGAATTGGTTCAGCAGACGGTGGAGATTATCAAAGTGATAAGAGCTCGGCTAATAGCAGCTCAAGATCGACAAAAGAAGTACGCAGATATTCATCATAAGAAAACAAATTTCGAAGTGGGAAGCTACGTATTTCTGAAGGTATCTCCTTGGAAGGGGAAGATAAGATTTGGGAAGAAAGGTAAACTGAGTCCAATATTTATTGGACCGTTCGAAATACTGAAGAAGATAGGGGAAGTAGCGTACGAGGTAGCTTTACCTCCTGAATTGGAACATGTTCATAATGTGTTTCATGTATCAGTGTTACGTCCGTACAAGCCAGATTACAAGCATGTGATATCTTACGGGCCGATTCAAGTCGAGAAAGACTTATCGTACTAGGAGGTTCCTATAGAAATTTTGGATAGGAAAGAGCAGATATTGAGAAATAAGGTTATACATTCTGTCAAAGTGCTCTGGAGGAACCACAATGTTGAAGAAGCTACGTGGGAACTAGAGGAAAAGATGAGGAAAGAGTTTCCCAATCTTTTTGAGTAACCGTAATGAAATTTCGAGGACGGAATTCTTACAAGGAGGGGAGAATGTAATAACCAAGAACTTCTGTGGTACATTATAAATATATTAAATAATCTGTAATGGATTATAGATGATTAAGTAATTATGTGAATAATATGCTATAATATTTAAAGAAAGTCGCACTAATAAGTTATATAAGTTAGTGAACTAACTTAAGTATTTTAATAATCTAGAAAATAGATTTAGGATGTTAAACCCTAAGTAAGTACTCAATAAACTTGAATAAGACAAGTCTAATTGGGTTATGTAAGTTAATTAGCATTATTGATTGATGTGAATGTGTAAATATCAATAATAATGAGTAATAGTTCATGTGATAATAGGGTTAATATTACTAAGGATGGTTAGTAGTTTAAACAAACTCAATAATTATTTAAGCATTGGACTTGTAGATAATTTAATTGTTAAGCTAGACCACTATTAAATTTAATGGGCAAGTATACTAGTAGCACAATTATTTAAGGGTGGAGGCCCAAGTTCATATTATTTAGTAAGTCAAACTAGTTAATTAAAAGTCCAATAGGTTATTTATGGAAAGCCCAAAACATTTTTTTATGGCCCAACTTGTAGCCCAATTGATGAGGGTACTTTAGACATTTTGTATGCTAGATTTTTCCATAAAAACAAAAGCAAAGCTTGGAGATAAGAAGGCCACTTGGCCGACCAAGTAAGGAGGAGAAAGGGGGGATGAATGTTATCATTTCAAGCTCCCAAATTTTCAAAGATAAGTGCAAGATTGGCTAGGTGTCAACTCTAGTATGGAGCCAACATATTAGTAAACTAATCTTGTAATAATTAAGAGATATAGAGAGAGAAGATAGGCTAGTAGAAATGTATAGATATACTATTGTATCTCTAGATATTTGTCCAACATATTAAACCATATTCTCTTTCCACTTTTATTCTACTTTGTCTTATTTTCTCTTAAACTAGCTAAGCAAAAACATAAGAGAGAGAGAGAGAGAGAGAGAGAGAGAGAGAGAGAGAAGTTCGGTGGGGAAGAGGAGAGAAAGAGGAAGGAAATCCACCATTGATGCACCCTAAGTTCATCTTATATTTTGGAAGGGAAAGAAAGTGTGCCCAAAAATCAAGGTAAAAACTAATCTAGCTTATTCTTTTTATTTTGTTTGATCTTGGTTATCTAAGGTTTATGATCTTGAGGTCTAAAACCCTCTATCTACATGTTTTATATGGTTTCAAGTATGGTTCTAACAGATTTGAGTGTTAGAAAGTGAATCAAAAGGATATAAGAAAAACTAGTTTTGTTTTGTTAGAAAACTCTAGTTTTTTTCACATCATTTGATTTACTACCGTATTTGATCTACACCTTCTTTTTGTGATCTGTCAAAGAGGGGTATTAGATAGGTATGTTAACTACTAAACCCAAGTGGTAGCATTTAAAAATGTTGAATACACAAGTGGTAGCAACTGTTTTAGCAAAAACAGTTTGGTCTTTTGAAAGAAAAATAAATTGTTTTTGGACAGTCAATGCAAGGGGTATTTTCATCATTTTTCTGGCATTTAAAAATTCTGAAAATTTTTTGGAGAGTAATATGATGAGTTATCTTTCAAACCCAAGTGGAATCACCTAAAAAGGAGTTGTAGATTTCCGCTGGACTGATTTTAGCAAAGTAGGTAAAAGCTAGAAATCCCAAAACGGAGTCTGCCCAAAATTTTGAAAAGGCAGTTTCGGCCAATTAAAAAATGAAATAAATTCCGGCCTTTTGGGACATGAAAATATATGTCATAAAGTAGCTCCTGTCAAAAAATGAGTTCATTCCGACTTAAAATAACCAAGTTATGATCATTTCAATATTTATGTTTTTCAGACGAAAATCGCTATAAACGGAGTTCTATAACTCCGATGACCACGAAATTTAAACTGGAGGGTACGTTAACATGTATGAGATTATGCCAAGAGATGGGAATTTCTGGAGTTGAGCATGATGGGGCTAATTTCTTAAGCCACGCACTAAAAAATGATTTTTGAAAAATTACGGAAAAATATTTTTTATGTATAAAATACATGTATATAAGTATGGCCAAATGATAGAAAAATAATAAGTTGATTTGGTATTTTCGTAAAGGAATTATGGAATTCAGCTTGCTGGATTGGAAAAAATGTTGAATCCAGTTTGCTGGATTGAAAGATTTAGAACCCAGACTTGCTGGATTAGAAGTTTGTTGAATCCAGTTTGCTGGATTAGCCGATCCAGGTGGCTGGATTGCATGCTTGAATAATTTAGACTATGCTGTTAGTATTCATCTTACTAGATTATAAGAAAGAGCTAATAAAAGGAAAAGATTAAGTGTTAAATCATAAGAAATATGATAAAGTAGATAATATATTATCAAAGAATGATAATAATAAGAATGTTTTCAGATAATTGATTATATGGATAAGTAAATTGCTGATAGAGTAATTGTATTCTGATATAAAGTATAATATGCTGATTGTAAGATCAATCTTAACAATGATAGGTCTTTACAATAAAGAGATTAAATTAAATTGTGTAGCAGTAAATCGCAGTCAAGGCAAGTTCGCTAACTTAAAATTTAGTTATTCTTTTCAAAGTATGTTAGTGAATAATTATTGTTTATTATTCACATCCTTATTGATTATTGATGCTCGCACTCAGTGCAATTAAATTCCTGTTCTGTTATTATTGAATTGTGACTTAGTTAAAGTTCTTTTATTCATGAACTGTTTAAGATATGGATCTATGCTCATTGTATCGGCTAGATCAAATATGTTTAAATTTGTTAAATCAAATATGTTGTTAAAAGCTGTTCTTCACCAATTGACGTGGTAAGGACTCAATACTGAGAAAAAGAACAATTTGATTAAAGCATTATTGAAAACCAATTATTGCTCGTATAGTAAGTGTTTATGCATAATACACCGGGTATGAAAGGCTGATCCCCTTGATTACCAAAACTTATTAAAAGGACCAGTTTAAATATTGACAACCTTAGCATATGTTCATGGTCATTATGACCACTCAGTATCTGTTATTTGAATATTCAGTTATCAAGACTTAATTCATGTTCTTTCGCAATTAATTTCTATTGTTGAACATTGAACAATAAATTTCTTGCTAATCATGATATATCTTCTTTGTACTTAAACTTGCTAAGAAAATTAGTTGCTTACCCTTGCTATATCATGACATTTATTTCAGCTAAGCCAGAGAGTTCAAGTAAGAAGGACAAGGGCAAGGAAAAGGTCCAAGAATAGTTATTATAAATGTTTAAGTATCATGAAATACTATGCTTGATGTTTATGTAAACCTTTTGTGTTACTTTATGTAACTTAAGTAAGGTATGTTTATGTTAAGGTAATAGACCTTGGGGTATTGTATAAGACTTTATTATAATGAACAACGTATGTTTATTATTCCGCAATAGTATATAGAATGCTTATGTTGATAATGGATAGTGAGCACCAAACCCGGGGTTGAGAACTCGGATTTGGGGGCGTCACATGTATTCTATCAATTGTGGATTATATATGATATGGGTATGGTACATTGAGAGATGGCTATACTTCACTTTCGTGTTCTCGACTAAAAATTCGGTATAATTAATTTTGCTTAACTGGAAGTGTGTTGATTTAAATGATTCAATAGGGGAAATTGTAATCTTATGTCTTCATTATCTAGTCTCATTCTAGGGGTAGTTAGTATTATTTAATTTCATAGTTTAAATATAAGATATTAAATCATTTGTTTAAATAAGATTGAACTGGTTATGGGCTAGTGCTTGGTGAACTTTATTAGTTAATTCTTCATGAGAACGATACTTTACTTACTCTTTATTACTTGTTGACCGTGTATACTTGCACTCATATATTAATCGGTAAAACGACCAACACTAACCCGAATGGGAAGGGTTTCAATGCTAGCCGGAAATACGCTTATCATGCTGGAGCTCCAGGTCATGATACTCAGGATTGTTGGGCCTTGAAACACAAGATCCAGGATTTGATTGATAACGGTGAGATCGTGGTAGCTACACTCGACCAACCCCATGTGCAAGACAACCCTTTTCCTCAACAGAAAGAAGAAGAGGTTAACATAATTAATTGGAGTAGGGGACAGACTTCCCAATCCACTGGTGGATTCTCCCAGACCAGCAAGGATAGTGCTGACAAATGGGATTTTGCACAGTTCCAGTTTACCATGGAACAGAAAATGAAGACTTTTTGTGAGAAAGTCGACCAATTGGCAGAACTTGTGATCCATCAGCACCAAGTCACACGTCAATTATTCTGTCAGGAGCATGCTAGCCTCCTCTATTTTGTTACAATTACTCCATCATCGACATCAGAAGGTGAATTGTTGGAGGATAAAATTGTAAAAAGAGCAAATGCCAAAGCCCGTTGGGATTTTTCCAACCAAAGGGAATTTACATACCTAGACCAACCGATGGAAGAGATGTTTCAGATGCTAATCAATGAAGGAAGAATCACAGCTCTGTTACCTCCAATCAACCCTCGTTCGAGGAGGTTCAATTCTATTGGAGTATGTCAATATCACTCCCACTCGCGCGGTCATAGCGTGGAAGAATGCTGGGCACTCCACCACCTTATTCAGAACCTAATTGACAGCAGTGTCCTGCAAATGGCAGACGATGATGTTGTAGTACTAGAAAGTAGGGACGCATTTCCTACAAAGTGGAAGGAAGTCGAAGCAGTCATATCTTCTGAGACAGATTTAGCTAACCCTTTACGTACAATTCAACCTATTCATCTCAGGGGTATTGAGAATCCTTTGAAAGTGGCTGCGCCAAAGCCAATTATCTTACCATTCAGACCACAATATCCTGTTGTCAGCCTAAAAAGAGTGCCATGGAATTATAGAGAGGCTGAAGGATCCACATCTAATATAACTGATGCAATGTCGAAGGATAATCCACTATATCTTCACCAACAGGTGATGAAGCCTACCATCAAGTCAAAGGGGAAAATTCCCATGGAGAAAATTGAAGAATTCCTTCGTACTATGGGTCATAACAAAACCAAGGTGGTTCTAAGCTTAAGAGAAGCTCCACAATAAATTTCCATACTGGACTTGCTCCGTACTATGAGTCACATGAAGGTCTTGCTCAGGGTTTTGGAAGAAGCCCAACTGCCTAAGTCAGTAGATGTTGAAAGTTTCTAGTATCTGGTGGATCACATTTTTAACAACAGTGTGATATCATTTACTGACAATGATATACCTCCCAAAGGGACGAGCCATTGCAAGCCGTTGCACATAGCGGTAATGTCCTCTGGATACGTGGTCGCAGGAGTATTGATAGATGGAGGATCATCCTTGAATATTTGCCCTTATACCACTCTAGAGAAGATGAATATCAATCTCAAGAGAATCCAAAGCAGCCATACGGTTATCAAAGCTTTTGACGGATCCCGACAAAACTCTGTCGGAGAGATTGAACTACCTATGGAGATAGGTCCACATACATTCAGCGTATCCTTCCATGTGCTCAAAATAGATATAGGATACAACCTGATCTTGAGAAGACCGTGGATTCATATGGCTGGAGCCATCCCGTCCACCGTGCATCAGCAGCTTAAATACATCATTAATAATAGCCTAGTCACTGTTAATGCTAAGCCAAAATGTCCTAAAGAAGGTGACATCCCGCTCATCAGTTTCAAATCAGAAGTTGAGCCTACCAGTTTCCATGCCCTGGAAGTGAGCAGCACTCACTACCATCCCATTGGGGCACCACCTCTGATACCCAGAGTTTCTGACGAAGTAATGTCGGCCAGCCAAGAAATGTTATCTTTGGGTTAACAACCTGGACAATGGTTGGGCAAAGATCATTAGGGCATCAAGCGCCCTATTCAAATTCCCAGTCAAACAGGGACAGCTGGACTAGGCTATTCTGCTAGCTCCAATCACAGGAATCCTCATAAGCACAAACAGGTTCCTTCATCTTCAGCCATACGGCGATTGCCTGCACCTACAAGAGCTAAATCTATACAGACTTCAGTAAAGGTTCCTGCGCATGTGACGACTATGTTATTTCCTAAGCCGATACTGGTCAAAGGAAAAGAAGTTTTGATACCAGATCCGGAGGCGGAGGAAAAGGACAGGAGGCGTAAGAAGGAAATTGCCATGCACTTATCAAATATACGCATCATCGTCCATATGGACAGTACAAACAGAATTACCCCAGATGATGATTTCCCAGATATCATGGTCATCATTCGGGATAAGGAGGACGACAACAGCCCCTCCATCACAGTAGTCCACCAGGACTTCACTCTTAGCAATTGGAGCAGCACTCCTTGCATTTGCCAACGAGGGTAAAAAGGGCAGAAACTCCCTCTGCCCTGTAGATAACAATAACTGCTTACTTTTTGTACAGTATTAGCAGTTGTTTTGTCATTACATGCTAACACTTTGTGTGATTGAACAGTTTCATATATTAAGTGAAAGCATATTTTGTTTCAGGACTCTAAAGTTAGATGTGCCTATACTTGCTGATGAGGTGCCTTTTCTCCACAAGGACTGTAACTTTGATGGAAAGTTGGACTCAGACTTGATGGAAATACAAGAGGACATTGAGATACCTCAGGAGATCAAAGAATGGGTCGAAGACAAACCCAAACCTAACCTTGATCAAACCACCTCATTCAATCTCGGAACCCTAGAAAGTCCTAAACTAATCTATATTGGTACGGACCTTACTCCAAACCGAAGGAATGACATGGTTACACTATTAACCCAATTCTAGGATGTGTTTGCATGGTCTCATGAAGACATGGTGGGTTTTTCCACTGACATAGTCATTCATCGCCTCCCCATTAAAGAGGGATTCAAGCCAGTCAGGCAGAAGCTCAGGCAATTAAAACCTGTGTGGAGTTTAAAGATTAAAGAAGAAATTGTGAAACAATTTCAAGCCGGCATCATCATGGTGTCCACAGACCCTGAATGGCTATCCAACATAGTCCCCATGCCTAAACCAGGAGGAAAGGTGCGAGTTTGCGTGGATTACAGAGATCTGAATAAAGCTTTCCTTAAAGAAAGCTTTCTCGTGCCATTTATCCACATTCTCATTAACAATACGGCTCAATACGACATATACTCTTTTGCCGATTGCTTCGCGGGGTACCATCAAATCATGGTTGCTGAAGAGGATTGTGAGAAAATTGCATTCATCACTCCTTGGGAAACCTTTTGCTATAGACGATTGTCACTCGGCCTCATCAATGCCAGAGCTACCTATCAGAGAGCCATGATGGCTCTTTTCCACGATTTAATGCACAAGGAGATAGAGATCTACGTGGATGACGTCACTGTCAAGTCCCAAAGGGAGAAAGACCACTTAGACCATCTTAGAAAGCTCTTCAACAGGTTTCGTAAGTACAACTTGAAGTTGAATCCAGTCAAGTGTGCCTTTGGCGTTAAATTTGGCAAGTTGCTAGGATTCTTAGTTAGCCACAAGGGGATTGAGTTGGATCCTACCAAAATCTAGGCCATTACGGAAATGCCCATTCCTCATACAGAGAAGGAAATACGGGAATTTTTGGGAAGAATCAACTTCATTAGTAGGTTCATTTCCCAACTCACAGCAACCTGTGAACCTATCTTCAAGTTGTTAAGGAAGAACTCCTCCATGAAATGGAATGATGAGTGCCAGAAGGCCTTCCTTATAATCAAAAAATAGCTACTCAAAGCTTCAGGTTTGGTACCTTCCAGGGATGATGTTCCCCTGTTCATGTACCTTTCCATTAATGACAATGCCATGGGCTGCATGCTTGGACAGAAAGACGATAGAGGCCAAGAGCGAGCTATCTACTACATTAGCAAAAGATTCAGCAGCAGTGAACATAAGTACACTCTGATCGAGAAAACTTGTTGTGCTTTAGCATAGGCTTCCATGAGGTTACAATATTACCTCCATGGTCACATAACCCATCTCATATCTAGTATGGATCCTCTCAAGTATATGTTCAGTAAACCCATGTTAAAATGCCGATTGTCCATATGGCAGTTGATCCTACAATAATTTAACATCATCTACGTGACGCAAAAGTCCATTAAAGGTCAAGGAATTGCGGATCAACTAGCCGCCGCACCTTCAGGGGATTTCAAACCTTTGGAAACATACTTCCCCGATGAAGGGGTAATGACAGTTCAGCAACACCATTAGTACGATGCATACCAGACATGGAAGATGTATTTTAATGGAGCTGTAAATATGGAAGGTTCTGGGGCTGGAGCAATTCTGGTATTCATTACGGGGGAGCAGTATCCCGTCACCGTTAAATTGCAGTTTGCCAACACCAACAATATAGCTGAGTATGAAGGTTGTATCATGGGGCTAAAACTTACCCACTCAATGGGCATCAGGCGATTAACTGTCTTTGGAGATTCTAAGTTGGTAATCAGACAAACCACAAGAATCTATCACACCAAAGGTCTACACTTGCTGCCTTACCATCGGCAGGTTCTATAGATGGCCACGGAGTTTGAAGAAATATCCTTCCTCGAAATTCCTCAGAACAGGAATAACTTTGTGGATGCGCTAGAAACCTTGGCCTCCTTGATCAAATTACTTGACAAGGAAAATACGCCAACCCTCACATTTTCCCAACAAAAGGCACCAACCTATGGGAATTACATTGGAGAAGTATCAGATAAGCTACTTCCCATCCAACACCCTTAGTATCAGCATATCAAGGAGTACTTACAATATAGATCTACACCCGCTAAGGCGAGCCCGACTAAAAGATGGAGGATCTATCGACTGGCTATAAAATTCTACCTGAGCGGAGACGCACTCTACAAAAGAGATGCAGGACTAGGTCTCCTCAGATGTCTGGACAAGAACCAAGCTCAGAGGCTCATGGATGAAATTCATGGTGGAGTATGTGGCCCACACATGAGCGACCCTCTACTTGTAAAGAAGATCCTAAGAACAGGGCATTACTGGCTCTCTCTCAAGGCTGACTGTGATGATCACATTAAGAGATGATATCAATGCCAAATTCATGGGAATGCCATCCACGCCCTTCCAAGGGAGCTCCACAATATGAGTCCACCCTGGCCCTTCTCAATGTGGGGAATAGACGTGATCGGGCCCATCAAGCCCAAAGCTAGTAATGGGCATCGATTTATCTTCACCATTATCGACTACTTTACCAAGTGGGTAGAAGCAGCCTCCTTCCCCAGGGTTACCAAAGAAGTCATTATTGTTTTTACCAGAAACAATGTCATTTGTCGATTTGGACAACTAGAGGTAATTGTATCAGACAATGCTAAGAACCTTAACAACAAAATGATGGAGGAGTTGTGTAGTAAATTCCACATCAAACATCTCAATTTCGTCATCTACCGTCCAAAGATGAATGGTATTGTTGAAGTGACTAACAAGAATCTCAAGAAAATTATGCAAAAGATGTCTGCCAACCATAAAGGATGGCCTGACTTATTACCCCTGACTCTGTTAGCCAACAGAACATCAATGCGCACTTCCACTGGGGCAACCCTCTACTCATTAGTCTATGGGATAGAAGCAGTACTCCCCATAAAGGTGGAAATGGAATCCCTCAGAGTGTTGATAGACGCTCAGCTGGATGAAGACCAATCGTTACAAGACAAGTATCACCAATTGTCTCTAATAGATGAAAGGCAAAGTGATACTATTTTCCATGGTCAGTTATACCACTAGAGGATCGCCAGATCCTACAACAGAAAGTCTGGCTACGACAGTTCAAATAATACGACTTGGTTTTAAAGAAGATCATTGACAACCAAGATCAGTCCAAAGGAAAATTTGCCCTAACCTGGGGAGGCCCGTTTGATGTCAAGAATGTATTGACAGGAGGTGCTCTCAGATTACTGGAAGTGGATGGCGATGAATTTCCACAGCTCATCAACTCGGACACCGTTAAATGGTATTATATCTGAGGTTACCATCAAGCAAACATCCTGGTTTTGGATCACCAGATCCCCAGTCATTTCAGGTTTTCTAACCCTTCACTACATACAACCTTTCTTCATACTCATTTGTCCCATCAGAGACAAACACACTCTTCCAACCAGCAGCCTGGTTCCGTATCAATAGATTCTTCACACAACTTTGCCTTCAAAACTTTTCACACTAGCAGTTTTATCCCCTTAGGGATTAAAACTTTTCACACCTGCAGTTTATCCTGTACATAGGATCAAACTTTATCCCCAGCAGTTTGTCCTGAATATGGGATCAAACTTTTCATTGGCTGTAAACCATCCTGAACATGGGGCGAACTACGCCGACCTGATCTCCTTGATACACGGGAGTACGTAGGCAGGCATATTTTATATGGTCCGATCGCAAAAAAATAAAAACAACAAAAACATTTCTACACCCTTCTCACTACAAAAATAACAAAAACATCTCTACACCCCTTTACCACATACATCGTTGAACCTCTTACACCAGGTTTGAACTACGCAGATCTGATCTCCTCTTCAATAGGAGTACGTAGGCAACCATTCATGGTTCGGTCTCACCCCCTACCAAAACATAAACACTTGTTAACGGTACTGGGATCATCATTCAATCCACCATACTTTATTGGCTTCAGACCAAAGGGATGGAACTACCTGACCTCCCCACCTAAATGGGAGAATCGGCGACCATCTAAGCTATGGTTGAATCCTCAAAGAGAAACACCAATCCATAAGAGATGGAACTAATTGGGCTCCCCCATACAAAGGAGTACTGGCTACCATCTGTGGTGCGGTTAACCTCAGAGAGGAAAGCCACACTCCTCTCCACATCTACATACAGAAACCAGTCCCAAGACACCAAAGATGGTAGGGAATACACATAGATCAATGATTCATTCTGAAAGATCCTGAGACATCTCAATGTCCATCCATCAAGGAGGAGTTCAGAATACATCGAGATCACAAGCTCTAAAGAAGCAGGCAAATATCAAGCAAGCAATAAGGCATAACTAAATGGGAAGTGATCAAAATTTGTTTCCCTACTATATATAATGATGTTTGATATATATAACATGAATTGTACATGACGAAATGGCTAAGCTAGTCTATGTAGGTAAATACAAGCCCATCTACAAGTCAGTGTATATGCGAGCTATCAAATCTAACATGGCATCCCTTTCAGAAGAAGGAGGTAGCGCTGTGATCTCCTGTACTACGCAAGCTAATAGATCTACAACCATCTTCATGGTGACACTGTGCTCATCAATATACGTACTTATCTCTGCAATGATGCCGATAGTAAGGGACCTCATTGTGGTACTATCTGTAATGGCTACATCCTGGGCAGATATGGCGCTATCTCGCTCAACTATCACTACATCTCTGGCTGATTTGTGATAAGTGGGTTTTATACCTACTTATTGGATATCAATTCACGAGAACTATGCCCATCTCAAGTACACTTTAGTGTGTTTTAGCTGCATTTTGTTTCGTTTTGCATTGCATGTATTGAGAACTCCTTTGGTGTAAAAGTACAGGAAATGGCATGAGCTCGACATTAGTAGATGGCATGTGATCAATGAAGGCACAACACGAGGATCGAGTGGACAAAAGAAGCTAAACAGTTGTGAACAAAAGAGTGAAAGTTTCATGTCAAAGCATTAATAGTTGAATACAGAAGCAGTAGCAGCAGCAGAACCTAAGGATTCAAAGTTCAGAAGTCGCGCGGCCGCACGGCTACACATGCTAACACTCGCGCGCCTGCGCAATCACCCGGACTGAGAAAATTTTGAGCGCCCGCGCCCGCGCCCGCGCCCGCGCCCGGGCCTGCGCCCGCGCCTGCGCGATGATTATGAAGGGACCTCGCGCTCCCGCGTGCGACATCTGTAGATGTTAATTAATTTTATTTTAATTTTTAAATTGTAAGAGTTTGAGTTGGTTAAAACTATTCTGGTTGGTACCAGACGTATCTATTATTAGTTTTTATGTATTTTTCATAACACAGAACTAGGGTTTACGCTTTGAGAGATTTTCATTGATGAACCAAGCATAGACATATTATTTTCTACTTCTTCTTTGGATTTCAATCATTGTGGATGAACTATTTTTATGTTGTTGGATATCAGTGAGGATTTGAACGTTACGTTTGGATTATAATCAGCAATTGGGTTTGATCGATTCTATCTTCTCTCTTTCAATTGTTTATTTATTGTCCATGTATTGCTTTGATCCCATAATGGCTTTTGGTTCAGTCATGAACTAAACTCCATTATGGGATTCTAACGAATTTTAATTCGTAGTCTAATTTATGGTCTGATTGCTGGACTGTTTGTGTATCGTTAGGAATTTCTATCATGGTTGATTTACATGCATGAATGAATGATCACCATTCATTTTATGTGTTTGTATGGAGTTAAAAAATAACATGCGAGTATGGATTGTATTCATGATAACATGCGTATATGGGGCTGTTTTGCTTAGCTTTGTATTTCGTGAACCAGATAGACATATACTGTTTCACCGTATGAGTTATATAAGGGCTTGTGCTTAAATTCAATACGGCTGCAATTTCACATAGAAATATAGTGAAGTTGGTTTTATTGAATATTACATGATGTCTATTGTATGTGGATGTTATGTAAGTAGGTCATGATACATTGAAAAATGGTTATGTCTACATTCGTGCTCTTGGCTAATTTCCCGTGTTACATGAATAATCTTGCATAACGGTGGCAATTAGATGAACTATTAAATGAAGTTAGGATCCCATTATTTCCAGATTTGATTTATTACATTAATATTCTTCTTTTAGTTATTATTTGATTTTAGATTAATTCGCAATCATAAGCATTAGTTTAAGCATATAAAATAGTGATTTAGTTGATGCATAATAATTTAATTTAGAATCCTTTCTCCGTGGATCGATACTCGACTTACTCTGTATTGCTTGTTGACACATGTATGCTTGTATGAGTTAGAGCTCTTTTGTTAGAACTAAAAAAGAGGTATCAAGTTTTTGGCGCTGTTGCCGGGGAAAGGCGTATAAAGTTAAATAATTATCATCAGTTTTAAGCTATATTGTATGACTTAGACAAATCTAATCAATTCTCATTTCTATTTTTGTTTTTGTTTTTGTTTCAGGTACTTGTATAATTTTTATGCACACACGGTCATCCAAGTCCGAATTAACACTTGCTCAGGAAAATATTAACGGAAGAGGTTGGAAAGTGAGAGTGCATAGGAATTTGCAAGAAGAGTTAGAGGGTACTACATCTGATATGGCAAACGAGGGAGAAAGAGAAGAGCAAAGAGAGGAACATAGGGCTCTGAGAGACTATTCTATGCCTAATATTAATGGATTACAGTCTAGCATAGTCAGACCAGCGATAGCAACTAATACATTCGAGATAAAATCGGGCACTATTCAAATGGTGTAGAAATCGATTCAATTTGGGGGTGCTGCTACGGACGATTCGAATGAACACCTGTTGAGCTTTATTGAGATATGTGATACCTTCAGATACAACGGGGTGACGGAGGATGCTATCAGACTTAGGCTATTTTCATTCTCATTGAGGGATAAAGCGAGAAGTTGGCTTTATTCTTTGCCTTCAGGATCAATTACTACATGGAAGGACCTAGCACAGAAGTTCTTAGCCAAGTTTTTCCCAATGGCTAAGACTGCGAAAATGAGGACAACTATTTCTCAGTTTGAGCAACAATAGGTTAAATCCTTATACGAAGCATGGGAGAGGTATAAAGAGATGCTAAGAAAGTGTCCGCACCATGGTATGCCAGATTGGATGGTGATCAACACATTTTACAATGGATTGGGATGGCAGTCGAGACCTATTGTAGATACAGCTGCAGGAGGGGCATTATGGGTAAAGAGTTATGATGAGGCCTATAACCTTATTGAAACAATGACAGCAAATGATTTTCAGAATCCTACAACTAGGATGCCACAGCCCAAGGTTACAGGTTTGTTGGAAGTGGATGCTATTACTCAGTTGTCGGCACAGATGGCAGCTATATCAAAGAAAATATATTCATTGGCAGAGAGCAAATCGAAAATAGTTGCCTTCGTATGTGAGATTTGTGCAGGGTCACACTCGACAGATCAATGTGCTATCAGCTCAGAGTCGGTACAGTATATTAGCAATTACAGGAAAGACCAAGGACAGTTTTAGAACACATACAACTCCAACAACCGAAATCATCCTAGCTTCAGTTGGTCAAATAATCAAGGAAATCAACAAAATCAGTTTCAGCCGAATAATCAGTTTCAGTCACAGCCAGCGCAACCATAATTTACACCAAGACCACCTTTTCCGCCGGGATTTTTTCAACAACAACATCATACTCCAGCTGTACCTCAGCAAGAAAAGAAATCAGAAATGGAGGAGATGATGATGAAGTATATGGAAAACATGGAGGTAATGATCAAAAGCCAAGCAGTGGCTATTAAAAATATAGAAACTCAAATGGGGCAAATGGCGAGCATGCTTAACAACAAGCCCCAGGGTTCATTGCCAAGTAATACAGAGGTAAATCCATGAAGAGAAGGGAAGGAACAGTGTCAGGTTATAACACTTAGGTCTGGGAAGCAGTATACAGAAAATTCACCAGGCGCGGCCGCGCCTGGTTTACAAGGGGATGCCGCGCGGCCGCGCGAGGTAGAGCAGTTGATTGAGTAGAAAGAAAATTATGAGGATTCTAAGTTGCAGCAAGTAGAGAAGGAGAAAGCAGGTTCAAATGAGAAGCCTAAGAGTACAATACCACTAGTTCACCCTCCGATTCCGTATCCGCAGAGTTTGAATAAGCAGAGGGAAGATAAGAAGTTCAGTAGGTTTTTGGAGGTCTTTAGAAAGCAACAAATTTACATACCTTTCGCTGAGGCATTGGAATAGATTCCAAGTTATGCAAAGTTCATGAAGGGTATATTGTCAAGGAAGAGAAGACTAGACGAGTTTGAGACAGTGGCCTTGATTGAGGAATGCAGTGCAGTTCTTCATCGTAAACTACCTCCAAAGCTGAAATATCCGGGCAGTTTCACAATTCCATACACGATCGAAAAGATGAACTTTGATAAATGTCTATGTGATCTTGGAGCAAGTATCAATCTGATGCCCTTGTCAGTGTTTAATCAGTTGGGGTTGCCGGCTCCAAGGCCGATAAATATTTCTTTACAGCTAGCTGACAGATCCATCACGTATCCACGGGGAATAGTTGAGGATGTACTGGTGAAAGCGGACAAATTTATCTTTCCAGCTGACTTCATCATTTTAGATTACGAGGAAGATAAGAGTATGTCAATCATACTGGGGAGACCATTCCTAGCTACAGGAAGGACCTTGATTGACGTTCAGAAAGGGGAACTCACGATGCATGTACATGATCAGGAGGTTACTTTTAATGTCTTTAAGGCAATGAAGTTTCCAACAGATGAAGAAGAATGTTTCAGAGTTGATTTGGTGGACCGTATATTAAATGATGAAGTTAAGAGTCTTGTGGATTATGAACCATTGAGGAGTGTCATTGCTAAAAATTCAGAATTGAAGGATGAGGAATTCGACGAACTTGTGCAATATCTGGATACCACTCCACAATTTTAAAAATTCAGAACACCTGTCGAGCCATTGACGAAAGCTGGAGAGACATCGGTAAAATTAAAGCCATCTCTTGAGACACCTCCAGAACTTGAATTAAAACCACTTCCAGATCATCTCATGTACGCATTTTTAAATAAAGATCAAAGCTACCTGTGATTATTTCTTCTGCACTAACATATTTTTAGGAAGAAAAACTGCTACGAGTGCTTAGAGAGTTCAAATCAGCTATTGGATGGACCATAGCAGATATCAAAGGGATTAACCCTTCTTTTTGCATGCATAAGATCCTGTTAGAGGATGATAGTAAGCCATCGGTGGAGCAGCAAAGAAGGCTTAATCCGATAATGAAAGAAGTGGTTAAGAAATAGGTATTGAAATGGCTGGATGCAGGCATAATCTATCCTATTTTAGACAGCTCCTGGGTGAGCCCAGTGCAGTGTGTACCGAAGAAGGGTGGTATGACCGTCGTTATTAATGAGAATAATGAGTCAATTCCAACACAAACAGTGACGGGGTGGAGAGTCTGCATGGATTACCACAAGCTCAATAAAGCTATAAGGAAATATCGTTTTCCACTACCATTTATCGATCAAATGTTGGATAGACTGGCGGGTCATGAGTATTATTGCCTTCTGGACGATTATTCAGGCTACAACTAGATTATGATAGCTCCAGAAGACCAGGAAAAGACTACCTTCACATGTCCATACGACACTTTTGCTTTCAGAAGGATGTCTTTCGGGTTGTGCAATGCTCCAGCCACCTTTTAGAGATGCATGATGGCTATATTTTTAGATATGGTGGAACAGAATGTGGAGGTATTTATGGATGATTTCTCAGTCTTCGGGGACTCATTTGATTTATTCCTTGAGAATTTGGTGATGATTTTGAAGAGGTGTGTTGAGATAAATTTAGTGCTAAACTGGGAAAAGTGCCATTTCATGGTACAAGAAGGAATCATACTGGGACACAAAGTTTCGAAGAAGGGACTCGAGGTGAATAGGGCTAAGCTGGAAACTATAGAGAACTTGCCACCACCTACTTCAGTAAAAGGTGTTCGCAGTTTTTTGGGACTTGTAGGTTTCTACCGCAGATTCATCAAGAACTTCTCCAAGATAACTAAACCACTATGCAGTTTGTTGGAGAAGGATGCACAATTTAATTTTGATGAGGCTTGCGTGTCGGCATTTGAGCACTTAAAGGGGAAATTAACGTCAGCACCAGTTATTACTGCACCAGATTGGGATTTGCCATTTGAGTTGATGAGTGATGCTAGTGATTACGCCGTAGGGGCTGTTTTGGGGAAGAGGAAGGAAAAGATGTTTCATGTGATATATTATGCCAGCAAGACCCTTACAGATGCACAGTTGAACTACACCACCATAGAGAAAGAGTTATTGGCAGTGGTGTACGCCTTTGACAAATTTCGAGCATATCTGATTGGCACAAAGGTGGTACTGTACACGGATCACGCGACAATTCGACACTTAGTGGCAAAGAAGGATGCCAAACCTTGGTTAATCATGTGAAACCCCAGATTTTATGAATAAAAATTTAATTTTTTTGAAATATTTTTTTAAATATTATGGTGTGAATTTGAGATAATGTTATAGTTGTGGGTAGTATTTATAAATTTTGCAAAGTATGGTAGTATTTATAAATTTTGCAAAGTATGTAAGTTGTTGTATAATATTTGATTGGTCGGGAAATATTATTTTTATCGGGAAATATTCGTACGACGGCACAATTATTGGTGGACCCCACAACGAAATTATTGTCGGATTGAGAAAACGACAAAAATATTTTATGAAAATAACGGCGAAAGTTTTACCGTTAATACTGTTGAACTACTCGGTAGTAAAAGTACAATAATACGTGTGGTTACATAGTAGCATACGGTATTGATTATTGAGGCCTACGTGATAAGTCACTTAGTTTTGTTTTATTGGTATTATTAATGTAATAAAATAGAAAAGCTTTTTATATAAAATAGAATACTTTTATAAAGTTATTCGTTTTATTAGGCTAATAGTAAAATCTTTTTATATAAAACAAAATATTTTTATAAAGTTATCTGTTTTATTAGACAATAATTAGAATATATTATATTTTATTATGCATAGTATTTGCATAGTGCCTGCATAATATTTGCATAGTAAAATCTTTTATAAAGTTATTCGTTTTATTAGATTATAAATAGAATATATTATATTTTATTTAAAAGATTTTGCTTTAAATATGGACCGTCAGATTAAAGTAAATCAATCAAGACCGTTCATGAGTTAGTTACTATACAGTCCATTTTTCTATAAATAGAAGCTCATTCTTTCATTATTTCTTACGAATTCACTGAAACTCTAGAGAGAGAAAATTATAGAGAGAGAAAAAAAGTGTTCTGCTACTTCACTACTCCTATATCCAGTACTCTTCCTTTCAAAGTAAGGGATATTATTTGTTATACTCGTAAGGGATATTATTTCTTTTGTATTCATGAAGAGAACTTCTGTTATTCCATTCTTTATTATTCTGTTGGAATAATCTGTATACGCGGACTACCCTATACTTGGTGAAATTCTTCTGTTATTACATTATTTATTATTCTGTCGGAATATCATGTCTATGCTTTACGCCGGACCTGGTTCCATTATTTATTATTCTGTCGGAATATCATGTCTGTGCGTTTACGCCGGACTTAGTTCTATTATTTATTATTCTGTCGGAATATCCTGTCTGTGCGTTTACGCCAGACCTGGTTCCATTCTTTATTATTCTGTCAAAATATCCTGTCTATGCGTTTTACGCCGGACCTGGTTCCATTCTTTATTATTCTGTTGGAATATCCTGTCTGTGCGTTTTACGCCGGACCTGGTTCCATTATTTATTATTATGTTGGAATAACCTGCCTGTGTGGTCTATCGCATACATGGTGATTTCTTTTGTTATTCCATTCTTTATTACACTCAGTTGGTTAAAACTTTAACTTCTATACTCCATGAAATTAGTAGAATATCCTTGATATTTACGCTTCATCCGGTATCTTTTCATAGAAATATTCTTCTGAGCATTCTTGAATTTTACTCTACAAAGCAGTATCATGTTGACAATTTAGACGTTATCAGTTCCTAGATAAATTAATTCTTGAACTTGTTTTATTGAATTCTTATATCACTGTCATCATCCTCATGCTTATATTATGTTTAAAGTCATCTGTGGCCTGTAGTGCATAGATGGACTTGGTATGATTATGACTAGGGATTATTCGGTATAATCATAATCGTAATATAATAAATGATGTGGAAAAGTCCTCATTGGGCCGTAGTGCATTGATGGACAGTTTTTGGTATGATTATGGCTATGAATTCTTTTCGGCCAAGGGTGCAAAGATGAATTATTTTATGGCATGATTAGGATCGTTGATGAAAACACGATTATCTTTGGCCCGTAGTGCATGGATAATTCGTGGTCGTGGTACTAATGAATATCCTTGGCCTGTAGTGCATGAATGATTCGATGATGTGGATTAATTATTGAGCTGAGTCTCAGCGATGAAATATTAATTCATGGATGTGATAATAATGAATATCTTTGGCCGTAGCGCATGGATAATTCATGGATGTGATACTAACGAATATCATTGGCCGTAGTGCATGGATAATTCGAAGGTGTGGATTATTTATTAAGCTGAGTCTCAGCGATAAATTATTGGTTATACACTTTTAATTTGTAGAATATAGAAGATATCATGCTCTACTTGACTCTTCTAAAATACAGTTGTATGTCTTTGGCTGTAGTGCAAAGATGAATTTATTAGTATGATTATGAACAAGAATTGTGATTTGGTATAACCATAATTTTTGATGTTTCAGGTGAATATAGGTGATGTGGGTGCGAAGAGGAATTTAGAATCACAATTATGATTATGAGTTATTCATATGATTGTGGACAGGAATGGTTGATTGATATTACAGGGATAAAACATTATTGGTGGACTTTTAACATGGAGAAGATAATATACCTAATGGTCTATTTGACTCTTCTAATGGATTGCTCGTTCCGCTGCAACTATGGTTGAAAAGTTTTATCAGCAACCATATGTTCTAAATCTCTGATTTATTAATGATGAAGGCTATTGATGTTGTAAATTAGCTTTAATTATGATATTCTTTACTGGCCTAGTTGAGCTCACCCTTTTGCTTTCATTGTTCTCTTTAGGAAGTGAGAACGCAGCAGGGACTAGTCGGGGAATGGAGTGATGGTCCAGATGATAGCATTAGTAGTCCTCACTATTCTATGTAATAGTGTGATAATAATTGTAATGAGAACTCCTTTTGAGTTTGTATACTCTCTAGTAGACAATATTTGTATTCAAACTCACAGTTTATGTTTTGTCGTATTGTACACGACAATTGTATTATTAAGTTGTATTTAAATTCTGTACCATGTTTCTGGCGACTCAAGATGGGTGATGTATACTTATTTTGAGGGCGTCACAAATCAGGTGGATATTATTATTACAGGAATTTGATTTAGAGATCAAGGACAGAAAGGGCACTGAAAACCAAGTGGCGGACCATTTATCTCGACTAGAGAATCCGAAAAGGGAGGCAGACGATAAAGTTGTAATCAATGAATCCTTTCCAGATGAGCAGTTGTTCGTGGTGAAAGGGGAAGTGACATGGTTTACAGACTATGCAAACTATTTGGTGAGTAAGATGACACCTTCTGACTTGGTGGGTCATCAAAAGAAAAAATTTCTGCATGATGTCAAATGGTATATATGGTATGAGCCTTATTTATTTAAAAAGTGTGCTGATCAAATGATAAGAAGGTGTATCCCATATAGCGAGACCGAGGGGATTCTGCAGGATTGTCATTCTTCTGTGTATGGGGGTCACTATGGTGGAGAGCGCACATCGACTAGAGTACTATAAGCACGATTCTACTGGCCGACAATTTTTAAGGATGCATACAGTTTCGTCCAGAGGTGTGATAGATGTCAGAGAGTGGGGAACATCTCAAAAAGAAATGAAATGTCGTTGAATACGATCCTCGAAGTAGAAATTTTTGATGTGTGGGGGATTGATTTCATGGGCCCTTTTGTTTCTTCTTACGCAAATCTCTACATCTTGCTCGCAGTGGATTATGTGTCGAAATGGGTAGAAGTGGCAGCTCTTCCGACAAATGATGCCAAGGTAGTCCTCATGTTTTTACACAAAAGTATCTTCACTAGGTTTGGGACTCCAAGGGCCATCATCAGTGACGAAGGCAGTCATTTCTGTTACAGGCAGTTTACAGCTTTGTTGGCTAAGTATGGGGTGAACCATCGCATTGCTACAGCTTATCACCCACAAACGAATGGCCAAGCTGAGGTGTCGAATCGAGAAGTCAAAAGAATCCTTGAAAAAGTTTTGAATCCCACAAGGAAGGACTGGTCGTTAAAGCTAGATGATGCAGTATGGGCGTATAGGACTGTATACGAAACTTCGTTGGGCATGTCACCTTTTCAACTCGTGTATGGAAAAGCCTGTCACCTTCCTATGGAGCTAGAGCATAAGGTATACTGGGCAATTCGGAAGCTCAATTTTGATTTAAAAGCTGCAGGGGAGAAACGCCTACTCCAACTCAATGAGTTGGATGAATTCAGATTATAGGCATATGAGAATTCAAAGTTGTACAATGAGAAGGTGAAGAAATGGCATGATCGAAAGATCATAGAGAGAACATTTGAACCGGGATAAAGAGTTTTGCTTTTTAACTCCAGACTTAAACTTTTTCCCCGGAAGCTGAAATCAAGATGGTCAGGGCCATTTACAGTGAAGATTGTCTTCCCACATGGTGCGATAGAAGTGTTCGATAAGTTCCCGGATCAGCCTTTTAAGGTGAATGGACATCGATTGAAGCATTACTTTGGTGGCGAGGTGGACAGACAAAAAGTCACCTCCATTTTTTCTTCGACATGAGATTCAGAGACAGTCAAGCTAATTGACTATAACTTAGCGCTTGATGGGAGGCAACCCATTATTTCTATCTCTACTTTTTACTTATTCATTTTAGGGTGCTTTTGCTAGTTCATTTGCAATTTGTTTATTGTGATAGTAGATTAGCTTTCCATGAATATCTTAGTGGCTAAATTTGGATATGAGTATGTCGGTGCATAGCATCGAAATTATGGTATTACATTAAACATTCATGTTTACTCAGTAATTCATGCCTTTACAGTGTTTATTGATGTCTATGTAGGTATCTTGGACTGAATTCATTACTGATTTGAAGTACTGGAAATGACAGTTGGCAGTGCAGGAAACAGGGTCGCGCGGTCGCGCCATGATTGCAGTACAAAACCGCGCACCCGCGCTGCATGCCTGCCAGGCCAAACATCCCACTCGCATGCCCGAGCCACCTATACATTGAAAACTTGCGCGACCGCGCGCGGCACCGGAAGTGGAATTTTTTTTAAATTTTTAAAGACGCGTTCTCCCACTTGGCTTATATCAGTTGAATCCCTATTCACTTGTTCTCCCACAAACACACGTCTCCTCATCTCTAGTTAGTTACAAACTAAGCCATAACTCTCCTCTCCATTACGTGATTGTTGCTTCGGAGCTCACACCCACGATTCTACCCACGATTCTACCCACGTTCAACCTCTACTCAACCTATACACTGATAAATCTAGGGTTTCAGTGGGTTTCTAAAATTCGAGTTTGGGAATTATCAGTTCATCAACAAGTGTTCATCTTCAACAGTCTACGCAATGGGACCCAAACGAGCTCGCTCTGTTTCTTCTTCATCATCGTCTTCCTCTAGCAGTCAAGGGGAGGATGTTGTGGATCATACCAAATTTTTGAGTCTGGAAGCACAAATGGAGTATTATAGAATCATGGCAAAGACGTTTGTGAAGGAAAGGGGATTCAAGTCGGAGAAACAGGATGGTCAATTGTGGAATATGATTCAAGAAAGGGGATGATTTGGATTGACTGCCACTCCTATGCCTGCCCTCATGGGCATTGTTCGAGAATTCTATGCGAATGCAAAAGACACAATGAGTGGTCTATCTGTGGTTCCAGGATTTCAAATAGATTATAGACCATCAGCAATCAGGGCAGTGTTTAGGATACTTGACACACCACCAACTGGGTTTGACAATTGGGTAGAAGGTGCACATTTGGAAACAGATCTGGAGGTGGTCATTACCGAGTTGTGCATTCCAGGAACGAAGTGGACTTATAAGGCCGACACAAATCAACCTCGCATATTCCCCGCTTCAGCCTTGAATCGATATGCAAAGGCATGGAATTTTTTTATATGTGCCAAGCTCGTTCCGTCGTCTCATCAGCATGAAATCACAGCGAAGAGGGCAATCATTCTGTGGGGAATAATCACAGGCAAATACATTGATGTGGGCCACCTGATTCATCAAAATATATTACGTTATCTGTGGGGAAGTACTACAGGGAGTATTCCACACGCGTCTGTTGTAGCTATGATGTGTGCCCATCAAGGATACCATTGGAATGAACAGATACAGAACCCGAGCCAAGATATCACTCACGCAACCATTGCAAAATTTGAGGATTGGGCAGGAGGTGCATTGCACCCACGAGGAAAAGGCTTTATCATCCAGCCCACATTCTTAGAGCCACCACCGTAACCCTCTCAGACAGATGAAGCGGGCCCGTCAACTCAAGTAGCTACTGCCACTGGGGATCGACAGCTCTAAAGGTTAGAGCAAAAGGTCGACGCAATGTATGACAACTTCGCAGCGTTTGCTACGGGTCTGACGAGGTCGCTTGCGAAGGCATTTGTACTTCCAGGGATAACGCTTGAGTGGTCACAGTTCAGGACGGCCGTGCCATATCCACCACCGAATTCACCACCTGACGAGGGTGGTGTAGCTGAGCATTAGGGGAGTTTTCTCTAACCCTATACCTTCATTCATTGGGGCAATGAATATTATAAGTTTGGGGGTAGTAGGGTAGTGCATATAGTATTTGCATGTTTAGTTTACAGTCTCATGTTAGTTTAACAGTTTGCATGTTTGTGTATTAGATAATAATTGCATGTTATATTGTTCTATTATTAGTCATCATTATTTGTGTTAGTATATGTGTAGTGCATGTCTCACAGTTCTAGCTTTATGAAAATTTTGTCTAGCCTATGATGAAAGTGAATTTTGAAGGATTGTTGAGTATTTTGGATAACATGAGCTTAGATATAATGTTTTACACGATGTAATTCGTGATGTTGTTTAGATGCTTTAGATTTGCACTGCAGTGTTCACAATTACTTGTAGGCATAAGAATTATGTGTTGCATTGCTTGATAAGAAATGTGGTTTTAAAAAGAGAAATATGTCGAAAATGGATTTAGACTATACGAAACATTGGTAATCAAACTTTGGGAACATATGGGTATGCTATAAAAAAAAGAAAAAAAAAAGAAAAGAAGAGATAAACGTGGCTAGTCTTATTTCAGGGCCCTGGTTGCTTGAGTAAGTACTCCCGTAGGGGTGTCTTAACACCTAGCGCCCTAAGGTCTTTTATGGTCTGGGAGTCGTTGGTTGAAAGCTTGCTAAGGGGTAACAGTGTCTAATGGAATGAGGCATTGCACAGTCATGTGAAAGAGAAAAAGAAAAAAATAATAGCAATAAACACTGCAGGAAAGAGCGAAAATCGCCCTCGTGAGTAGAAATAAAGCAATTAAGCCCATTGTTAAACCTTAGTTTGTTTTGATATGTTGAAATAGTCTTTGTTACATAAGTATACATGAGTCTTGATTTAGACTGTAATTTCTTGATTTGAGCAGTTTAGCATGTGTATTTTTTGCTTAAATCAAGTTTTGGTGAACACAACACATACACACACAGCATCTTTATAGCTTATATGAATTGTTTGAGTATATGATATTATGCCTATAGTTTGGTTTGAATTTGTATTCTCGAATTTGGATAATTCGCTGAGGCATTTTGGACTAAAATTCTGTTATAGCTGGAACAATGTGAGACTAGTTGCATCATGATTTAGTTGCATAGCATGTAGTTGCATTTTCAGTGTTTATATAGTATACATTGCTTGAGGGCAAGCAATAGTTCAAGTTTGGGGGTATTTGATAAGTGGGTTTTATACCTACTTATTGGATATCAATTCACGAGAACTATGCCCATCTCAAGTACACTTTAGTATGTTTTTAGCTGCATTTTGTTTTGTTTTGCATTGCATGTACTGAGAACTCCTTTGGTGTAAAAGTGCAGGAAATGGCATGAGCTCGGCATTAGTAGATGGCATGTGATCAATGAAGGCACAACATGAGGATCGAGTGGACAAAAGAAGCTAAACAGTGGTGAACAAAAGAGTGAAAGTTGCATGTCAAAGCATCAATAGTTGAATACAGAAACAGTAGCAATAGCAGAACCTGAGGATTCAAAGTTCAGAAGCCACGCGGCCGCGCGGCTACACAGGCTAACACTTATGCGCCCGCGCGATCACCCGGACTGAGAACTAGGGTTTACGCTTTGAGAGATTTCCATTGATGAACCAAGCATAGACGTATTATTTTCTACTTCTTTGGATTTCAATCATTGTGGATGAACTATTTTTATGTTGCTGGATATCAGTGAGGATTTGAACGTTACGTTTTGATTATAATCAGCAATTGGGTTTGATCGATTCTATCTTCTCTCTTTCAATTGTTTATTTATTGTCCATATATTGCTTTGATCCCATAATGGCTTTTGGTTCAGTCATGAACTTAACTCCATTATGGGATTCTAACGAATTTTAATACGTAGTCTAATTTATGGCCTGATTGCTGGACTGTTTGTGTATCGTTAGGAATTTCTATCATGGTTGATTTACATGCATGAATGATTGATCACCATTCATTTTTTGTGCTTGTATGGAGTTAAAAAATAACATGCGAGTATGGATTGTAATCATGATAGCATGCGTATATGGGGCTGTTTTGCTTAGCTTTGTATTTCGTGAACCAGATAGGCATATACTGTTTCACCGTATGAGTTATATAAGGGCTTGTGCTTAAATTCAATACGGCTGCAATTTCACATAGAAATATAGTGAAGTTGGTTTATTGAGGATTACATGATGTCTATTGTATGTGGATGTTATGTAAGTAGGTCATGATACATTGAAAAATGGTTATGTCTACATTCGTGCTCTTGGCTAATTTCTTATGTTACATGAATAATCTTGCATGACAGTGGCAATTAGATGAACTATTAAATGAAGTTAGGATCCCATTATTTCCAGATTTGATTTATTACATTAATATTCTTCTTTTAGTTATTATTTGATTTTAGATTAATTCGCAATCATAAGCATTAGTTTAAGCATATAAAAATAGTGATTTAGTTGATGCATAATAATTTAATTTAGAGTCCTTTCTCCGTGGATCGATACTCGACTTACTCTGTATTGCTTGTTGACACATGTATGCTTGCATGAGTTAGAGCTCTTTTGTTAGAACTAAAAAAGAGGCAACAATCTGGCCTCATCTCGCTCAATAATAGCATATCTATACGAGCTAAGGCATCATCTCTCTCTAATATAGCGACATCTCTCCCATCAAGAGCTGTCAACATCAATGCCCTAGCCTAATCTCTCTCGAAGGTCATCAAATGCAAACTGTGCACTAAATACTCTGAAGGGGGAGTCATAGTTACAGAAGTACTGCGAGAGTCAACAAGAGCTGCTGTCGAACCAGCAAACAGCTCCTCCTCGGTGGGAAAATCAACAGCCTCCATGGGCTCCTCACTGATATACTCAATCCCCAGCACCGTGGATACTACCGCAGCCGATGAAGTCTCTATCCCCATCCACACAGAATACTCTGACGAATAGCCCGGATGGATAACAGAAAAATTAGCTCTCTCACGCTGATCCCAACAGGCATACACCCGAGATCTATCCTTTACTGATAAATGGCGAGAAGCCACACGCTGACCTAATGCCCCCTCAAAAGGATGGAAGTCCTAGAACTGGTCAAACTGTGACATCACAGCCAGTGGGTGGTAGGTAGTCATGCCCCTCAAACTAGCCAGAGGGAGATAATCCATGCCAGGGGCATGAGTAATAAAGTTATAGGGTGAGTTGAGCCCTATACATGGCAGAATGTCAAATGGATCTCCAATCCCTACCAAAAACACCGACCAGGATGCTGCGTTTGCACACTCTACTGGCTGAAAGGAGTAGGACATAGCTATCTCATGGGAAAAATAGTACCCATGTCGTCAAAACGTGTCGACGGTCTCAAGTGTGACATGAACCACACATACAACATGACCGAGCTGCCTATACATACACCTACAGGATAGGTGTGGGAAAACGTGGCTGATCACGACGTCTCTACCACAATCATCAGAACAATGGTATGACCCTCCCTGAGAGCTCTCACTGCCATGATAACACCGATGTCCAGCTCATCCATATACCGTGGCATGTATACATACGCCACTACACACATCACGAGTACATCTACTCTGGCCACATGCCACTGATCCTCTGGTGTGGTAAAATATCCGGAGTGCTGCGCATAGCTGTCCACTGATCCAAATCTGTCTATCAGGAAACGCTGGGATAATACATGGCCGGATATAATCTCATCCTCTACAACTCTACGCCGTAACCATGTGAGGGTCATGAACTGCCGGCGTATATCTCTGACAGTTATCCGAGCGCAAGGCCTGTCTAAGGGCAAAGCCATCAACCGCTCATACTCCTCTAATATAGGAGTCAACTCCTCGGTCCCAAACTGGAAAACCTGCCTCTACGGTACCCAATGCTCTAGCATGCCATCTACGAAGCCTAATGGAACCTGAAACATCAAGAGGATCATGAAATGCTGTAATAGTTGATCTACGATCACCCTATCTGGAGGTGACATAATTTCATACCAAGATCTCAAACGGGGTGCCACAAATACTGGTGGGGTTTGATCAATACGGCTGACTGTCGAAGAAGACATCTGTGTGGGCCGTATCATAAGACCATCCAGGGGTCAATGCTAAATATCTCTGGATATACATACATATGCATAACATGATACATGCATGACAAATAATAGATGGCAATATGATGTAGGGACTGAAAAAACAGTACATACATTACTAAGTACATCATCATCCAAATACATCATCTCTGTACAGCTGAAAAATACAGGGAAATGGGGCACAACCACCCTACTACTAATAGAGGCCTATTAAAAGATATAGCGAGAATGGGGCACAGCCACCCAGTATCTAATAGAGGCCTATCAAAAGATATAACGATAATACACATTAGAAGAAGACAATGGTGTCAATATCTACATCATCAATCTTGTCCACCTGATGTAACTCCTCCTGAGTCACGGGATCTCCATCAATGGGGATATCAGGCCCATACAATAGAGGATCTGCACCGGCAAAGCCATATGGGTCACCTGAGGGGCCAACACTTGAGCTGGAAGGATCAAAAATATCTGCCTTTGAAGGATCTCTGCCCAAGTGCTGGATAAAAAAATGTGTCCGGTCCAACTATCGAGTCAAGCTGTCAATCTGTGTCAAATGAGTCGGATCTCGGACACAGGTCATCCAATCCGTCATCATCACGGATCCAGGAATCATATCTCCCATGAACTGAGTGGCGCGGGTCTAGGCTCCAATGGTACGAGGGGACCACCAGCGGTATAATGCCTCATGGGTAAGTGAACCCTCTGACAAAGTGTAGCCGTCAACACCAATCAACGGGATATCACTGATGGGCGACAGCAACACAAGCCAATAACGCCTGGCATGAGGCAAGATCGGTACACGAATCTCTCTTGTGATGCTCCTAATAGCACGTTCTCCTAAATGGAGCTCCCATCCTCCATCTGTGAAGAGAGGAATCCTACGGGTGGATATCACATGCTTGACACTATCCATCCTCAAATCCAATGGCCAAATGTTCCCCAGAGTAGGGAACCCAAGTGATGACATCGGCTGCCAATAACTCCAACTGTAAGCGACAATGGGTGAAACCCTCAGCTACAGGAACCTCCGCCAATATGGAGTGATGCCATCGTCGTCCTCGTGGATAGGTCTCTAAACCTAACACACTCACAGGATGCAAACATGGGAGCCTCTCATAGGCCCAAAACTACCAACACAAAGGCAAACATCTACTATTAGTGAACACTCTTAACCTGTACATGGAAAATAAAAAGAGAAATACTCACCAGCAGAAACGGGTAAAATCCTAACCAAGCCTCTGTCAAGCCCTGTGAACGCATGCGCATTCCCCTCAGGAAATAGGCAAAGATGTAGGTGTGATAACCCGAAAATTTATAAAATCTTGAATGATTAGAATAAAGGTTAAAGAATAAAACCTAGAAGAGAATTTGAGGATTTATTTAAAAATTTTAAGAAGAACCTATATGGTTTCTTAATTGAATGAGAATAAAAAAATATGAGTTACAAAATTCCAAAATCCTAGAAATAAATTAATATGTAATTGAAGGAATATCAAGAATAAGGTATTACGATACCTGTAAATTCGATGTGAACTGAATAGTCTAAGAAATGTTATATAAGTACATATGGAAATTTTATTAAGGGGATAAGATTTCACATGAAGAGATGCTATGAGGTTAATTAAAGATGAGTATATGTATAGAAATATATATACTTAGTAAGGTGCTATATATATTTTAGCAAGAGGAATGATGAATTAACTTAATGATAGAAGGATCAAGATAAAACTATGTTAGTAATTAACATAGCTTGAACGTTGGCCTTGACTGGCAAATAAGAATTTGAATAAGTATAAAGTCGTTAGTTAATTCGATTAACAATAAGAAGGGAGTAATTTAAAACTCAAAATTTGAGTTAGAGATAGAATTTTGAAGCACGGACTGCTCGGTTGAGTCCGAAACGTCAAGTTTAGTCAGAATGGATAGTAAACACAAAATGTGTAAAGGATGACTTTTGGTCAAAGTCAACAGTTGACTTTTTATGGAGAAAAGTCAAAATTAGTATGAGAAGTGAAATATTTTATGATTATGTGAATTATGTGTGTGATTAGATAAATATACATTATATAATGTGTACACATTTATTTTGTATGTAAAAGTGAAATAAGAGTTAAGTTATATAACCTAATATATATATTAGGTATGATAATTGAATAACCTAAGAGGTTATAATATGAGAGAGTGTTAGTATATAAAAATATATACTAACCATAGAGATTTATTCTATATATCTCAAATAATTAATTTTATAACCAAGTTTAATTGGGTTATGAAATTAAAAAGGCATAAGTAAGGAATTTATTTTCAAGTGTGAGAAATAAAAACTCTAATTAAATGATTAGGGTAAAATAGAATTAAAAGTATTGGATTATAATATTATCATAGCCCAATAATTTATTTAGAGTTCAAGTGAATTAAAATTTAATGGACTAAGAAAGTTATATTATTTAAACGAGCCCAATTATTTAATTAAGCATGGGACTTGCAGATAAAATGACTAAGGGTGATTAAATTATTTAATCTAGTCCAATATATTATGTGTGGGACAAGTATTATAATGGCCTAATTAAATTTTGAGTGAAAACCCAAATTTATTTTGTTAGTAAGCAAAATAATAAAAGTACAAGCCCAATAGAATTTAATTAATAAGTGGCCCAATTTTTGACCCACTTAAGGAAGGACTATTTAGTTATTTGTTAAGTAAATTAACAATTAAAATAAAATAAGATTTGGATGATATTGAGGCCTATGTGACCGAAATTATGGAGAGAGGAGGAGATGGGAGTAATGTAATAATTACCTTATCTTTAGTTAATGGTTTACCTTATGGGGTGTCACATTATTATTGGGCCACCACATGAGCTTATCCAAACATGTAATAATGAGAGCGAGAGAGAGAGAGAGAGAGAGAGAGATAAGGATTTGGAAGATATTATGGGCCAAATTGCCGTTAAAAAAAGGAGAGAGGGGCAGCTAGTATTAGAGATAAGAAAGAAGAAAGAGAGAGAAAAAGAAAAGCAAAAGGAAAAGAAACGGGGGAAGAGAGAGAGAGAGAGAGAGAGAGAGAGAGGGAGGAAGTGGCTGAAGCCATGAGAGAAGGAAGGAGAAGAAAAATTTTCCATGAAGATAAGAAGAAGAAGAAGAAGAAGAAGAAAAACAAGGTATAAAATTATTTTCTTAAGCTTTCCTTTAAATTATTTTTTTGTAATTTGATGAGAGGGGGTTTTTGATTTGGAAGTTCAAACCCCTATAATCTATGTGTTTTTCATGGATTCAAGTATGTATTTACCCATATTGGGTGTTACTTTGGTTGGAAATCAAAAGAAAAGAAAATTAATTTTTTAGTTTGAAAACCCTAACTTCTAGGTGCTTTGAATGTTTACCGTTTTTGATCTATGTATTCTTTTCTCGATCCGTCAAAGAGAGGTGCTAGATATATGTACTGACTAGTAAATTCAAGTGGTAGAACTAAAAAATCACGTTTCTAAATGTCGTGGTGTGGATTTTGGTGAAAACAGTCCTGTTTTCTTGGTACTATTTTGGATCAGTCTGAAACGGGGGTAATTTCATCCAATTTTTGTGCCTTAAAAATTCTAGAAAACTTTGGAGTGTTAATATCAAAAGTTATGAAGGTTGTGTAAAAATTTAAGAATTTTTGGCCAAACGGTTTGCGAGTTATGGATTTTACGTTGAAAAGCTATTTTTATGAAGCCACCCAAATAACTCTCTGTGTATAAGTCCAAAACTTACAAAATTTTTACTAGAAGTACATGTGTATAACAAGAACATACTGTAAACATTACAGAATTTTTAGAGTTAATCTCAATTTATGAAAAATCTGAGAATATTTGGCTATTATGGACTATTTAAATATAGTAAATCTATTTTAAAAATTTCGGGAAAAATATATGTTCAATATGGAACTATATTCTATCAAATCTCAGAAAAGAAATATTTTTGGGACTGATTTGGTATTATTTATCTAAATAATGATAAATAGATTTAATTAAATATATGATGTCCAAAAATATGAAAAATATGATTTATGACTTGAGACCCTTAAGCATGATTTATGCAGATTTGTGACGAAGGTTTTGGGTCGGGTTTGAAGTGTTATGAAGTTTATGGCATTTTAGAATGCTTACACAAGTTAATTAATAAAAGGAAAGCAATTGGAATAAATTGTTTATTAATGTGATTAATGGCTTAAATTATTTTTATATGACTAATAATATTGGATTAAGATATTATTAGTAGTATTTGACTGAAATGTTATTAAAAGGTTAATAACCTTAGCGTAAAATATTATTACATAATTAATAATATTCGACGGGAGATTAAAATAAGATATTTATGTTATTTTTCAATATAATTATTGAATTTTGTATTCAATGAACTATGTTATGCTTGTAATAGACTAAAATGAGAATTCAGGGTGCTGAATTGGATTTTGGATTGCAGAAATGGTTTCAGTCTGCTGAAATATTTTGTGGTCTACTGAAATAGTAATTTCAGGATGCTGCAATGTAATCCGATTTACTGAAATGATATTTCAGTTTACTGAAAGGTTATCTAGCTTACTAAGATAACATATAAAGGGAAAACTTATAAGTATAAGTTATAATTGATGAAAAGATTATCAAAGTATAATGATAATACTAAGACTAAGGTGTAATGTCTAATACTTGACTTTGTGAGTGAAGGTTAGACAAGTTAATATAAGATGATGAGATTATAATTAAGTAAATGAATATGGTGTTAAGATTATCTAATATTTGACTATGTAATTAAGTGTTAGATAGTATTACGAAATAAGGTATGATATGCTAATTGAAAGATCAATCTTATACCTGATAGGTCTTTTCAATAAAGAGAATAAATTAAATTGCGTAGCAGTAATCGACTATGCATGCAAGTTTCCTTAACTCAAACTCGAGTTATATTTCAAAGTATGTTAGTGAATGATTATTGATGATTATTCACGTCTAAACTAATTATTGATTCGCACTTAGTGCATGTTGCATATGTTCATCAGGTATGAAAGGCTGATCACTTTCACTACCATAAGGTTCAGTTAAATTGTTCATGGTCATTGTTGACCTTCAAACATCATTGATTCAGTCATGCAATTATTGAAACTTGATTCATGTTATTTCACAATTATTATTTTGTTGAAATGTAAGACCCCAACTTTTATGAATAAAGATGAATTTTTTAAAAATATCATTTTTGAATATTATGGAATGAATTGGATATAATGTTATAATTGTGGGTAATATTTATAAATTTTACAAAATACGTAATTTATATAATATTCGATTGGTCGGAGAATATTCGTTTTAACTGGGAATATTCGTAAAACGGCACAATCATTGGTGGACCCCACAACAGAATTATTATCGGATTGAGAAAATGACAAAAATACTTTATAAAAATAACGGCGGAAGTTTTACCGTTAACTGTTGAAACACCCGGTGTTAAAAGTACAGTAATACGCGTAATTGCACAGTAGCACATAGTATTGATTATTGATGCTTACGTGAGAAGTAACTCAGTTTTGTTTAATTATTTTTACAGTAATTGCTGCATAGTATCTCACGTTATTTGATTCAATTATTGTCAATATTTTATAATCAATAATTGAGGTGACAAAGTTATTAATATTATTATTTGTAATATTAACGATGTCTAGAAGTTCTGTCAAGGAGAGGTTTGGTCACCTAATTGCGCGCCAATGGGGAGAAATCCTTATTGGAAAGTCCCCTCTTTTCTGAAAACGACCTGGTCGATTAATATTGATGATAAATATTGTTAATAATATTGAGGGAGTTGATATATATAATATTGTGGTGTGTGTGAATAATAAGTATTTTTAGATGTTATATATGGGTGAGTGGGTTGTGGTGGACAATTTGATGGGTGTTAGTAATGTTGTAATATATATATATATATATATATATATATATATATATATATATATATATATATATATATATATATATATATATAAAATTAGCATGTGAGGATTGACTAAGGGGGAGGGGGAAATTACATTGTCGGGAGGGAATGGCTAGATATTAGCATTGTATGATTATAATATATGTATATAACAATAGTGGGAACATGTTTTATATATATATATAACGTGTCCATGCTGCATGTGAACTTATATATATATATATATATATATATATATATATATATATATATATATATATATTATATTTTATTTAAAAGATTTTGCTTTAAATATGGACTGTCAGATTAAAGTAAATTAATCTGGACCGTTCATGAGTTAGTTACTATGCAGTCCATTTTTTTATAAATAGAAGCTCATACCTTCATTATTTCTTACAAATTCACTGAAACTCTAGAGAGAGAAACTATAGAGAGAGTTCTTCTTCTATAATCTTGAGCGTATTTCTTTAGAGTTTAAGAAAGCTTTGAGCGTAGTGCAAGTTTTCTTTGAGTATATACTCGCCCTATCAATCAAAATACTCTTCTTTTACGGTAAGGAATATTATTTGTTGTACTCATTAGGGGTATTCCTTCTTTCTTATTGGTGAAATTCTTTTGTTATTCCATTCTTTATTATTCATTTGGAATAACATGTATACGCGGGAAACCCTATACTTGGTGAAATTCTTCTGTATTTCTGTTCTTTATTATTTTGTTGGAACATCATGTATGTGCGTTTACGCATGACCTGGTTCCGTTGTTTATTATTCTGTTGGAACATCCTGTCTGTGCATTTTACACCTAACCTGGTTCCGTTTTTATTATTCTGTTGGAATATCCTGTCAGTGCGTATTACGCCTGACCTGGTTCCATTATTTATTATTCTGTTGAAATAACATGTCTGTGCGGTCTATCGCATGCCTGGTGATTTCTTTTGTTATTCCATTCTTTATTATACTCAGTTGGTTAAAGTTTTGATTTTTATACTCCATGAAATTAGTGGAATATCCTTGATATGTGCGCTTCATCTGGCATCTTTTCATAGAAATATTCTTCTGAGCATTCTTGAATTTAACTCCACAAAGAAGTATCATGTTGACAATTTAGACGTTATTGGTTCCTGAATAAAATAATTATTGAACTTGTTTTATTGAATTCTTATATCATTGTCATCATCCTCATGTTTATAGTATGTTGAAAGTCATCTGTGGCCTGTAGTGTATAGATGGACTTGGTATGATTATGACCAGGGATTATTCGGTGTAATCATGACCGTAATGTTATAAATGATGTGAAAAAAGTCCTCATTGACCCGTAATGCGTGGATAATTTATGGTTGTGATACTAATGAACATCCTTGGTCGTAGTGCAGGGATGAAGTGGATTATTTACTAAGCTGAGTCTCAGCGATAAAAGTCATGAAAAACCTTTTAAATCATAGAAGATAGTAGATTTTATTCTCTACTTGACTCTTCTAATGGATTGCTTGTTTCGCTGCAATTAAACTTGATGTTTGTTATATTTTATCAGTTTAACACCGTTGAAGGCTAATGATAATTTATTCTGCATTATCTTAGTCATAATATTTCTTACTAGACTAGTTGAGCTCACCCTTTTGCTTTCATTATTCTCTTCAGGAAATGAGAACGTAGCAGGGACTAGTCGGGGAACAGAGTGATGGTCCAGATCATAACATTAGTAGTCCTCACTATTTTATGAAATTGTGTGATAATAAATGTAATGAGGACCCCATTGAGTTTGTATATTGTCTAGATGACAATATTTGTATTAAAACTCACAGCATATGTTTAGTAATATTTTACACGACTGTTGTATAATTAAGTTTGTATTTGAATTCTGTACCATGTAATTGGCGACTCAAGATGGGTGATGTATACCTATTCTGGGGGCGTCACAGTTGGTATCAAAGCCTAGGGATATGATCCCTGGCTAAGATGTGAGAATAAAACTAGGAGGGGAGTGACGGGAAATTTATTCGCTAGTATGACCTACCTAAGTTTATTTGGTATTTAATTGGTCGGTCAGAATATAGGGATAATATGTTACATGTCAATTAACCTTTGTTTTGTGGCAGTATCTGAAAATGACATCCGAGAATGTTGAGAATAGCAATGGAGCACAGGCGACCGTTGATTCACCACATATCAATAATCAGGATAATGTGCATCAGGAAGGCGACAATCCTCATGCAAACAACAACATTGCCCAAATGATGAATGATGGAATGTTCAGAGGCTTTATGCAATTCATGCAACAGCAAGCGAGAGCGGCTCCTGTCCAAAATGTAGGTGGAAACATTGGAAACTCTCGGGCGGTCACCGCTAAACAGTTCAAGGAGCTGGGACCACAGGAGTTTATTGGAGAGCCAAAACCACTTAAGGCGGAAACATGGATAAAGCAGATCACCAATATATTTGATATCTTGGGATGCTCTAAGGAGCAAAACGTTCCCTTTACCGCCTTTATGTTGCGAGGAGAGGCAGATTACTGGTGGGAATCGGTAAAGCGTACTAAACCTGCCGCACTGAAGATGTCTTGGGAGAAGTTCCAAGAACTATTCAATGACAAGTACTTTTCTGAAAGTATTCGTCACATAAAAGAGGTAGAGTTCATCAAGTTGGATCAGAATAATATGACCGCGTCGCAGTACGAAGTAAAGTTTGCCGAGTTATCTCGGTTTGCGTCCCACTTGGTGGATAATGAAGAGAGAATGACGCGGATGTTTTTAATAGGTTTAAAGCCGGAGATACGTCAACATCTTATTTCTTATAAACTGTGTTTGTATTCAGATGTTGTAAATAGGGCTCAATTAGTAGAGCACGATAACGAGTCAACGCAACCAAAAGAGAGCAGTCATCGAAGCGGTGACAACAACCGTGGAGGGAATCAATAGGCCAGAAGTGGTAACCACTTCGGTGATAATCAGGGCCAAAACAATAAGAATGGACATTTCAAGAAGAGGAGATTCAACAATGATGGAAAGACGTCAGCACCAGCACCCGTTGTTAAGGAAGGAGAACGACCACCTATCATATGCTTCAAATGCGGAGGGGAGGGACACATCAGTCCAAACTGCGCGATGCCATCCAAAGTATGTTATAACTGTGGAAAAGGAGGTCACTTAGCCCGATTTTATCGTTCACCGAAGACAAGTTCAGCCAGGATAGAGGCACCAATGGCCTTCCCAGAAAAGTCAAAGCCGGTAGTGCAAGGGAGAGCGTTTGTTGTGACCTCCCAGAAAGAAAGGAACCCGAATGAGGTCATCACGGGTAAGCTTATCATAAACTCTAGCGAAGTCTATACTTTATTTGATACCGGTTCTACCCATTCTTTTATTTCTCCTACTTGTGCTCAACGATTAAATTTGACTTCAGAGAAAGTAGACTTTGACTTATCTATGGAAACTCCGTTGGGAGAAACTTTCATTACATCCACTGTTTATAAGTTTTGTTTGGTTCAAATCGGTACCCTCACTTTACCTGTCGATCTTATTTCATTGAAAATACTTGCATTTGATGTGATTCTAGGGATTAATTGGTTAACTACTCATCATGCTAAAATTGATTATTTTCGTAAGGTTGTTAGCTTTCATATTCCTAATCAACCATTAAAATCAATCACTGTCATCTCAAGCTATAAAGCTATTCGTTTATTGAAAAAAAGATGTTAAGCTTTCTTAGCTCATGTCACAGATCTAAAAAAAATACGACAGTTTTGAATGATGTTTCTATTGTTAATGAATTTCCTGACGTATTCCCTGAAGAACTTCCTGGCCTACCCCCAGAGCGTGAAATTAAATTTTGTATTGACCTTGAACCCGGTATAAAACCCATTTCCAAAGCCCCATATCGGATGGCTCCTATTGAACTTCAAGAGTTAAAGACCCAATGTGACAGCCCCAAATCCTGGTCCTAGATCGTCGCGGATCTGGTACAATCATTCTACAACTATTGCGGAAGATATAAACATAAATTGTTTATACATTAAACTTTACACATTATTCCCCAAAATCGAGTAACCTTAACTAATACACAAATCATAAACTATCTGACATATAACACATTATCAAACTATACCATTACAATCTAGCTGCACATTCTATCCCAAGCTGAACTTGGCATTATTCTTTTTCCTGTATCTGAAGCATTCACCTTATCTGCAATATTTATCATGATATAGCAAGGGTGAGCATGAAAGTTGCTCAGCAAGTTTTAAAACAATTTAAAGATATATCATGATTGAAAGAGTCTGAATAATAAGCTGGCTATCCTTCACAATGTATTTGTGAATTATCATGAACAAAATTTTGACTGAACAAGTATTGAACAGGAACAATAATATATCTGGACAAACTGGTAATGAAGGTGATCAGCCTTTCATACCTGACTTATACATGCAAGATGTACAGAGTACAATTCAACATGGCAATCAGAGATGATTAACCATAAGTATAACCGAATGAACAACTCTTAGTAGAGTTAAGTAAAAGAAAACTTGCCTGAACCGTTGATTACCGTAACGCAATATAATAAACTTCATCTGAGACCTAATATTAATAATATAGATATCCAATATTAGAATAATATCATCACGGTATAAAATAACTTAAACACATTACCACATAATCCTATCAGTCTATTATACACATAAGACATAGCATCAAGTCAAATTATTTCGGTCTGACTTGAAATTGACAAAATTCTATCATCCCGACGGTCTAGTCTGACAATTATCTAGTCTAAGTTCAATTAACAATTATCTTAAACAATCATATTATCAGTCTAAACAATTTTCATAGACTTGCAATAATTTTCAGATAATTAATATCATTTATCATGATTTTCCGATCATTTAAAAAGTATTTAATGAATTAAATACCACATAATTTCTTAATCATTAATATCTATATATCTTTAAATATTAATGAAAATCATAACATAATATTATAATATATCACAGTATTTTTAATACCTTAAAATCATATTTATATGATTTTTAAACCGTTAAATCCATTATCCGATAATTGATATTAATAATAAAATATCAATATTATCATGGCAAAATATCAAAAGTTATATTTTATAACTCAAAATATTTTTATAATACTTAAATCATTTTTATATGATTTTTAAACCATTAACTCTATTTTTCCATAATTATTTAATATATTCATTAAATAAACTAATTACCATTAATAATAAATTATTAATGAAATTCATCACAAAATATTAAAAGTCATCAAAAATAACTTAAAATATTTTCTAACACCATAAAATAATTTTTCATGATTTTTTATGAATTAAAACTATTTTTAAATCATTTATTTAATATTATAATTAATTAAATAAATACCTTTTATATTCCAAAAATACCAAATATTTTTGAAATATACTTAAAATAATTAAAAACTATTTTTCAGGCTTTAAAATAATTTTTCATAATTTATTATGTATTTATAATAATTAAAAACCATTTTTATCTATTTTTAAATAATTTTTAGAAATTAATAATTAATTTCTTAATTAAACTGTCGCTAAAAGGGCCCTATAGCGACAGACCCGTCGCTATAGGTGTTCTTGAGCCTAAACCCAGAAATCATGTCAGTGTTCATACTACCTAGTTTGACCACTTATAAATCTTAGCCTATTGTGTTTATGGACCATATTAAAGATTGATCATGTAGCTGAATTGTAATACTACAATAACAAACCATAAATTTGATCATTCATCAACATATCAAGGAGATCTGGGCTCCCAAATATACTGTCAGACCATACCTGGGTTTCTCCAGAAACCGAGAATTTCGACTGACTACTTTTATGCTCAATTTTCTTTGTGTTCTGTTCATATTTTAAGTGATATTGATGTTCCAACATGTAGCCCATATGTCTAGTTACGTTTACATCACAACATATCAGTTAAATAACATCTAAAACGCCAGATCAATCTCGGTCAAACGTTGTCAGAAATTGCGTTCCCCAGATTTCTGAGTTTTTTTCCAGAATTCCAAATCTGATCGTGAAGCCTACTTTGACCATCTTTAATTCACAATCGGATCATGTTCTGTGCTACCTTATGCATTTATCAAGTATTATACATGTATTAATACAACAATCAATCCTTATTTCGATCATACAACAATAAATCTGCAAGATCTTAAGCCCCAAAGTACTTGTCAGAAGCTGTTTTAAATTTTTGGGCTGCCCAGATTTTTGAGTAGTCAACGTCGGTCAACGATGTTTGACCATAAATAATTTGAAATCTAGCTTTTAACTGACCTTGATTTCACTTGCAGATTAAAGACAACATACCAGGCTACCATTTCAATACATCAAACAAGACAAATCAAAAACAGGCACGGATCTATAGCACCTGACATTAGCTTGTCAGACCACAGATCGTGTTCTTGAGCAGTTTTTGAAAACTCGATTTTTGTGCATCTAAGTGTTATGGACTCATGATCCAACAACCCAGATCACTTATAGACACCTTATACCACATCTCTAACCAATTAATTTCAACAACTAACATCAAATCGTAGGATTTTAAAAATTAGGGTTCTTACCACTTTTAGGCTTTGATTTTGATCCTGACTTCTTGAATCTGTTCTTGGCTTGCTATGAACTGATCTTGGCTCATCTTTTCTCTTTCTATCACTCTATATCTCGAATTTCTAGAGAGAGAGGGTCTTGGGAGAAAATAAAATTGTAAGTGCCTCTTTCTCTCTCTTAATCTAATTATTTGATGCTTGTTGCTATGCTTTGTAATAATTCAGTTGGAATGGCTGAGATTTGTAGCATGTGGGTGGTCAATAATTTGCTTACCAACTCCAATAATTGCTAGATTCCTCCAACAATGCTCAAATAATACAAAAGGGTAAAATGGTAATTTCCTTACCAATAATTGATTACTTCCTTTAATAATGCACAAGGGTATTTTAGACTTCTCACTTTCATTATTAAGGGCATTTTAGACACTGGTTACAACCCTTAGGGTTTAGGGTTTAACACTTTAGGGTTTAACCCTAACGATTTTGCGATTAAAATTCTAAGATTTTCTAATTAGATTTTAAAAAATAGAAAATCTTGATTTTAAAATTATAATTAGGGATTCCTAATTATATTATAATTCCTTAATCACATTATGACTTTAACTGATTAGGATTAATATTTCCTAATTAATATGGCTAATATAGCAATTAATTCCATAACAGTACATTAGGGTTCATGACAGAACAATTAGGGTTCAAAAATTCTGAAATTAGGATTTGCTAATTAATTAAACTTTACCCTAATTAATATTATAATTAATAGCACTTAAGCATTATACTTATCCGATAATTTCTCGGATTAGGGTTTTCAAATACCAAATTAGGGTTTCGGATTCCCAGAACTGAAATTAGGGTTTTCAGAACCGATTTCTAGGGTTTCTTGTCAAACGTAAAATTTTTATAACTGAACGTGGGCGTTCGTAATATATACGATTAGGGTTTGACTTTGATAAAATTTATCTGGTCAACCCTTGACCCTTAACCACATTCTATACACATAATCACTGACTATACTCACGTATAGACTTAATCCTGAATAATTCTCCAAAAGAAATTTTAAATTCTCAAAATTTCATCCTGAAAATATCAAACACATACACTTATTTTCTGTCTAGGTTCTAATTTTTCAACCTTAAATCAATTAATAAAAATTTTAAAATTATTCCAAATTTTCGGGTTGTCACACCCAATTGCAGGAATTGTTAGATATCGGTTTCATTCGACCTAGTACTTCTCCTTGGGGTTCTCTTGTTCTATTCGTGAAGAAGAAAGATGGAAGTATGCGACTTTGTATTGATTATCGGGAGTTGAATCATGTCACTATAAAAAATAAGTACCCGTTGCCTCGCATTGATGACCTGTTTGACCAGTTGCAAGGGACACAATTCTTTTCAAAGATCGATCTTCGTTCTGGATATCATCAGCTGAAGGTTAGAACTAAGGATATTCTAAAGACTACCTTCAGAACTCGGTACGGGCATTATAAATTCTTAGTCATGTCTTTTGGATTGACTAATGCTCCTGCTGCCTTCATGGATATGATGAACCGAGTATTCAAGGAATATTTGGATAACTTTGTGGTCGTCTTTATTGATGACATCCTTATTTATTCCAAAAGCCGTGAAGATCATGAGCAACACTTGAGGCTGGTACTCCAAAAGCTTCGTGAATACAAGCTTTATGCCAAGTTGAAGAAATGTGAGTTCTGGCTTAAGGAAGTAGCATTCCTTGGGCACGTAGTATCAAGTCATGGAATATCTGTTGACCCGGCAAAGATTGAAGCAATTCAAAGCTGGGAGCAACCTAAATCAGTGACCGAAGTACGTAGCTTTCTCGGCTTAGCTGGTTATTATCGGAGATTCTTGGAAGGATTTTCTCAAATAGCTACTCCATTAACTCAGCTGACTCGGAAAGATACAAAGTTTGGTTGGAGCGAAGAATGTGAGAAGAGTTTTCAAGAACTCAAGAGGAGACTCATTTCAGCACCTGTTCTGACAATACCATCCGGCTCGGAGGGATTTGTCATCTACAGTGATGCTTCGGACAAAGGGTTGGGATGTGTTCTCATGCAACATGGGAAAGTCATAGCCTATGCCTCAAGACAACTCAAAGAATATGAGAGAAATTATCCTACTCATGACCTAGAGTTAGCAGTTGTTGTTTTTGCACTTAAAATTTGGAGGCATTACTTGTATGGGGAGAAGGTGGAGATCTTTACGGATCATAAAAGCCTCAAATATTTCTTCACTCAAAAGGAACTCAACATGCGACAACGATGTTGGCTTGAACTATTGAAAGATTATGATCATACCATCCAATACCATCATGGAAAAGTGAACGTGGTAGCTGACGTATTGAGTAGAAGATCATATGCAAGTACGAGTGCGATATTGTCAACACAAAGGCCCATTTTATGTGACTTGCAAAGGATGGAGATAGAGTTAAAGACTCCAGGGACCCATGTGATGATGGCGAATATACAAGTAGAACCAACTTTAATTGATAAAGTTAAAGCTGCTCAAGCTACAGACCTGGAGCTGATGCGTATGAGGAAGAAAGTGCAAGAAGGTGCTATGCCGGAAGCAAAACTCGATGTGGAAGGAATACTTCGAGTCAACTCTAGACTTTGTGTTCCTAACGACCCTGATTTAAAGTATAACATCATGATGGAGGCGCACAACACACCGTTTGCAATCCATCTTGGGAGTACCAAAATATATCATGATCTTCGACATATATTTTGGTGGGGCAATAAGAAGAGAGAGATAGCGTTGTTTATCTCAAGGTGTCTAACGTGTCAACGAGTCAAGGCGGCGCATCAAGTACCAAAAGGTCCATTGCAACCACTTGAAATTCCAGAATGGAAGTGGGAGCACATTACCATGGATTTTGTTACTGGTCTTCCCAAGGTTTCTCAAGGCATAGATGCGATTTGGGTCATTGTTGATAGATTGACCAAGTCGGCTCATTTCTTACATATACGAGAAACTTATACACTTGAACGTCTTGCTCGTATGTACATAAACGAGATTGTAAGATTGCATGGTATGCCAGTATCCATAGCTTCTGATCGAGACCCAAGATTTACTTCACAATTTTGGGTTAGTTTGCAGAAAGCTATGGGCACAGATTTACGATTTAGTTCGACATATCATCCTCAAACGGACGGGCAGTCGAAGAGGACTATTCAAACTCTTGAAGATCTATTAAGACTTTGTGTCCTTGATTTCAAGGGAAGTTGAGACAGGTTCTTACCATTGGTGGAGTTTTCCTACAACACCAGCTATCAAGCAAGTATTGGCATGGCTCCATTCGAAGCATTGTATGGAAGAAAGTGTCGTTCTCCAGTATGCTGGGATGAGGTGGGTGAAACAACATTGTTGGGACCAGAGTTGGTACATATGACTACGGAAAAGATTCAGAAGATCCGGCAACGTATAAAAACCTCACAAGATCGACAAAAGAGTTATGCTAATCTTCATCGAAAGGACATGGAATTCGATATTGGAGATCATGTGTTGTTACGTATTACTTCATAGAAAGGAGTTACGAGATTTGGAAAGAGAGAAAAGCTTAATCCTCGATTCATTGGCCCATTTTTAATCCTCGATCGAGTAGAAACTGTGGCTTATAAACTCGCTTTACCGTCAAGTATGTCTCGTGTTCATAACATTTTTCACATATCCATGTTACGTAAATATGTGGAAGACCCGAACCACATTATTGAGTTAGAACAGGACGAAAAAGCGGCAGATTTGACGTATGAAGAGGTTCCTGTTCAAATCTTCGATAGGAAGGAACATATTCTACGCTCCAAGGTTATACCTCAAGTCAAAGTTTGGTGGAGAAACCACGATGTTGAGGAAATGACCTGGGAGTTAGAATCTGAAATGAAATCAAGGTATCCTTACCTCTTCGACATACCAGGTACGTACCCTAATTTTGAGGACAAAATTTCATAAGAAGGGGAGGTTGTAAGACCCCAACTTTTATGAATAAAGATGAATTTTCTATAAATATCATTTTTTAATATTATGGAATGAATTGGATATAATATTATAAATATGGATAATATTTATAAATTTTACAAAATATGCAAGTTGTTATATAATATTCGATTGGTCGGGAAATATTCGTTTTAACATGGAATATTCGTACAACGACACAATCATTGGTGGACCCCACAATAGAATTATTGTCGGATTGAGAAAACGACAAAAATACTTTATGAAAATAACGGCGGAAGTTTTACCGTTAACTGTTGAAATACCCGGTGTTAAAAGTACAGTAATAGGCGTAGTTGCACAGTAGCACACGGTATTGATTATTGATGCTTATATGTGAAGTCACTCAGTTTTGTTCAATTATTGTTACAGTAATTGCTGCATAATATCTCACGTTATTTGATTCAATTATTGTCAATATTTTATAATCAATAATTGAGATGACAAAGTTATTAATATTATTATTTGCATTATTAACGATGTCTAGAAGTTCTGTCAAGGAGAAGTTTGGTCACCTAATTGCGCGCCAATGGGGAGAAATCCTTATTGAAAAGCCCCCTCTTTCCTGGGAACGACCTGATCGATTAATATTGTGAATTATAATATTGATGATAAATATTGTTAAAAATATTGAGGGAGTTTATATATATATATATAATATTGTGGTGTGTGTGAATAATAAGTATTTTTATATGTTATATATGGGTGAGTGGGTTGTGGTGGAGAATTTGATGGGTGTTAGTAATGTTGTAATATATATATATATATATATATATATATATATATATATATATATATATATATATATATATATATATATATATATATATATATTAGCATGTGAAGATTGACTAAGGGGAGGGGGAAATTACATTGTCGGGAGGGAATGGCTAGATATTAGCATTGTATGATTATAATATATATATATATATATATATATATATATATATATATATATACTGCTTTGAAAAAATTGTCAAAAGAATTGAATTATTGGTTTCACGAGGGAGTACTGTGATTGTTATTATTATTATATATATTATATTTTATTTAAAAGATTTTGCTTTAAATATGGACCATCAGATTAAAGTAAACCAATCTGGACCATTCATGAGTTAGTTACTATGCAGTCCATTTTTCTATAAATAGAAGCTCATTCCTTCATTATTTCTTACGAATTCACTAAAACTCTAGAGAGAGAAACTATAGAGAGAGTTCTTCTTTTATAATCTTGAGCGTATTTCTTTAGAGTTTAAGAAAGATTTGAGCGTAGTGCAAATTTTCTTTGAGTATATACTCGCCCTACCAGTCAATATACTCTTCTTTTACGGTAAGGGATATTATTTGTTGTACTCGTTAGGGGTATTGCTTCTTTCTTATTGGTGAAATTCTTTTGTTATTCCATTCTTTATTATTCTGTTGGAATAACCTGTATATACGTGGGATACCCTATACTTGGTGAAATTCTTCTGTATTTCTGTTATTTATTATTCTGTTGGAACATCCTGTCTGTGCGTTTACGCATGACCTAGTTCTGTTGTTTATTATTCTGTTGGAACATCATGTCTGTGCGTTTTACGCCAGACCTGGTTCCGTCTTTATTATTCTGTTGGAATATCTTGTCGGTGCGTATTACGCCTGAACTGGTTCCATTATTTATTATTCTGTTGGAATAACCTATCTGTGCGGTCTATCGCATGCCTGGTGATTTCTTTTGTTATTCCATTCTTTATTATACTCAGTTGGTTAAAGTTTTGATTTTTATACTCCATGAAATTAGTGGAATATCCTTGATATTTGCGCTTCATCTGGTATCTTTTCATGGAAATATTCTTCTGAGCATTCTTGAATTTTACTCCACAAAGAAGTATCATGTTGACAATTTGGACGTTATTGGTTCCTGAATAAATTAATTCTTGAACTTGTTTTATTGAATTCTTATATCATTGTCATCATCCTCATGTTTATATTATGTTGAAAGTCATCTGTGGCATGTAGTGCATAGATGGATTTGGTATAATTATGACCAGGGATTATTCGGTGTAATCATGACCGTAATGTTATAAATGATGTGGAAAATGTCCTCATTGACTCGTAGTGCGTTGATGGACAGTTGTTGGAATGATCATGACCATTGATGAATACACGAATATCCTTGGCTGTGGTGCATGGATAATTTATGGTTGTGATACTAATGAACATCCTTGGCCGTAGTGCAGGGATGAAGTGGATTATTTACTAAGCTGAGTCTCAGCGATACAAGTCATGAAAAATCTTTTAAATCATAGAAGATAGTAGACTTTATTCTCTACTTGACTCTTCTAATGGATTGCTTGTTCCGCTGCAATTAAACTTGATATTTGTTATATTTTATCAGTTTAACACCGTTGAAGGCTAATGATAATATATTCTACATTATCTTAGTCATAATATTTCTTACTGGGCTAGTTGAGCTCACCCTTTTGCTTTCATTATTCTCTTCAGGAAATGAGAACGTAGCAGGGACTAGTCGGAAAACAGAGTGATGGTCCAGATAATAGCATTAGTAGTCCTCATTATTCTATGAAATAGTGTGATAATAAATGTAATGAGGACCCCATTGAGTTTATATATTGTCTAGATGATAATATTTGTATTAAAACTCACAGCATATGTTTAGTAATATTTTACACGACTGTTGTATAATTAAGTTTGTATTTGAATTCTGTACCATGTAATTGGCGACTCAAGATGGGTGATGTATACCTATTCTGGGGGTGTCACAGTTGGTGTCAAAGCCTAGTGATATGATCCCTGGCTAAGATGTGAGAATAAAACTAGGAGGGGAGTGACGGGAAATTTATTCGCTAGTATGACCTACCTAAGTTTATTTGGTATTTAATTGGTCGGTCAGAATATAGGGATAATATGTTACATGTCAATTAACCTTTGTTTTGTGGCAGTATCTGAAAATGACATCCGAGAATGTTGAGAATAGCAATGGAGCACAGGCGACCGTTGATTCACCACATATCAATAATCAGGATAATGTGCATCAGGAAGGCGACAATCCTCATGCAAACAACAACATTGCCCAAATGATGAATGATGGAATGTTCGGAGGCTTTATGCAATTCGTGCAACAGCAGGCGAGAGGGGCTCCTGTCCAAAATGTAGGTGGAAACATTGGAAACTCTCGGGCGGTCACCGCTAAACAGTTCAAGGAGCTGGGACCACCGGAGTTTATTGGAGAGCCAAAACCACTTAAGGCGGAAACATGGATAAAGCAGATCACCAAGATATTCTTATAACAAATATCTTGGTGATCTGCTTTAACCACGTCTCCGCCTTAAGCGGTTCTGGCTTTCCCAAAAACTCCGGTTGTCCCAGCTCCTTGAACTACTTAGCAGTGACCAGCCGTGGGTTGCCATTGTTTCCACCTATATTTTGAACAGGAGTCTCTCTCGCCTGATGTTGCATGAATTGCATAAAGCCTTTGAACATCTCATCGTTCATCATCTGATCGGTGTTGTTATTTACTTGAGGATTATTGTCTTCCTGTTGCACATTATCATGGTTATTGATCATTGGTGACTCAACAGTCTCATGTGCTTCATTGCTTATCTCAACATTTTTGGATGCCATTTTCAAATACTGCCACAAAACAACGGTTAATTAACATATCACATATTATCCCTATACTCTGACCGACCAATTAAATACCAAATAAACTTAGGTAGGTCATACTAGCGAAGGAATTCCCCATCTCTCCCCTCCTAGTTCTTGTCTCACATTTCAGCCAAGGATCATATCCCTAAGCTTTGATACCAACTGTGACGCCCCCAAAACAGATATATATCACCCATCTTGGGTCTCCAGATACATGGTACATAAATTCAAATACAACTTAATTTTATAACAGTCGTGCAAAATACGACAAAACATAAACTGAGAGTTTTAATACGAATATTGTCTTCTGGACAGTATTCAAACTCAAATGGAGTCCTCAGTACATTTATTATCACACTATTTAACAGAATAGTGAGGACTACTAAAATAACCATCTGGACCGTCAATCCGTTCCCCAACTTGTCCCAGCTATATTCTCATTTCCTGAAGAGAACAGTGAAAGAAAGGGTGAGCTTAACTAGCCCGGTGAGAAATATTATGACTAAGATAATGCAGAATAACTTATCCTTAGCCTTCAATAATGTTAAACTGATAGAATATAATAGACAACAAGTTTAACTGCAGCGGAACAAGCAATCCATTAGAAGAGTCAAGTAGAGCATAAAATCTACTATCTTCTATGTTTTAAAAAGTTTTTCATCAACTTTATCGCTGGGACTCAGCTTCATAAATAAAATCGTATCATCCCTGTATCACGGCCAAGGATATTCATGTAATCATCAGTGGTCATGATTATACTGAATAATCTCTAGTCATAATCATACCAACAACTGTCCATTAAGGAACTACAGGCCAATGAGGACTTTCACCACATCATTCGTCACATTACGGTCATGATTTTACCGAATAATCCCTGGTCACAATCATACCAAATCCATCTATCCACGTAAGCCAAAGATGACTTTCATCACAATATAAGCATGAGGATAATGACAAGATATAATAATTCAATAAAGCAAGTTCAAGATAAATTTTAAAGATTTACAATTTAATTTATCCAGAAATCAATAACGTCCAAATTGTCAACATGATACTGCTTTATGGAGTAAAATTCAAGAATAATATTCATGTACCAAAAATAATTTGGACAGAAAAGAAATATATTTTTTGGGTGAATAGTATCTCGTGAATAGTACCTCGAGAATAGTACCCCGACACGAAAAGTGTCCCGAATACCCGAGTGAATGATACTAGAGTAAATAGTAATCGGGTGAATAGTAACTTGTGAATAGTACTCCGACACGAAAAGTGCCCCAAATACCCGAGTGAATAATACTAGAGTGAATAGTAATCGGGTGAATAGTAACTCATGAATAGTACTCTAGCCCGAAAAGTGCCCCGAATACCCGAGTGAATAATACTAGAGTGAATAGTAATCGGGTAAATAGTAACTTATGAATAGTAACTCGTGAAAAGTACTCCAGCACGAAAAATGCCCCGAATACCCAAGTGAATAATAATAGAGTGAATAGTAATCGGTTGAATAGTAATCCATGAATAGTAACTCGTAAAAGAAAAATACCAAAGAAAATGATATTCCATGACGAGTACAAAAGAAATGATATCTCATACGAGTATAATAGAATATACGAAACTACAAATGGATTTTTATCCGCCATGCGGTAATCCACGTAGACAAATCATTTCCACAATTTAATAAAGAATGAATACGAAGGATCATTCACCATGTATACGGTAATCCACATAGACATGTTATTCCAACATAATAATATAGAATGGAATAACATAAGAATTCTCCAAGCATGCGATAGACCGCACAGACAGGTTACTCCAACAGAATAATAAATAATGGAACCAGGTCATGCGTAATACGTACAGACATGATATTCCAACAGAATAATAAATAATGGAACCAAGTCATGCGTAATCCGCACAGACAGGATATTCCAACAGAATAATAAAGAATGGAATAGCAGAAGAATTTAACCATGTATGTGGTACTTCGCATAGACAGGTTATTCTAACATAATAATAAAGAATGGAATAACATAAGCTTTCTTCATGAATACGAAAGAAATAATACCCCTTACCTTAGAAGAAAACTGGATACTGGAATAGTGAGGTAGCAGACTTCTTTTCTTCTTTCTCTCTATAATTTCTCTGTAATAATTGCTCTTGTGAGACTTAGTGAATTGGTGAGAAATGAAGGAATGAGTTTCTATTTATAGGAAAAATAGTTTCAATAATTGCACATTTTGGAGCTCGAAATATTATAGTATAATACCTCCCCCTTTTTCTTCATTTTTAATTTAGTCCTGCAAGTATTATCAAACTTGTACCACCTCCCCTAATAGTAAATCATGTGAATCAATAGTAAATCATGTGACTCAATAGTTCCAAACATGTGAAAAAAAATAATTACAGTATAGTACCTTCATCTATATCTCTATTTTTAATTTAGTCATGCAAGTATTATCAATCTTGCACCAACTCCCCTAATAGTACAAGAATGTGAATCAATAGTATACACATGTGAACAAATAGTTATAAGCATATGAAATAATAGCAATTAATTGCTTATTAATCCGGTTAATTACCCGATTAGTCAATATAACCTCCAGACATTAATTATTATCGAAATAAATGTCGATTTTCACTAACACTAATAATTCCCACACAATAAAACTATCAATATATTTCATCTTTAATCAACACGAACTTATTCATCATTAATATTAGAATTCACAATATTTAACAACCAGGTTGTTCCTAGGAAAGAGGGGGCTTTCTGATAAGGATTTCTCCTTATTGGCGCGTAATTAGGTGAGCAAACCTCTCATTGACATAACTTTTAGACATTGTCAATATTGCAAATAATAATATGAATAACTTTGTCATCTCAATTATTGATTTAATAATATAACATATTATACAGATGATACTGTGACAATAATTGAATGAATAATATGAGAGATATGATGTAGCAATTATTGTAGCAATAATTGAGTATAACTGAGTGACTTATCACGTAAACATCAATAATTAATACCGTGTACTACTATACAACCACGCGTATTACTGTACTTTTACTACCGAGTAGTTCAATAGTTTTAACGGTAACACTTTTGCCATTAATTTTATAAAATGATAATTCTGTCATTTTCTAACTACAACAATACTTCCGTTATGGGGTCTACCAATGATTGTGCCGTCGTACGAATATTCTCTATTAAAACGAATATTCCCCGACCAATCAAATATTATATAACAACTTACTTACTTTGCAAAATTTATAAATATTACCCATAACTATAACATTATATCAAATCCACACCATAATATTCAAAAAAATATTTCGAGAAATTTAAATCTTTATTTATAAAATTTAGAGTCTCACAGTAGACACTCAAAATTTTGCATTCCTATTACTAACCTTGCAGGAGGGAAAAATCGTCTTCCAGAGATAACCCTGGAAGTCAAATCAACACAGTCCCAGAGACAACCCCAGGACTTTTAGTTTTAACCTCAGAGAAAACCCTGAGGAATGCGGTTCCAGTTCCGGAGATAACCCCGGAATCCTTAATTCCATCTCGGAGACAACCTCGAGATCTTCAGTTCCAATCCCGGATATAACCCTGGGAGATACAGTTCAAATCTCGGAGATAACCCCGAGGCATGCAGTAGAAGTTCCATAGATAACCCCAGAAATGTTTGTTTCAACCCTTAGCGATCAGCTTCAACACTCGGTGATAGCCCCAAGGCACTTAGCTTCAAACCCAGAGATAACCCCGGGAGGACAGGCATTCAGCACTTGCAGCAGCCCAACCTCAAAGATAACCCTGAGCAACGACTGGTTAATCAGCCCAAACCGGAGATAACCGCGGTGAGGGGCAAAATCATCATTTTGCCACCTTGATCCTACATTACACCATCTCAGCAAACATTTCAACACACATTATAAGCATAAATGTCCTACAAGAACCAATAGCTCCAATCCCGAGTGAAAACTACACAAGGCAGCACACCGGATAGAATTTAAAGCTTGAAGACCTGGGCATGGTCTCATCTTCACGACTTCGTACAACCTCTTATCTCATGTCATTCTGTAGCTCTCGACAACAGCGTGCCGTAAAAGGTCTTACACACCTCGATCGAATGCCCGGATTGAAGTTTTGAAAGTTCGAGCAGACAACATGTTGCACGCATGCACGCACTTCGAGACGTCATGACCCGCGGAGCCCGGGGCACCTAGGGTAGCCGCAGGTGCATCTGCAACTGCCGCAGGTACATCTGCGGCTCCCCCCTCTGTAAATAGAGGGCTTGGGGAAGCCATTTTGAATAGAGAAAAGGTGAGGAAGCCCTATCCAATTTGCTATGTACACACTATAAATTGAGTGCTTTCTCATTTCAAACACTTATGAGCTCATATTTGGCTATTTTCTTACCGCCGGGAGCCAAGTGTTCATCCATTTAAAGTTATTGAAGTATTCTTTAGCAGTCCACTGTAAGCCTTCTTACACCATTTAAAACCTTTTCTACTCTTCCTGCACACATTGTTATTCACGTTGAGAGTCGTGTTGTGTGCGTATGCCCGGACTTCGGTCCGTGGCTTTTCATTTCTTTTGTATATATATATATACTAACATTATCAAGTTATGCCTCGATTGAGCCTGGATTTACATCCGGAGCGTTTATTTCTTTTATGTATATACATATATATAAACTGTTGTCGAACTTTGTTCGATGAGCCTGGATTCACATCCGGAGCGTTTAATGCTTTTATATATATATAAATACTTATATATATGTTGTTGCCATCAAACTCTGTTTGATTGAGCTTAGATTACACATCCACTGCGTTTACCGCTTATATATATATATATATATATATATATATATATATATATATATATATATATATATATATATATATACATTCTTGTCTGGCCTGAAATTTACTTCGTGGCCTTTTACTACTTTATTTACATTTCTGTCAGGCCTTGAGTTTATTTCGTGGCCTTTTACAGCTTTATTTACATTTCGTCCCGCCTGAAATTTATTTCGTGGCGGTTGATCGCTTTTACTGCTTTATTTATATTTTTCAATCCCCCATGGAGGTGCTTCGTGGTGGTTGATTGTCTGTATATATATATTTACAGCTTTCATACAAATTTCTACATCATGTGAGCCTAGGAATCATGTGATCACAGATTTAGTCTACTGAATCTAGATTCAGTTCCCGTAATAGACATTTTCAGCTGTACATGGCTTGTAAATTATTCACGGTGTTTGAATTTCCTTAGACGGTTTTCATGCCCACATGGAATTCGGCACTGCTTTTTGTCTTATTTTCTCGAAGATGCTTCGCATCTCGAAAATAAAAGCAACCAAGCCAAACACACAATTAAATGGAAGTATCAAAGGCCTCAATTACTATTAAGCACAAGGGTTTGAAAAACCTCTTTTTATAAAACGTCATTGCTATATCTTGTTAAAACTGAACTTTTATACAAAATTCAAACCCTTTGTATATAAGTGCGAACGAGACATAGCACTACTTCTAGATAATTGCACATTGACCCACACACACACACGTATTCATATAATAGTTTAATTAAAAAGTAGTGGTCACCGTGGTAATACGGATGTCGGGGGGTGCCTAACACCTTCCCTCCGCATAATCAAGCCCCCGGACCCTAACGAATCTCGGTTTCACAGACCAGTTAAATAATGTCACATCACTAGGTCAATGTGCAAACCTTTTCTCGATTGAGTTGGTGCAACCATTAAAAAATACCAACTGGCGACTCTTACAGTCCAATCATCGACATATACATGTCGGACCTTTTCACAACTTGTTTTTTCAAATAAATCCCACCTAACATGAGAACACCAAAAGACAAGAACAGAAAAGGGACAAATAAAAATTCCGACGTCGACAATAATTATTGAATGAAACTGAGTGACTTCTTACGTAAGAATTAATAATCAGAGATACTGTGCAATACTGTGCTACTGTGAACCCACGCGTATTACTGTACTTTTATCACCGGGTATTTCAACAGTTAACGGTAAAAGTTTTACCCTTATTTTTATAAAAAGGTTATTTCTGTCGCTTTCTATATCCGAAAATTATTCCGTTATATGGTCTACCAATGATTGCGCTATCGTACGAATATTCCCTGACCAAACAAATATTATATGACAACTTACTTACTTTTTAAAATTTGCACATATCACCCATAACTAAAACATTATATCAAATCAACACCTTATTATTCAAAATAATAATTAGAGAAATTAAATCTTTATTCATAAAAAGTTGGGGTCGTACAGTAATTACATTAATCTTAGTTAAGCCTTCTTTAATCATTATTTAATATTAAATAATCAATGATTTAAATCTATTTATTATTTCATCTTAATTAAATAATCAATAGTTAATTTATTAATACTATATCTACTTAATTATCACCTGTAATTCAGTAAATACGCACACCTAGAGGGGGGTGAATAGGTGTTTATGCTAAAAGTGATAAACGGTGAAAACTTTTTAAAATTTTCAGCTACAGGTTTAATTCAGACAGCTACACCTATCTGCTTTACCGTCTGCTTTAACTTATGTTCTTCGTTCAATATTATCAAACAGATATACGTGTCTGCTTTAGTGTCTGGATTCGTATAACTTCAAACTAATAAAGCAAAGTACCCAGAAATTAAACAAACAGAAAGTAGAAGTGCAGAAACGTAAAGACACCAAGATTTTTTACGTGGTTCAACCCCTATCCTCTATCTAGTAGCCTAACCCACGTTAAATCCCAACTCGGATTAGAGACTCTTTTTGTTATAGTTTAAACCTCAATACAAAAAATAACTCCCTATTATAAAGACGCTTCAATTCTGATGTTGGACACCAATGTCCCCTTTGTACTTCTGCAACTTATACACCTCTGCACATGTTCTCACCTCTGAGACCTTTGAAGCTTCCTTTGAACAGACCCACCAAACTCTAGAAAACCCAAGCGAACAGTTGCTTGATTTCAGATTACAATAATGGTGATTCCAATGGAATATCAATTTTCTAGCCTAAGAATAACAGGACATTGATTGCTAGAAAGACTATTAGAAAGCTATAAGAATTAAGAAGAATGACTTGCTGCTTTCCAATCGTTGGGTCCCTCATAACCGAGCATGATGAAACTTTATATAAGATGAAGGCCAACGGCTATAATTGTTAGCAAGAAATCAGATGATTTAAATCCCATAATTAAGGCTACTAATATTGACCAACGAATATGAACATAAGATAGAATAGGAAACTCATATCACAGTTGGTATATCCCATGATTTTAGCAATTAAAGAGACCAACAGATATATGATCAGCTAACACAGATTTGGTTCCAACGGATATGTTTTCAAGTCAAACCAAAACACCTTAAATAAAGGAACAAGGAGATACTTGATAAAGTTTGTTACTAGCCAATCACTGAATAATAGCTACCTTATTTAGTTTCCTTTTCAAAGTGGATTGCATATCATTACTAAAGTATATTAAAGATTTTTTCAGCAACATGCAACATGCAACATGCAACATGCAAACTTAAATATAGAAGGAAGATACTAATGGACCATAATTCTAATCATGAGCCAACAAGAAAACAACATATAATAAATTTAAATTAGCCCAAACAATTTAAATCAAATTCATAAACCCAATAATATTGTCATCATTAAAATCATAAAATATATAACCAACATCACCTAATATCACTTAGATAATTAAATAGTTAATTACACTCAAATTACATGTAATTAGTCTAATAATCATTTAATGGAATTAAAAATTATAAATTAGTAAGTTTTAAATGAGTTTAAACCACTAATTACTTAATAATTACATAACTGTTCTGAAAAATTGTAAATTAAATATCTTAATATTCTTCATAATTTTAGAAAAATTTGGTTCCAAGAACCGTTGCTAAAACCCGCCGTAAAATGGCCGAACCGGTCACCAAAAAATCTGCGCCGATTTGGGAATAGTGAACCGGCAGTATGTTTTTCAATATTTTTGGATTTTTTTCAAATTTGGGGTCCTTCCCTAAAATTTGAATAAAATGAAATCTATAACTCTGATTTAGGTCCAATCGATCTCGTTGGATTCGTATCTTCCTGAACTACAATTTTTATTCATCAAACATCAAATTTGGATCTATTTTAGTGCCGAAAAACAGTGCAGAATTGGTTGTTCATGCAACATAATTTCATAGTTGGAGTGTTTTGGTAATAAATCCATACCTTGCTCATTTTTTAACATTTTTACATGCTTCCAAAGAGGTTTTGCCCTTAACTCATAGTTCTAGCATACCAAGAAACAAAATCACAAAAACCATTCGTAGATTTCGAAATGAAAAGCATAGATCACCCTTTTTAAAATAAATTTTCCCAAAAACTTCTTTACTTCTTTTTTCCAAATTTTCTAACATAAACTTACATAGATGAACAAGTTAAACATATTATACTCAAGATTTGTCATCCTCATAAGTTCCTAGCCTTTTAGAACTTGCACTTCCATAAACACATCACAAGATCACATAAAACATACAAAACATAAAACTAGGGTTTGATTTTTCTTACCTAGTCTTGTGGGATGTCCTCCTTTTCTTTTCAAAGTAAGTTAGAAACTTGGGATGCATGAACCACTTCCTTCTCTTCTTCCCCACAAGTTCTGAACTTTTCTCTCTCTTTCCCTCTTGATGTTTAGCTAGTTTAAGAGAAAATAGAAGAAGAAGAATCTTGGAGAAATGAAAATGAAATGAAGATGTGGTGAAATGAAATGGGATGTGGTGACTAAGCTAATATCCCTCGTGTTCTTTTTTGTCCCTTGGATAAAAGGGCTTGCCTTATCTCTTCCTAATCATGCCTAATCATGTCATTAAAGATGCAAATTAGATTTTCCACCAATGGGAGCATGACACACTTGTCCTTGTTGTAAGACTTTCTACTTAAGGAACTTGATTAGCTTAAACTTATTACCTTAAAAGGCCTAACATGGCCAGTTATCCCTTGCCCAATAACCCCTCCATTTTGCTTTTCTTTTAATGTACAAATTTGATTATTCAAAAGTCTAAAATACCCTTAATTAATTGGGCTAAGTATTGGTTTGCATTTTATTTCTTTTGGGCTTCTCCTGTAATTATTTTGGGCCATGTAATAAACATAATTGAATAATTTTAATATATGTTACCCTAATTGCTTATTTAGGGTTTCTACTTCCAATCTCATGTAATTTAATTACTTACACATATCTTTTTAACTTGTAACCTAATTAGGTTTAAAATTATTAATCACTTACAATAATAAAATTATCTACTTAAGTTAGTATACATATTAAATACTAACTTTTCCTTATTACTATAACCCTTGGGTTATTTGATTATCTCACCTAATGTATAATTAGGTTATGAAGCTTTCCTTTTTAATGAAATTTATAAATATATATCTGTAACTATATATATATATATATATATATATATATATATATATATATATAGCCATTCACCACTTTACATATGTTATCACATATTAAATCACTATATAATAGTCATACTAATTAATCATTTAAAGATTATAAATATTTTTATTTAACATTCAAGGCTAACACTCAAGCTATGTTAAGCTATGTTAATGTTTCAACATAACTTATCTTACTCTTCCTTAATCAACTTGATTAACTATTGATCTTAGTTAATTTGAAATAACTAAATTAACTATCTTGTTTAATTTATATCTCATAACACATATTCACTTATAAACAAAAAAAAAATTATTCGTAAAAATTTAAATATATAATCATATAAAGTTCTCGGTCCTTACAGATACTCTAGAAAAAATTGTGGCAGCTCTATTGTCCATGCAGCAAGCCTACCCGAGACCTCTGGTCTCCCCAAGACCTTCTTCAACGGCTGTTCTGTAGACACCACTATTAACCTACCTTGGAAGTACTACCGAAACTTCCGACTAGCTATTATCAGGGCAAAGGCAAACTTCTCAAGGTTCGGATACCTTATTTTTGCATCCTTTAGGGCATGGTTCACATAGTAAATCGGGTGCTGCTTACCCCGAATCTCCCACACCAAAACTGCTCTCACAGCCAATGAACTCACCGCCAAATACAAGTATAGAGGTTCATCAGGAACTGGCTTCACCAATAAAGGAGCCGAAGACAAATACCTCTTTATCCCCTGAAAAGCGTCTTCACACTCTGAAGTCCACTAACAACACTTTGCATTCTTCGGCCCATTTAACGTATCAAAGAATGGTAAGCACCTTTCTGCCGACTTGGACATGAACCTCCTCAAAGTTACAATTCAACCCGTTAAACGTTAAACATCTTTATAAGACTGTGGGGACTTCATGTCCAGAATTGCTTGAATCTTCTCGGGATTAGCCTCAATCCCCTTCTTGCTGACTAAGTAACCCAAGAACTTCCCTGCACCCAGTCCGAAGGTACACTTAGTCGGGTTGAGCCTCAAATTATAGTGCCGAACAGTTTGAAAGCAATCTTCCAAATCATATAAATAACCCCGAACCGACATGCTTTTGATGATTATGTCATCTACATAGACCTCCATACTTCGTCCCAACGACCTCGTGAACATGTAATTCATCATCCTCTGATAAGTAGCGCCCGCATTCAACAAGTCGAAGGTCATCTTCTTGTAAGCATACACCAACCGATGAGTAATGAATGATGTCTTCGGGATGTCTTCCTTGCACATTAAAATCTGATGATATCCCAAAAAAGTATCGATAAAGCTGAGCAAAGCATATCCTGAACTCACATCAATAAACTGATCAATGTGTGATAGAGGATAAAAGTCCTTCGGGCACGCCTTGTTCATATCGGTATAGTCTATACAAACTCGCCACTTCCCGTTCTGCTTCTGCACCAGCACTATATTTCCCATCCAATCAGAATAGTCGCTTTTAAATATGAAGTCTGCTGCCAAAAGTTTTGCTATCTCCTCATCAATTATCTTCTTTCTTTCTGGTGCAAAAATCATCCTCATTTGTCGAACTAGCTTTTTTATCGGATGCACATGCAGCCTATGTTCAGCAACCTTTCGATCAACCCCAGGCATGTCACTGGGAACCCAAGCAAAGATATCCGCATAACACCGAAGTAATTCCATCAAGTTTGTCTAGAAAGGTTCTGGCAGACCTGACCCAATCCTTACAATCTTGTATTTCTTCCCTGGGATCAACTCAACCTCTTTAGTTTCCTCTGCAGGCATAACCAAGGGCTCAGGGCTACTTTCTGTAAACGGCTCGATCTTAATAGCCATAGCTTGCTTCTATTTGCTGATCCCCACTCTTGAAGTGATCAACGCGTTCCTATAGCATCTTCTTGCCAAGTACAAATCACCAGTAACTTCCCTAACCCCATGTGGTGTAGGAAACTTAATCTTGAAATGGGGAATCGATGTTACCGCCTGAAGATTTGTCAGAGTGGGCCTTCCAAAAATAGCATTATACGTCGAATCCACTTGTACCACGTAGAATTTGCACATGATTTCCACCTGCTGTGGAGTCGTCCTAAAGATGACTGACAGCTCAATAGTCCCTATAACTTTGACCAGCTCGTTACTGAATCCATATAATGGAGACTCTTACCAGATCTCCATTTTCCTCCCATCCAGGTTCATCCTTTGGTAAGCGTGTGCGTACAGGATATCCACCGAAGACCCATTGTCTATCATCATTCGTTTCATGTCCACCGTACCCACTTGTGCAGTAATTACCAATGCTCCATCGTGTGGTTTGGACGGTTCTGAAGGAAAATCATCATCGGTAAATGAGATCACCAAACCAGGGTACGCCCTTTCACGTCGTGCAGGTTTATCTGCTACTAACATTACCAAATCCAAGTAATCACGTCGCTTCCTTCCGGCAACATTCCTCATAGTTCCTCCCGTGATTACATCCATAACCTGGCGAGTCACCTGACTTTGATTTTGCTGTACGGGCTGAGCGGTCTGAACAGGTGCACTATTCCCTTGTTGCGCCCTTGGGAGATCTCGTCCTGCAACAAACTGTACTAACGCCCCACTCTGCACATTCTTTTCTATTAACTCCTTCAGGTTCCAACAGGCCTCCGTAGAATGCCCTGCTGCCTGATGGTAATCATAGTACTTGGTTGGATTCCCAGACCTTAGTTTTATGTTGTCTATAGGCAGCTCAAAGTAATGTTGATCTCTTATCTGCTCCAAAATGGTAGCCCGATCAGTATTAAGCTTCGTGAAAACCCTATTTACTTTCTGATTTGGAAAAGGCGGGTGACCTCCCCCTGAATTTTAATTATTATTATATCTTTTCTGATACCCGTTGAACCTGTCATTATTGCCACCGTACCTCCTTTGGTTACCGTCCGATTTATCCTTATCCTTTTCCTTCGGTTTTTCCGAAGAGCTCTACTTTAAACTGCTCATGGCTTCTTCCACCATTATGAAGCCTTCAGCTTTCTCAAACGCTTTGGCCAGGCTCTTCGGGGGATTAAACATCAGCTTCTTTACAAATTTCTCTAATTTTACCAGATCCAACCCATTCTGAAACATATCTACCGCCTAAAGGTCATTGAGATATTTCACCTGACCGACTGCTTCTCTGATCCTTTTCACATACTGGCCCGAGTCTCATTGGAATATTGTCAAATCTGTGCCAACAATCCCATGGGTTTACCTCTTCTCTTGTTGCTCCCAAACCATACATGGAACCTGTAGCATAGCTCTTCCCACGACGAGACTGAGTTTGGGGCCAAGGTCACCATCCATTGTCTGGCATCTTTCCTCAAAGTCGTCATGAATGTCTGACACTTAGCCGCATCTTAGTAATCATAATAATCCATCAACCTATCATATGCTTGGTTGTGCTCGTAAGGATCTCCCGAGCCGTCATAACTTTCCATATAGGGAAGCTTTTTATTGGGGTCTACCTTTTCTCGCATGATCTCTTGGGAAAAAGGGGACGCCTTTTTTCCCAAACTCACCTTCCCCTGTTTGACTTCGGCCAACTCTTTCTGGAGGTCCTCCAACTTTCTGGCCAGTAATTTCATCCCATCCAGCTTTGTAGACACTTCTTTCTTTGGGGAGTGCTCCTTACCATGGCCAAATTGGCCCTTTCCGTCTGAACTAACTGCCCTGGAAGGGTTTTGCCTATCATTCTCATTGTGTCGAGACTCCAAAGGCGGTGTACCCTCTTTGGATTCTCGGGTGTGCAACCTCTCGATCTGCTTTGCCTTCTATCATTCTTGTCGTGCCAAGAATCCACTGGGCAATGTGCCCTCTTTGGATTCTCGGGTGTACGACCTCTTGCTCTGCTTTGATCTCGAGAGCAGCCCCGAAGCCTACTTTCATATCGCCTTGAATCTTCATCCCTTCGTGTCCTGGTTTGTCTATCTGGAGACCTACCACACCTTCTAGATCGAGTGTGGCTGGAGGCCTCGTCTTCTTGCTCGGCCATAAGGACCATCTGTTTCGCAATCTTCTTCTTCTGTTGCAGCAATACCTTCAAAACTTTATATGTCTCATGTGCCATTTTGGAAACAGTAGATTTTCTGTCAACCTGATCTTCTCGGTATTGGGTTCTAGGCGGTGTGCCTTCTACCCTCCTCCGATCATTGTCAAGCCCCTTACTGGCTGTGGAAAACAACTTTCTCTTGACATCATCACGATCTCTAGCTTGAGACCCTACTAAGGCACCTTGTGGCCCAAGTCGCTCATGGATACTCTTTGATGGCCCCAATCTATCTTTAGTAAACCCTCTCTGATGAGAAGAACCTTCCGCCGTTGGTTGTCCTGCACCTGTTACTGTCCTACTGTTCTTTATGACCACAGATGCAGGAATTTGATGATCGTGATTAAAAATCCAGCAACACTAGACGGCCCTCCTTCTTGCGCCAACGTTAACGACAAGATCCGTCCATGCGCTCCAATCACCAAAGCGCGTCCAATCCTGAACATAAATGAGTAAAAACCAAAAGCTTGATAGCTTGGGCTGTCAGGGGATAGCTCCGGTGTGAGAATAAGTACAGGTTGATATAAGGTTAACAATGGAGGTTTAATGCTCTAGTGCTGGAAAGTAATAATTTTCATGTACCTTAGTATTAGAGAAAAGCCTTATATTTATAATGTTCTCACCACCTTCATGCAATCCTTCTCCGAATCAGATTAAGGTTCTCACCCAAATAACCATTCCTTAATAGGAATGCTCCCAAATCTCCTAGAATTAAGGAAGTTGATCTATATCCCAACACTCCCTTCCATATCTAGAGATCAAATAGAATTAGGAACCTTAACCCACAAATCCCCCATCCTCCAAAACAACTCCTAGCCTGAGCCCACATGACACCATAAGATCAACAGCCCACTATAATCCAAAGGCCCAAATATCATTGGCCCAACAGTGGTAATTACTGATTAGTTAAGTTAGTTAAATTAATTTTCAAAAATTCAACAATTATGATATTTTTTAATAAAATTAATTTAATTCAAAATTATTAGTTTATAGTTATTAAGTTACAATTCTTGTGGGACGATACATTGTTTATCATTATATTGCATATTTGATCACGTATACTTGCGTGTATTTTATTGGTATAGAATTAGGAAAATAGTAGGCCAAAGAAATTAATGAAGAGTGGAAGAAATGAACCACTACAAGGATATATGGAAAATTCACATCAATAGTCCCTTAGGTATTGAGTGTGTTGACCATATGGACACAATGTAAGCACACACAATAAAAGGGAAGTTAGAAGGGAATCTAACACTAGGGAAATTGCTAACACTAGTGAAGCTGGATCCACTAAGGAAGTTACTAACAATTGAATGGAGCCAACGCTAGAAGAAAAGCTTGAATTGTGTCAGCATTATGGTCCAAGTCGGGATACATAGGAAGAACCACCAGAAGAGAGGCATGCAAAAATGCTAATACGCTTAGTTGGATTAATTTTTTTAACCTCAATTTTAATAGTATATGAAGGTCATTTTTTTAATTAGCTATAATTGTTTTGTGTACAGGTGTGACGCCCCCAAAATAGGTCCATACAATCCATTTAGAGTCGCCAAATACATGGTACAGAATTCTAATACAACTTAATTTACACAATTATTAATTGTCGTGCAAAATACGACAAAACATAAGCTGAGAGTTTTAACACGAATATTGTCTCGTAGACAATATCCAAACTCAAATAGAGTCCTCATTACAATTATTATCACACTATTTTATAGAATAGTGAGGACTACTATAGCCACCATCTTGGACCATCACTCCATTTCCCGACTAGTCTCAGTTATATTCTCATTTCCTGAAGAGAACAATGAAAGAAAATGGTGAGCTCAACTAGCCCAGTAAAGAATATTATGGATAAGATAATGTAGGATATCCTTAGTCTTCAACAGTATAAAAATTGATAGAATACAATAGACAATAAGTTTAACTGCAGCGGAACAAGTAATCTAATTAGAAGAGTCAAGTAGAGTATGATGTCTACCATCTTTTATGATTTAAAAGTTCATCATCAATGTTTTATCTCTGTAACATAACTCAATAAATAATCCAAATCATCGAATTATCTATACATTACGGGCCAAGGATATTCGTTAGTATATCCACATCATCGAATTATCCATGCACTACGGGCCAAGGATATTCGTTAGTATCACCAATAGTCATGATCATGCCAAACAACTATCCATCAATGCATTACGGGCCAATGAAAACTTTCACTACGTCATTTGTCTGTAACATTACAGGTCATGATTATACCGATACATAATTTCTGGTCATAATCATACCAATCAACAGTACATCTATGCATTACGGGCCAAAGATGACTTTCATCACAATATAAGCTTGAGGATGATGACAATGATATAAAGAAATTAATCAAGAGTGAGATCAAGGATAAATATTAAAGATTTATAATTCAATTTATCTAGAGTTTAAGAATGTCCAAATTATCAACATGATAATTAATTGTGGAGTAAAATTCAATAATGATATTCATGTATCAAAAATAATTTGGACAGAAAAAAAACCAATTTTTTGTGAATAGTACCCCGGATGAATAGTACTCGAGTGAATAGTATCCCGTGAATAGTACTTTATGAATAGTACCCCATGAATAGTATCGTATGTATGAATAGTACCGTATATATGAATAATATCCCGTGAATAGTACCCCGGCATGAAAAGATTAAAATTTAACAAGAATATTCAGAAAAGTATTTCAGTGAAACGATACTAGATGAAACGTAAATTTCAAGGATATTCTACTAATTTCAAGGAGTATAGTAGCAATACTTCTCAAAATAAGTGTAGATTTAGGAATATGAAATGAAATAATATTACTTACATACTACAGAGTATGGAAGAAAATATTATTTCTTACGAATATTGAATGAAAATAATATCCTTACGAATATTGAACGAAAATAATATTCCTTACGAATATTGAACAAAAATAATATCCCTTACGGATTTTGAACGAAAACAATATTCCTTACGAATATTGAACGAAAATAATATTCCTTACGAATACGAAAAATAATATCTCTTACGAATATGAAATAAATAATGCCCCTTACCTTAAAAGGAAAGTAATTTTGACTGGTATAGCGAGAATATCCTTGAAGAAAATTTACACTATTTGCTACACTCAAAGTTTTCTTAAACTCAAAAAAAATACGCTCAATATTATAGAAGAAGAATTCTCTTATTCTGGTGTGATTTTCATTTCTAAACTAAGCATCCTATTTATAAGATAATGATAGGGCACTATTTAATAAAAAAAATCATGGGTGAACAAAAGCGAATTCACAGACGAATTCGCGTGATTTTTTGGATTTTTACTATTCATCACTGTGCAATAAAATATTCTAATAAAACAAGAACTTTATATAAAATATAATATATTCTATTTATAATCTAATAAAACGAATAACTTTATATAAAACATAAAAAGTATTCTGTTTTATATAAAAAGTTTTCTGTTTTATTACTATTATAATAATAATAAAATAAAAACTAAAATAACTTTTTCACGGCGATTTTGAAAAATGAATAAGTGGGGGTCCATGTAATAAGCCAAACTTACAACAAATACTTCATGAAAACCCCCTCTATTTATCACAAATCACTTGACTTCAATAAACACATTTTTAATCTTTCAACAATTATTCATCATTAATATTATAACTCATAATATTAACAATTAGATCATTCCCAGGAAAGAGGGGATTTTCCGATAAAGACTTCTCCTTATTGGCGCGCAACTAGATAACCTAACCCTTTTCCTCGACACAACTTTCTAGACATTATCAATTATACAAATAATAATATGAATAACTGTGTCGTCTCAATTATTGATTTAATAATATAAAATATTGTGTAGATGATGCAGTGACAATAATTGAATCAATAATATAAGATACTATGAGCAACTACTGTGGCAGTAATTAAATAAAACTGAGTGACTTCTTAAGTAAACATCAATAATCAAAGATACTGTACAATATCGTGTGATACTGTGCAACCACACGTATTATTGTACTTTTATCGTCGGGTAATTCAACAGTTAACGGTAAAAGTTTTGCCGTTATTTTTATAAAAAAGTTATTTCTGTCGCTTTCTATGTGCGACAGTAATTCCATTGTGCGGTCCACCAATGATTGTGTCGTCGTATGGATATTCCCTGATAAAACGAATATTCTCCAACCAAACGAATATTTTATGACAACTTGCTTACTTTGCAAAATTTGTAAATATTACCCACAACTATAACATTATATCAAATCCACACCTAATTATTCAAAATAACATTTAGGGAAAATTAAATCTTTATTCATAAAAGTTAGGGTCTTACAACAGGTGAGAAGAGGCGCAACTTTAGCTCAAAAGTTAGTTACACCTACGTACCTCAACCCCAACTGTAAGGGCTTTAATGCTATCAACATTGTACCTCTAACCCAAACAAGTCTTCTTATTAAATTATTTGCATATTATAGTCTTATACAATTAAAACTGTATACATGATAACTTAACTTGTGTTTATTATATAGGTTGAAAAGTCCAAAGTAGCATTCATTGCAAGGTCGCCACAGATTCCATATGGAGCAAGAACTGCTACCATTAGAGCTCCAGCACCTGGAGTCACAATCCCTAATAGAAATTGGCTATGTATAGGTGTGTCTCAGACATAAGAGACATTGAAAGGAACTCCAATCTTAAACATAAAAAGGAAGCAATTTGTCACTATCAACAACCTTAGAGGAATGATATCTTGGTAGGTATTAAAGATGTATTTTCTTATTTAATTTCTGTAATTTGTAATTGTATTGCTTATATAAACTTAAGATAAAACCCCAACTTCCATTATAAAAACTCTAAACTCCATTATTAACATAAACTTACTAAACTATAATAAAATAATACTAAAACCCTTAAGAATAAGCAAAATAACTCAGTTAGGCACGCCACGTAAATACATACATAGTATCGCATAGGTATTAGGCACGCGTTATAACTTACGGGACTCGATTCTGACATACGGAGGCCGAGTTATCAGCCCGTAGGTAAAACTTACCAACACTAAGGTAAAAGTCGAAAAAGAGGCCAAACCCGCCTCGATCGTTGAAATGCCACGAAAATACATACATAGCACCACGCATGTATTAGGCACGCGTTACAACTTACGGGGCTCGATTCTGACATACAGAGGCCGAGTTATCAGCCCGTAGGTAAAACTTGCCAACACTTAGGTAAAGAGTCGAAAAATAGGCTAAAACTCGCCTCGTTGGTCGAAACGTCACGCAAACACATACATAGCACCACGTAAGTATTAGACACGCATTATAACTTACGGGACTCGATTCTGACATACAGAGGCTGAGTTATCAGCTTGTAGGCAAAACTTGTCAACACTTAGGCAAAGAGTCGAAAAAGCGGCCAAAACCTGCCTCAGCCTTTAAAATCCCACGCAAACACATACATAGCACCGCGTAGATATTAGGCATGTGTTACAACTTACAGGACTCGATTATGACATACGGAGGGTGAGTTATCAGTCCATAGGTAAAACTTGCCAACACTTAAGTAAAAATTCGAAAAAGATGCCAAAACCTGACTCGGCCATCGTAACGACACACAAATACATATATAGAACCACGTAGATATTAGTCACATGTTACAATTTATGAGACTCGATTCTGACATACGGAGGCCGAGTTATCAACTAGTAGGCAAAACTTGCCAACACTTAGGTAAAAAGTCGAAAAAAAGGCCAAAACCCGTCTCGGCCATTGAAATGCCACACAAACACATACATAGTACTACGTAAGTATTATGCACGCGTTACAATTTACGGGACTCAATTCTGACATACGGAGGCCGAGTTATCAGCCCGTAGGCAAAACTTGCAAACACTTAGGCAAAAAATCAAAAAAGAGACCAAAACTCGCCTCGACCATTGAAACGTCATGCAAACACATACATAGCACTGCGTAGGTATTAGGCACACGTTACAACTTATAGGACTCGATTCCGACATACGGAGGTCGAGTTATCAGTCCATAGGTAAAACTTGTCAACACTTAGGCAAAAAGTTAAAAAAAGAGGCCGCTTGCCTCGGCCGTCGCACATATATAGTACTGCATAGGTACTAGGCATGCGTTACTATAACGATTGAGAAATTTGTAATTTAATTTAAATATTTATAGAATTAAATAAATATTTTAAGTAATTTATTTATTGAGAAAAATAAATAATTGACGAATTGTGGTGAATTAATTTAGTAACTAAATGGATTAATGATAATTAAATTGAGTGTTGATAATTTTATCTGAAGGATTTAATTTAAGAAAAATAATTAAATTAAATCAATTGCTTAATATTTAAGAAAATAATTAAATTAAATGAATTGTTTAATTTAAAGGAAATAAATAAAATAAATAAAGTGATGTTTCTAATTTATTAATTAAATTAGATATATAATTATTTAATTATCTATTATAAGCATAATTATAATAAGAATATAATTATTATAATTATAAATTATAAGCTATTAAAATGGGTTACATGTGTGACAAGTGTAACTATATAATATAAATATTATTTAAATAATCTAGTATGGGGAATTAGTGTGTAACCAAATGTAGCCTTATGGCTTTTGGGTTATTTTAACTGACGCAAACATTTGGCTTATTTTACCTGACGTTAGTGAGGGAAGTGGGAGTCAGTTTATAATTCCTACGCGTCTATTGTTCTAAGGCTAAGTTCAGAGAGAAGGAAACACAAAGTGTTGAGAGAGAGCTTGGAAGAGAGAATCACAAAGAATTTGGAGAAGAAAGGAGTTGTTCTGAGATTGTCAAGAGAAAGAGAAGGGTTGCTAATTGTTCTTTCTAATCAAGGTATAACCTACTTTAATTTTAACTATTAAGTTTTGATATTGTTGTTGAAAATGGATTTATATATATTATTTTTGTAGAATCTGTTATTATCATATATATATATATATATATATATATATATATATATATATATATGTAATTGTTAATTTTAAGATATGGGTTATGTGTGTGATTGTATTGTAGAGTCTGTTATTGGCATGTATATAAAAGGGGTAGCAATCAAACACGTGAAATTGAATTATAAGAAGGGAATATAACTAACAGTGTTCATATTTGAAAAAATAGGCTTAGTAAGTATCCAATTTCATGCCTTATATGAGTTGTAATCTGCGAATTGAAGTTGGATTATGATAATATGTTAAGAAACGAAAGCGGCGTAGATCGAATCGTGTCAAATGATTAAGAAACGAATTCGTGTTGATCGAATTCGTTAAAAGTATAAAAATGAGGAAATTTAGGGGAAAAATATAGTTTTTATTCTTCAAAATGATGTTTATATAATATTTTGTATATAGAATGGTGTTTAGCATGTGTAACTATAATATGACAAAGTGTTAGATGTTGAAGTTGGGAGATTTTCTGTAGAATTGGGATTTTTGGTCAAAGAAGAGTTTGATTTCTAGCTTCTGCAAAAATTGGAACTGAGGCATCGCGCAGGCGCGCTGTATATGGGCGCAGATTAGGATGAATACATCAGATACAGGAAAAGTCAAAAGACAAGTCAACTTTGAATTATGTGTGCAGATAAGTTTGTAATAGTAATGTAGAATAATAACCTTGTATGTCTTATAGGATATTGATTTAGGTAGTATATGAAGGTTCTCGACCTTGGGAATATTGTGTAATGTTTAATGTATAAACGTTTTAAATATTCCGCGTTTTTAGTGATTTTAATATCGAATAATGATGTAAAATTAGAGGTTGAATGTTTGGTTAATGATCGAAGTCGAGTTTTTAAATGGTATGAATGTGGGGTCGTTACCACATTAAAAATGCGAAATATTTAAAACTTTTAACATGTTTAAGATCCTGCCAAGATTTGGAAATTTCTGGAGTTAAACTTAATGTAGCTAATTTCTTAAGGAATTAATTAAAAATTGATTTTTGAAAAATAGTAAATGAATTTTAAAAATTTCGAAAAAAATATATGTTCAATATGGGACTATATTATGCCTAATCCTAGAAAAGAATAATTTTTTGGACTGATTTGATATTTTTTATGAAAATAGTTTAGTTACGAGCATATGAGTTAAATATGTTGTGTGAAGTTGAAGAATTAGTAAATATGATTTTAGGGCTTGAAAACCATAAAGTATGCGCATATTTTTGATGAGTAATTTGATTTAGTTGATGAAATGCTTATAATATTGACATCATCCTCATATTTATATTATGTTAAAAGTCATCTGTGGCCTGTAGTGCATAGATGGACTTGGTATGATTATGACCAAAAATTATTCGGTGTAATCATGACCGTAATGTTACAAACGATGTAGAAAAAGTCCTCATTGGCCGTAGTGCATTGATGGACAGTTTTTGGTATGATTATGGCTATGGATTCTCTTCGGCCAAGGGTGCAAAGATTAATTATTTTATGGCATGATCAGGACCGTTGATGAAAACACGATTATCTTTGGCACGTAGTGCATGGATAATTCGTGGTCGTGATACTAAAGAATATCCTTGGCCTGTAGTGCAGGGATGATTCGATGATGTGGATTAATTATTGAGCTGAGTCTCAGCAATGAAATATTAATTCATGGATGTGATAATAATGAATATCCTTGGCCCGTAGTGCATGGATAATTCATGGATGTGATATTATCGAATATCCTAGACCGTAGTACAGGGATGATTCGATGATGTGGATTAATTATTGAGCTGAGTCTCAACAATGAAATATTAATTCATGGATGTGATAATAATGAATATCTTTGGTCGTAGTGCAAAGATGATTTAATTAGTATGATTATGAGCAGAAATTATGATTTGGTATAACTATAATTTTTGAAGTTTCAGGTGATGAAAATTATCTTCGTCCTGGGTGTGAAAAGGAATTCAGAATCACAATTATGATTATGAGTTATTCATATGATTGTGGACAGAAATTGTTTATTGATGTTACAGGGATAAAATATTATTGGTGGACTTTTAACATGGAGAAGATAATAGACCTGATGGTCTATTTGACTCTTTTAATGGATTGTTCGTTCTGCTGCAACTATGGTTGAAAAGTTTTATCATCTACCATATGTTCTAAATCTCTGATTTATTATTGACAAAAACTATTGATAATTTAATTATCTTTAGTTATGATACTCTTTACTGGGCTAGTTGTGCTCACCATTTTTCTTCACAATTCCTTTCAGGTAATAAGAGTGTAGCTGGGTTGAGCGGGGATAACAGGGGAATAGAACGGTGGTTTATAGCTGTTGAGGTTCTCCCTAAATAGTATAGAAATAATTTTATTGAGAACTTTAGATAAGTGTGTCGTATTGTATACGTCATTTGATATTTAATTTTGGTGAACCGAATAGGGTGAGGCGAACCCAACTTTGGAAGGGTATTTTGTCACTATCATACAAGATGTCTAATGACATACAACCTCGTGTTATCATAAGACAGAGTTGTGCACATCTACTTGCAGAGTATATCTACGAGCACTACCTATATGATCTTGAAGTTTATTTGAAACATAATTTCCATTTGGAGATAGTGGAGATAGTTATGTGCCAAGAGAAGACTCACCATTGGAAAAAAGATGATAGTAATCTTCTCGTTTTTCTTTGGGGTCTATTGGGTCAACCAAGGATAATTCTGTGGACATATGATATCTACCATAACCTAGACGCATGGCCTCCCATGTACGAAGGTTTCATTGAGCACTTCCCAAAGATTTTAATTCTAAAAATAGTTTTTGACTATACTTTTATGTAAAGTACCATTATAAGGTTGTGGTCGAGGCACCATGAGAGTTACATACATTGTATTAAAACTCACAGTTAACTGTGGTCGTATTCTACACGACAGTTCAACAGTTGTATAAATGATGTTGTATTTGATATTTATAGTGTGATATCTGGCGACTTAGAATGGGTCGTGTGGACCTATTTTGTGGGCGTTACAATATATATAAACATAGAATAATCTAAACACATAACACATATCCCAATCAGTCTATAACACATATATGACTCGGTATCAAGTCAAACTATTGCAGTCTGAGTTGAGTTCGACAAAGTTCTAACGTCCCGACGGTCTAGTCAGACTTTTATCGAGTCTAAGTTCAATTAAACTATGCCTAAACACTTAATAATTAACTCAGATAATTTTAATATCAGTCAAAATATTTTTCTAAGTCTCATAATAATTTTCACATAATTATTATCATTTATCTTGAATTTTCAATCATTAAAACATATTTAAATGAATTAAATACCACATAATTCTTTTATCATTAATATTTATTTATAATCAAATATTAATGAAATTCATGTCATAATATTATAATATATTTATAATCTATCAAAGTATTTTTAATACCTTAAAATTATTTTTATATGATTTTTAAACAGTTAAATTCATTACCGGTAATTACTATTAATATTAAAATATTAATATTTTCATGAAAAATATCATAAGTTATATTTTATAACTTAAAAATATTTTTATAACACTTAAATTATTTTTATATGATTTATAAAGCATTAATTCTATTTTTCCTTAATATATTTATTAAATAAACTAATTATCATTAATATGGATTAATTAATAAATTTCATCACAAAATATTAAAAGTCACTCAAAATAACTTAAAATATTTTATTATACCATAAAATTATTTTTCATGATTTTTCATGTATAAAATTCATTTTTAAATAATTTATTTAATATTATAATTAAATAAATTAAATACCATTTATATTCTAAAAATATTAAATATTTATGAAATATACTTAAAATAATAAAAAACTATTTTTCAGAATTTAAAATAATTTTTTGAAATTTATTTAGTATTTTTAATAATTAAAAACTATTTATTTCGATTTATTAATTAAAATAAATAATTTTCAGTAATTAAATGTCGCTAAAGGGGTCTTAGGCGACAAATCCATCGCTGATGGTGTTCTTCACGTGTTCTTGAGCATTTCCAGAAATTCGTGTCAGTGGCCAGGGTGCCTACTTTGACCGGGTCTATCATCGTGATCTTGTTGTTTCTGGGCTGTTAATTACTTTGATATTGTAAACCGAATGTAATACTACAAAGCTAAGCAAAGATCATTACCAAAACATATAATCACAGAGAGATCTAAGCTTCCAAACTTTCTGACAACGCTGTTCTTCATTTCTGGGTTTTCCAGAAAATGAAGAACAGTCGAGGGAGCTTGGTTTAGATCTTTATGGTTTGCAGTCTAGGCTCGGTTTGTGTGATCTAGTGAATCTATCTTGTAGAAGAGATGTCAGACTACATTTCTATAACAACAGATCATCATAACAACATCAAACATGACAGATCTGGGCCGGTCAAACTAGTGGTCTGAAATTGTTCTTGAGGAAATCTGGGTTTCCCAGATTTCTTCATAAGGCATTTGGTCAACGCTCGTTTGACCCTAATTATCTTTGATTCTACTGTTATTCTGGGTGATCTAATAGCATACATGTGTAGTACTTATACCTGTTAACAACAGTAAAACAACAATATAGCCAAAACTAACAAACTCAGTAAGATCGTGGCCAAACAAAACGTTGTCAGACAGCACGCTGAGTTTTGGGTTGCCCAGAAGCATACTCCCATGATCGGTCAGCGTAGTTTGACTGATCATAACTAGAAATCTAGACCTTATCTGAACATGATTCAAGTTCCAGACTAAAGAGCACATGGCAGAGAACAGGTCCAAAACAAAAACCACACTAAACATCTAACACAGAGAGAGTTATAGGGTCTGACATATGGCTGGCATACGATTTTTTTTCTTATTTTTCCAGATTTCACAAAATGCTAGATTCGGGAACTTTGATATTATGGATCTGGGATTTAACATCCCAGATCACTAATTAATACCTTATTACATAACTTTAACCAAACAAAAACAACATTTAACATCAAATCTAAGGATTTCAAGATTTAGGGTTTTATACCTTTAAAGCTAAGATCCTTGAACTTCTGATCTCTGATCTGATATTGGAAAGTTAAAGGTTGATCTAGCCCTAACTTAACACTCATATTTACTCTCAAATCTCAAATTCTAGAGAGAGAAAAGTCTTGGACAAAATAAAAAGTAAAGTAAGTATTTTACTTAACTTTTATTTTTGATTTTTGGATTCAATGAATGTAGTGTTGCAAGGTGGCACCAAAGATCAGATATGGTAAGATATTTAACACATGCCAATATCTAAATGGATAAGTTAACAAGATTTGGCAAGTCTTTTACTTAATCATTAAGAAAAGGGTATTTTAGACATTTTGCATTTAATTTTAAAGGCATTCTTGTCATTTGCCCTAATCCTTAGGGTTTAGGGTTTAAGTTAGGGATTAGGATTTGAACCCTTTAGGGTTTAGGGTTAAAACCCCTTAGATTTTGAAAATAAATTCTAAAATTTCCAATTTAGGTTTTCAAAAATAGAAAATTAATATTTCTAAATTATAATTAGAATTTTCTAATTATATTAAAATTCCTTAATCAAAATTTAAATATTGCTAATTAGGAATAATATTTCCTAATTAAACTCGCTAATTAAGCAATTAGGGTTAAAATCATATATTAGGATTTTAAAAATCCCCGAAACTGAACTTAGGGTTTCAGAACCGATTTTTAGGGTTTCTAAATATATACTTAGGGTTTGTCACAGATATTATTTATCTGGTCAACCCTTGACCCTTAACCACATCATGCACACATATAATACCATATACACAGAACATAAACGCTTATTCCCTTAATCCTGAATAATTCACCTAAATCCTTCACAAAATTTTGAAATCCTCAAAATTCCTTCTCAAAAATATCAAACGCATACACTTATTTTATGTCAAGGTTAAAATTTTGAACCTTAAATCAATTAATTAAAATTTTAAAAAAATTTTAAATTCTCGGGTTGTCACCCATAGCACCGCATAGGTATTAGGCACATGTTACAAACTACGGGACTCGATTCCGACATACGTAGGCCGAGTTATCAGCTCGTAGACAAAACTTGCCAACACTTAGGCTAAAAGTCGAAAAAGAGGCCAAAACTCGCATCGGCGGTCGAAACGCCACACAAACACATACATAGTAATGCGTAGGTATTAGGCACACGTTACAACTTAAGAGAATCGATTCTGACATACGGAGGCTGAGTTATCAGCGCGTAGGCAAAACTTGCCAACACTTAGGCAGAAAGTCGACAAAGAGGCCAAAACCCACCTCGGTTGTCGTAATGATACGCAAATACATACATAGCACCGCGTAGGTATTAGGCATACGTTATAACTTACGGGACTCAATTCCAACATACGGAGGCCAAGTTATCAGCCCGTAGGCAAAACTTGCCAATACTTAGGTAAAAAGTCGAAAAAGAGGCCAAAACCCGCCTTAGCCGTCGTAACGACATGCAAACACATACATAGTACTACGTAGGTATTAGGCACGCGTTACAACTTACAGGACTCGATTCCGACATACGGAGACCGAGTTATCAGCCTGTAAGCAAAACTTGTCAACACTTAGGAAAAAAGTTAAAAAAGAGGCCAAAACTAGCCTCGGCTGTCGAAACGCCACGCAAACACATACATAACACCGCATAGGTATTAGGCACGTGTTACAACTTACGGGATTCGATTCCGACATACGGGGGTCGAGTTATCAGCCCGTAGGCAAAACTTGTCAACACTTGAAGAACACAAACAAAACTAATTAAAATATGCTCTATTTTCGACTTCGTTATTAATATTTTAATTTTATAGGGTCTTGTTGATGAGATTCCGACGGGTGGAGTATGACGCCCCCAAAATAGGTATACAACATCCATTCTGAGTAGCCAAATATATGGTACAAAAAGTGAACTACAACTTCAATAATACAATTGGCGTGCAAAATACGACAACACATACTGTGAGTTTAAATACAAATATTGTCTTCTAGACAATATCCACACTCAAATAAGTCCTCATTACAATTATTTAAACACTATTTTATAAAAATAGTAAGGACTACTAATACATCTTTCTAGAACCATCACTCCATATCCCGACTAGATCCTGCTATGTTCTCACCTCCTGAGAAGAAAAATGGAACAAAAAGGAAAAGGGTGAGCTCAACTAGCCCAGTAAAGAATATTATGACTAAGATAATATACAACAAATTATCATTAGTATTCAACAGGAAAAAATCTGATAGAATATAATCGACACCAAGTTTTAGATCAACAACTGCAGCGGAAACAGCAAACCATTAGAAGAGTCAAGTAGAGAATGAATTCTACTATCTTCTAAGATTTAAAAGTCTATCATCAATATTTTATCCCTGTAACATTAATTAATAATCATCTTTAACCAAATATTCATCTTTGCACTACAGGCCAAAGATATTCATTTGTATCACCAGTCAGTCATGTTCATCTCAACACCTGTTCATCTTTGCACTACAGGCCAAAGATATTCATCAGGTAATCATACATCTTTGCACTACAGGCCAAAGATATTTAGTAATATCATCATTTAGCACTGAGGATGATGAAAAATATGTTAAAGAAAACGAATCCAGTGAGACAGAAGGACAAATAGTAGGGATTCGTATAACAGTTTATCCAAGATCAATAATACTTCATAATAATCAATTGTGAAGCAGAATTCAAAAATAAAGATCAAAACATGGATACAATCAAAGATAGTAACCATAATAGACATCTTGGACAAAAAGGAAAAATTTTATTTTTCGGTGAATAGTGTCGTATTCGTAAATAGTGCCGTATACGTGAATAGTAACGTATACGTGAATAGTAACCCCGACACAAAAAGTTCTAAATTTGATAAAAAGTTCATATCAATATTTCGGCATAATGATATTGAAGAAAATATCATTTAAGAAGAAGATAATATCCCTTACCTCAAAATATCAGTACTTCTGGTCGGAATACCGGTATAAGGCTGAAAGAAACTTGCTCTGATGAATAGAAACTCTCAAAGTATCTAAATACTCACAAAATACACTCAATAATCTAGAGAGAGAAAGAGAGAAAACTTATTTCTGGTGTGATTTTCAATTCTAACTTAGCCCTCTATTTATAGGAAAATGTTAGCACGCCGAAGCAGACTTAACCTGCAACCTGATGGCTTTACCTGCTACTATTCAAGCCTACCACATTTGAATAAAAATCTCAGCACATTTCTTCACCAACCAAGAGTGGGGCCCACCAATTCTAGAATTTTCTACCAAAATGATAAACTCCGAAAATTCAATAATTTCTGAACTAGTCATCTCGTAAAATTCATAATAAACCATACGTTCATTTTTAACGGTTCAAAATTTGTGGACATATACTCAACTTATATATGTATAACATATCCAAAAATTACCACGATCCAACGGTCGGATTAAAAATTATAATCCCCGCAAAATATCTCAAAAATCCTGATTTTTAATACCTTCATTCCGACAAAAATACTGATAAAAACCTCAACATTAACTCCTTCATTTTTAATCACAAAAATATATCTCTCATTTATATCCATAAAAATAAATATTTCCTTATCATATGAATCAATAATTAATTATTCACAAATAATATTACAGAATCACATTTATGACAACCAGGCCGTTCCCAAGAAAGAGGGGGCTTTCCAATAAGAATTTCTCCTTACTGGCGCGCAATTAGATGACCAAACCTCTCCTTAGACAGAACTTTCTAGACATTACCAATAATGTTATCTAATAATATTATTCAAATAATATGAATTATTGATCTGATAATGGGAAATACTGTGCAGTGATAATTATTGAAACAACAATAATATAAAATATCAATGCAGCAATTATTGAATCAATAAAATAAAATATTGAACAGTAACTACTGTAACAATTATTGAGTAGTGCCTTCCTTCGTAAGAATCAATAATTAGTGCAATACAGTGTGCTACTGTATTTTAACCACAAGGTATTCCAACAGTATTAACGGTAACAACTACGCCGTTAATTATAAACAACTTATACTTGTCATTTTCTTCATCCAATCGCTTTTCGTTATGGGGCCCACACAAGGTTGCGTCGTCGTACGAATATTCCCCGACAGCAAGAATATTCCACGACCAAACGAATATTCACCGACCAAAAATGAATATTTTATAACCACTTGCTTATTTGAAATATTTGCGCATTTTACCCATAACTAACCACATTAATCAAATCAACCCTTTCTATTTCAAAATAATAAATAGAGGAAATTTAATTTCATTTATTAATAAGTTGGGGTCTTACAACCTCCCCTCCTTATGAAATTTTATCCTCAAAATTGACGTACGTACCTGGTGTTTCGAAAAGGTGAGGATACCTCGCTTTTATTTCTGATTCCAACTCCCAGGTCATTTCTTCAATAGCATGGTTTCTCCACAAAACCTTAACTTATGGTATAACCTTCGTGCGTAGAACATGCTCTTTTCTATCCAAGATCTTAACAGGTACCTCCTCATACGTTAAATCTTCGGCTATCTCTTCTGGTTCTAACTCAATTATGTGGTTCGGGTCTTTCACATATTTACGAAGCACAGATATGTGAAAAACATTATGAACACGAGACATGCTTGGAGGTAATGCGAGTCTATAGGCCACATTTCCTATTCGGTCAAGAATCTCAAATGGACCAACAAATCGTGGATTGAGCTTTCCTCTCTTCCCAAATCTTGTAACTCCCTTCCATGGTGCAATACGTAACAATACATGATCCCCAATATTGAATTCTACATCCTTTCGATGAAGATCCGCATAACTCTTTTGTCGATCCTGTGCCGTTGGTATACGTTACCGAATTGTTTGGATCTTCTCTATAGTTATGCGTACCAATTCTGGTCCCAACAATGTTGCTTCACCCACCTCGTCCCAACATACTGGAGAACGACACTTTTGTCCATATAAGGCTTCAAATGGAGCCATACCTATACTTGCCTGATAACTGTTGTTGTAGGAGAATTCCACCAGTGGCAAGTACTTATCCCAACTTCATTTAAAATCTAGAACACAGAGTCTTAATAGATCTTCAAGGGTTTGAATAGTCCTCTCTGATTGCCCGTCCGTTTGAGGATGGTATGCTAAACTAAATCGTAAATCCGTGCCCATAGCTTTCTGCAAGCTAACCCAAAATCGTGAAGTGAATCTTGGGTCACGATCCGAAACTATGGATACTGGCATGCCATGCAATCTCACAATATAATTCACGTATATACTAGCAAGATGTTCAAGGGAATAAGTCTCACGTATAGGCAAGAAATGGGCAAACTTGGTTAATCTATCAACAATGACCCAAATCGCATCTATGCCTTGAGAAACCTTGGGAAGACCTGTAACGAAATCTATGGTAATGTGTTCCCACTTCCATTTCGGGATCTCAAGTGGTTGCAATGGACCCTTTGGCACTTGATGTTCCGCCTTTACACGTTGACAAGTTAAACACCTCGAGATAAACTCCCTGATCTCTCTTTTCATATTGCCCCACCAAAATGTATGTTGAAGATCGTGATACATTTTGGTACTCCCAGGATGGATTGCAAACGGTGTGTTGTATGCCTCCATCATTATTCTATGCTTCAAGTCAAAATCGTTAGGAACACAAAGTCTGGAGTTGACTCGAAGTATTCCTTCTTCATCGATTCTTGCTTCTGGAATAGCACCTTCTTGCACTTTCTTCTTCATACGCATTAGCTTTATGTCCGTAGCTTGAACGGCTTTAACTTTATCAATTAAAGTCGGTTCTACTCGTATATTTGATATCATCATGTGGGTACTTAGAGCCTTCATCTCTATCTCCATCCTTTGCAAATCATACAAAATGGGCCTTTGTGTTAACATCATTGCACTCGTACCCGCGTATGATCTTCTACTCAATGCGTCAGCTACTACGTTCGCTTTTCCAGGATGATATTGGATGGTATGATCGTAATCTTTCAACAACTCAAGCCAACGTCGTTGCCGCATGTTGAGTTCCTTTTGGGTGAAGAAATATTTGAGGCTTTTATGATCTGTATAGATCTCCACTTTCTCCCCATACAGGTAGTGTCTCCAAATCTTCAACGCGAAAACGACTGCTGCCAACTCCAAATCATGAGTAGGATAATTCCTCTCATATTCTTTGAGTTGTCGCGAGGCATAGGCTATGACTTTCCCATGTTGAATGAGAACACATCCTAACCCTTTGCCTGAAGCATCGCTGTAGATAACAAATCCATCCGAACCAGATGGTATTGTCAGAACAGGTGCCGAAATGAGTCTCCTCTTGAGTTCTTGAAAACTCTTCTCACAATCCTTGCTCCAACCGAATTTTGTATCCTTCCGAGTCAGCTGAGTTAACGGAGTAGCGATTCTAGAAAATCCTTCCACGAATCTCCGATAATACCCAGCTAAGCCCAGAAAGCTACGTACTTCGGTCACCGACTTCGGTTGCTCCCAACTTTGTATGGCTTCAATCTTCGCCGGGTCGATAGATACTCCATGTTTTGACACCACGTGCCCAAGGAATGCTACTTCCTCAAGCCAGAACTCACATTTCTTCAATTTGGCATATAGCTTGTTTTCACGAAGCCTTTGCAGTACCAGCTTCAAATGGCGCTCATGATCTTCACGGCTTTTGGAATAGATGAGGATGTCATCAATAAAGACAACAACGAACTGATCTAAATATTCTTTGAATACACGGTTCATCATATCCATGAAAGCAGCAGGAGCATTAGTCAATCCAAAAGACATGACTAAGAATTCATAATGCCCGTACCGAGTTCTGAAGGCAGTCTTTGGAATATCCTCAGTTTTAATCTTCAGCTGATGATATCCAGAACGAAGATCAATCTTTGAAAAGAATTGTGCTCCTTGCAATTGGTCGAACAGGTCATCAATACGAGGTAGCGGATACCTATTCTTGATGGTGACATGGTTCAATTCTCGATAGTCAATATAAAGTCGCATACTCCCGTCTTTCTTCTTTACGAATAAAACAGGAGCACCCCAAGGAGACGAACTAGGACGAATGAAACCGATGTCTAACAATTCCTGTAATTGGACTTTTAACTCCTAAAGTTCAATAGGAGCCATTTGATATGGGGTTTTAGAAATGGGCTTTGTACCGGGTTCAAGGTCAATAAAGAATTCAACTTCACGTTCTGGGGGTAGACCAGGAAGTTCTTCAGAAAATACATCGGAAAATTCTCTAACAATAGAAATATTATTCAAATATGACTTGTCTTTGTTCAAATTCATAACATGGGCTAAGAAAGCTTGACATCCATTTTTCAATAAACGAATAGCTTTGTGGCTTAATATGATCAGTAACTGATTTTAGTGGTTTAGTAGTTTGAATTCGTATGACAGGTTGGTTAGGAATATGAAAACTAACAACCTTACGAAAACAATCAATTTTAACATGATGAGTGGTTAACCAATCACTTCCTAAAATCACATCAAAAGCAAGTATCTTTAAAGAGATAAGGTCAACAGGTAATGTGATTGTGCCAACTTGAATTAATCAAGATTTATAAACTGTAGATGTAATGAAAGTTTCTCCTAACGGAGTCTCCACAGATAGGTCAAAGTCTAATTTCTTCGAAGTCAAGTTTAAACATTGAGCACAAGCAGGAGAGATAAAAGAATGGGTAGAACCGGTATCTAGTAAGGTATAAACTTCACAAGAGTTCAAGATTAGCTTACCCGTGATCGCCTCGTTCGGGTTTCTCGCGTTTTGGCCAATCACGACAAACGCTCTTTCAGGAACCGCTGATTTCGACTTATCTGAAACAACTTTTGGAGTCACCATTCCCGCTGAACTTGGTTTTTCTACAAAACACTCTCGAGCTATATGACCCTCTTTTCCACAGTTATAACATACCTTAGATTATTGTGGGCAGTTTGGGCTGATATGTCCCTCTTTCCCACATTTGTAACATACGACCAGTGGTCGTTCTCCTCCCCTAGAAACAGTTGATGTTTGTGATGACGTCTTCACGTTATCATTGATGTACCTTCTCTTCTTGAAATCTCCTCCCGACTCGCTCCTTCTATTATCACGACCACGATTACCACCAGAGTGGTTACCGCTTTTGTCCGAATGTTTTCCTCCCTGCTGGTTTTTATTGCTCCGATGACTGCCACCACCGGTATGTCCCTGGTTGTGGTCCCTCGGTTGAACATACTCATTATCTCGCTCTAATAATTGAGCCCTGTTTACAACATCTGTGTGACGCCCCCAAAAATTAGGTATACATCACCCATCTTGGGTCGTCAGATACATAGTACAAAATACAAATACAACTTACTAATACAACTGTCGTGTACAATACGACAAAACATAAACTGTGAGTTTGAATACAAATATTATCTTCTAGAGAGTATTCATACTCAAAAGGAGTCCTCATTACATTTATTAACACACCATTACATAGAATAGTGAGGACTACTAACTAATACTATCATTCGGACCATCACTCCGTCCCCCGACTTGCCCCAGCTACGTTCTCATTTCCTGAAGAGAACAGTGAAAGAAAGGGTGAGCTCAACTAGCCCAGTAAGAAATATTATGACTAAGATAATGCAGAATAAATTATCATTAGCCTTCAACAATGTTAAACTGATAAAATATAATAGACATCAAGTTTAACTGCAGCGGAACAAGCAATCCATTAAAAGAGTCAAGTAGAAAATAAACTCTACTATCTTTTATGATTTAAAATATTTTCCAACACTGTGATCGCTGAGACTCAGCTTAATAAAATAATTCACATCATCGAATCACCCCTGCACTACGGCCAAGGATATTCGTATATTCATTAATGGTCATGATCATGCCAACAACTGTCCATCAATGCACTACGGGCCAATGAGGACTTTTACCACATCATTTGTAACATTACGGTCATGATTACACCGAATAATCCCTGGTCATAATCATACCAAGTCCATCTATGCACTACAGGCCACAGATGACTTTCAACATTTTATAAACATGAGGATGATGACAATGATATAAGAATTCAATAAAACAAGTTCAAGAATTAATTTATCCAAGAATTAACAACGTCCAAATTGTCAACATGATACTACTTTGTGGAGTAAAATTCAAGAATGATCAGGAGAATATTTTCATGAATAGATACTAGATGAAGCGCAAATGTCAAGGATATTCCACAAATTTCATGGAGTATAGAAGTCAAAACTTAACCAACTGAGAATGGAATAACAAAAGAAATCACCATGCATGCGATAGACCGCACAGACAGGTTATTCCAACAGAATAATAAATAATGGAACCAGGTCCGGCGTAAACGCACAGACAGGATATTCCGACAGAATAATAAATAATGGAACCAGGTCCGGTGTAAAACACACAGACAGGATATTCCGACAGAATAATAAATAATGGAACCAGGTCCGGTGTAAAACACACAGACAGGATATTCCGACAGAATAATAAATAATGGAACCAGGTCCGGTGTAAAAACACACAGACAGGATGTTCCAACAGAATAATAACAAGACGGAACCAGGTCCGGTGTAAAACACACAGACAGGATGTTCCAACAGAATAATAGAAGAATGTCACCAAGTATAGGGTAGACCGCGTATACAGGTTATTCCAACAGAATAATAAGAAATGGAATAACAACAGTTCTCTTCATGAATAAGAAAGAATAACACCCCTTACCGTTTTAAAGACGAGCTGAAATAAGGAAGTAGTTAAGTAGCAGAATACTCTTCTTCTCTCTCTCTATAGTTTCTCTCTATAGTTTCTCTCTCTAGAGTTCAGTGAATTCGTAAGAAATAATGAAGGAATGAGCTGCTATTTATAGAAAAATAGAATGCATAGTAACTAATCCATGAACGGTCCAGATTGATTACTTTAATCTGACGGTCCATATTTAAAGAAAAATCTTTTAAATAAAATATAATATATTCTATTTATAGAATAACTTTAATAAAGTATTCTGTTTTATATAAAAAGATGTTTCTGTTTTATTACGTTAATAATACGAATAAAACAAAACGTCATTATCGCTAAATAATTCATATTATTAACTGACAATAATTGAATCAAACTGAGTGACTTCTCACATAAGCATTAATAATCAATACCGTGTGCTACTATGCAACCACACGTATTACTGTACTTTTACTACCGAGTAGTTCAACAGTAACAATGGTAAAATTTCCGCCGTTATTTTTAATAAAATATTTTTGTCGTTTTCTCAATCCGACAATAATTCCGTTGTGGGGTCCACCAATGATTGTGTCGTTGTACGAATATATTCCCCGACCAATCGAATATTATATAACAACTTGCGTACTTTGTAAAATTTATAAATATTACCCACAACTATAACATTATATCAAATTAACTCCATAATATTCAAAAATGATATTTATAGAAAATTCATCTTTATTTATAAAAGTTGGGGTCTTACAACCTCCCCTTCTTATGAAATTTCGCCCTCGAAATTAGGGTACGTACCTGGTATGTCGAAGAGGTAAGGATACCTTGATTTCATTTCAGATTCTAACTCCCAAGTCATTTCCTCAACATCGTGGTTTCTCCACAAAACTTTGACTTGAGGTATAACCTTGGAGCGTAGAATATGTTCCTTCTTATCCAAGATTTGAACAGGAACTTCTTCATACGTCAAATCTTCCGCTATTTCGTCCGGTTCTAACTCAATAATGTGGTTCGGGTCTTCCACATATTTGCGTAACATGGATATGTGAAAAACGTTATGAACACGAGACATACTTGGCGGTAAAGCGAGTCTATAAGCCACAGTTCCTACTCGATCGAGGATTAAAAATGGACCGATGAATCGAGGATTGAGCTTTCCTCTCTTTCCAAATCTCGTAACTCCTTTCCATGGAGCAACACGTAAGAACACATGATCTCCTACATCAAATTCCACGTCCTTTCGATGAAGATCAGCATAACTCTTTTGTCGATCTTGTGAGGTTTTTATACGTTGTCGGATCGTTTGAATCTTTTCTGTAGTCATACGTACCAACTCCGGTCCCAACAACGTTGCTTCACCCACCTCATCCCAGCATACTGGAGAACGACATTTTCTTCCATACAATGCTTCGAATGGAGCCATGCCAATACTTGCTTGATAACTGTTGTTGTAGGAAAACTCCACCAATGGTAAGAACTTGTCCCAACTTCCCTTGAAGTCAAAGACACAGAGTCTTAATAGATCTTCAAGAGTTTGAATAGTCCTCTCTGATTGTCCGTCCGTCTGAGGATGATATGCTGAACTAAATCGTAACTCCGTGCCCATAGCTTTTTGTAAACTAACCCAAAATCGTGAAGTGAATCTTGGGTCTCGGTCAGAAACTATGGATACTGGCATACCATGCAGTCTTACAATCTCGTTTATGTACATACGAGCAAGACGTTCAAGTGTATAAGTTTCTCGTATCGGTAAGAAATGAGCAGACTTGGTCAATCTATCAACAATGACCCAAATCGCATCAATACCTTGAGAAACCCTAGGAAGACCGGTAACGAAATCCATGGTAATGTGCTCCCACTTCCATTCTGGAATTTCAAGTGGTTGCAATGGACCTTTTGGTACTTGATGCTCCGCTTTGACTCGTTGACAAGTTAGACACCTTGAGATAAACAACGCTATCTCTCTCTTCATATTGCTCCACCAAAATGTATGACGAAGATCATGATACATTTTGGTACTTCCAGGATGGATTGCAAACGGTGTGTTGTGCGCCTCCATCATGATTTCATACTTTAAATCAGGGTTGTTAGGAACACAAAGTCTGGAGTTGACTCGAAGTATTCCTTCTTCATCGATTCTTGCTTCCGGCATAGCACCTTCTTGCACTTTCTTCTTCATACGCATCAGCTCCAGGTCTGTAGCTTGAGCAGCTTTAACTTTATCGATTAAAGTCGGTTCTACTCGTATATTCGCCATCATCACATGGGTCCCTGGAGTCTTTAACTCTATCTCCATCCTTTGCAAATCACACAAAATGGGTCTTTGTGTTGACAATATCGCACTCGTACTTGCATATGATCTTCTACTCAATGCGTCAGCTACCACGTTCGCTTTTCCAGGATGGTATTGAATGGTATGATCATAATCTTTCAACAGTTCAAGCCAACGTCGTTGTCGCATGTTGAGTTCCTTTTGAGTGAAGAAATATTTGAGGCTTTTATGATCCGTAAAGATCTCCACATTCTCCCCATACAAGTAATGCCTCCAAATTTTAAGTGCAAAGACAACAGCTGCCAACTCTAGATCATGAGTAGGATAATTCCTCTCATATTCCTTGAGTTGTCTTGATGCATAGGCTATGACTTTTCCATGTTGCATGAGAACGCATCCCAACCCTTTGCTCGAAGCATCACTGTAGATGACAAATCCCTCCGAGCCAGATGGTATTGTTAGAACAGGTGCTGAAATGAGTCTCCTCTTGAGTTCTTGAAAACTCTGCTCACATTCTTCGCTCCAACCGAACTTTGTATCTTTCCGAGTCAGCTGAGTTAATGGAGTAGCGATTCGAGAAAATCCTTCCACGAATCTCCGATAATAACCAGCTAAACCAAGAAAGCTACGTACTTCGGTCACTGATTTAGGTTGCTCCCAGCTTTGAATAGCTTCAATCTTTGCCGGGTCAACCGATATTCCACGACTTGATACTACGTGCCCAAGGAATGCTACCTCTTCCAGCCAGAACTCGCATTTCTTCAACTTGGCATAAAGTTTGTATTCACGAAGCTTTTGGAGTACCAACCTCAAGTGTTGCTCATGATCTTCACGGCTTTTGGAATAAATAAGGATGTCATCGATAAAGACGACCACAAAGTGATCCAAATATTCCTTGAATACCCTGTTCATCATATCCATGAAGGCAGCAGGAGCATTAGTCAATCCAAAAGACATAACTAAGAATTCATAATGCCCATACCGAGTTCTGAAGGCAGTCTTTGGAATATCCTCAGTTCTAACCTTCAGCTGATGATATCCAGAACGAAGATCGATCTTTGAAAAGAATTGTGCTCCTTGCAACTGGTCAAACAGGTCATCAATACGTGGCAATGGGTACCTATTTTTGATGGTGACATGATTCAACTCCCGATAATCAATACAAAGTCGCATACTCCCATCTTTCTTCTTCACGAACAGAACAGGAGCACCCCAAGGAGAAGTACTAGGACGAATAAAACCAATGTCTAACAATTCCTGCAGTTGGGTCTTTAACTCCTGAAGTTCAATAGGAGCCATTCGATATGGGGCTTTGGAAATGGGTTTTGTACCGGGTTCAAGGTCGATACAAAATTCAATTTCACGCTCTGGGGGTAGGCCAGGAAGTTCTTCGGGAAATACGTCAGGAAATTTATTAACAACAGAAATATCATTCAAAGCTGACGTATTTTTGTTTAGATCTGTGACATGAGCTAAGAAAGCTTGACATCCGTTTTTCAATAAACGAATAGCTTTATGGCTTGAGATGACAGCGATTGATTTTAATGGTTTGGTTGCTTGAATTCGCATAATAGGTCGATTAGGAATATGAAAGCTAACAACCTTACGAAAACAATCAATTTTTGCATGATGAGTAGTTAACCAATCAATCCCTAGAATCACGTCAAATGCAAGTATTTTTAATGAAATCAGATCGACAGGTAATGTGTGGGTACCAACTTGAACCAAACAAGACTTATAAACCGTGGATGTAATGAAGGTTTCTCCCAATGGAGTTTCAACAGCTAAGTCAAAGTCTAATTTCTCCGGAATCAAATTTAATCGATGAGCGCAAGTAGGAGAAATAAAAGAATGGGTAGAACCGGTATCAAATAAAGTATAGACTTCGTTAGAGTTTATGATAAGCTTACCCGTGATGACCTCATTCGGGTTCCTTGCTTTCTGGGAGTTCACAACAAACGCTCTCCCTTGCACAACCGGTTTTGACTTTTCTGGGACGGCCTTTGGTGCCTCCATCCTAGCTGAATTTGTCTTCGGTAAACGACAAAATCGGGCTAAATGACCTTCTCTTCCACAATTATAACATGCTTTGGACGGCATCGCGCAGTTTGGACTGATGTGCCCCTCCCCTCCGCATTTGAAACATATGATAGGTGGTCGTTCTCCTTCCTTAACGACAGGTGCTGGTGCTGACGTCTTTCCATCATTGTTGAATCTCCTCTTCTTGAAATGCCCATTCTTATTGTTTTGGCCCTGATTACCACCGAAGTGGTTACCATTTCTGGCCTGTTGATTCCCTCCACGCTTGTTGTCACCGCTTCGATGACTGCTCTCACTGGTATTATCATTTTGCCGGCTGCTCTCTTTTGGTTGCGTTGTCTCGTTATCGCGCTCCACCAACTGAGCCCTATTTACAACATCTGAATACAAACACAATTTATGAGAAATAAGATGTTGACGTATCTCCGGCTTCAAACCTCTTAAAAACATCCGCGTCATTCTTTCTTCATTATCCACCAGGTGGGACGCAAACCGGGATAACTCCGCAAATTTTGCCTCGTACTGCGACACGGTCATATTATTCTGCTCCAATTTGATGAACTCCACCTCCTTCATGTGACGAATACTCTCGGGAAAGTATTTGTCGTTAAACAGCTCTTGGAACTTCTCCCAGGATATCTTCAGTGCGGCAGGTTGAGTACGCTTTATCGATTCCCACCAGTAATCTGCCTCTCCTCGCAACATAAAGGCGGCAAAGAGAACCTTTTGCTCCTCGGAGCAACCCAAGACATCAAATATCTTGGTGATCTGCTTTATCCATGTTTCAGCTACAAGTGGTTTGGGTTCTCCCTTAAACTCCGGTGGTCCCAGCTCCTTAAACTGTTTAGCGGTGACCGCCAGAGAGTTTCCAGTATTTCCACCTACGTTGTGGACAGGAGCCGCTTTCACCTGTTGTTGCATGAATTGCATAAAGCCTCTGAACATTTGATCATTCATCATTTGGTCAGTGTGGTTGTTTGCATGAGGATTGTCACCTTCCTGATGCACATTATCCTGATTATTGATATGTGGTGAATCAACAGTCGCCTGTGCTCCATTGCTATTCTCAACATTCTCAGATGCCATTTTCAGATACTGCCACAAAATAAAAATTAATTGTTATGTCATATTTTATCCTTATATTATGACCGACCAATTAAATACCATGCAAATAAACTTAGGTAGGTCATACTAGCGAAGGAATTCTCCGTCTCTCCCCTCCTAGTTCTATTCTCACATCTTAGCCAGGGATCATATCCCTAAGCTCTGATACCAACTGTGACGCCCCAAAAATTAGGTATACATCACCCATCTTGGGTCGTCAGATACATAGTACAGAATACAAATACAACTTACTAATACAACTGTCGTGTACAATACGACAAAACATAAACTGTGAGTTTGAATACAAATATTATCTTCTAGAGAGTATTCATACTCAAAAGGAGTCCTCATTACATTTATTAACACACCATTACATAGAATAGTGAGGACTACTAACTAATACTATCATTCGGACCATCACTCCGTCCCCCGACTTGCCCCAGCTACGTTCTCATTTCCTGAAGAGAACAGTGAAAGAAAGGGTGAGCTCAACTAGCCCAGTAAGAAATATTATGACTAAGATAATGCAGAATAAATTATCATTAGCCTTCAACAATGTTAAACTGATAAAATATAATAGACATCAAGTTTAACTGCAGCGGAACAAGCAATCCATTAAAAGAGTCAAGTAGAAAATAAACTCTATTATCTTTTATGATTTAAAAGATTTTCCAACACTGTGATCGCTGAGACTCAGCTTAATAAAATAATTCACATCATCGAATCACCCCTGCACTACGACCAAGGATATTCGTATATTCATTAATGGTCATGATCATGCCAACAACTGTCCATCAATGCACTACGGGCCAATGAGGACTTTTACCACATCATTCGTGACATTACGGTCATGATTACACCGAATAATCCCTGGTCATAATCATACCAAGTCCATCTATGCACTACAGGCCACAGATGACTTTCAACAGAATATAAACATGAGGATGATGATAATGATATAAGAATTCAATAAAACAAGTTCAAGAATTAATTTATCCAAGAATTAACAACGTCCAAATTGTCAACATGATACTACTTTGTGGAGTAAAATTCAAGAATGATCAGGAGAATATTTTCATGAATAGATACTAGATGAAGCGCAAATGTCAAGGATATTCCACAAATTTCATGGAGTATAGAAGTCAAAACTTAACCAACTGAGAATGGAATAACAAAGGAAATCACCATGCATGCGATAGACCGCACAGACAGGTTATTCCAACAGAATAATAAATAATGGAACCAGGTCCGGCGTAAACGCACAGACAGGATATTCCGACAGAATAATAAATAATGGAACCAGGTCCGGTGTAAAACACACAGACATGATATTCCGACAGAATAATAAATAATGGAACCAGGTCCGGTGTAAAACACATAGACAGGATATTCCGACAGAATAATAAATAATGGAACCAGGTCCGGTGTAAAAACACACAGACAGGATATTCCAACAGAATAATAACAAGACGGAACCAGGTCCGGTGTAAAACACACAGACAGGATGTTCCAACAGAATAATAGAAGAATGTCACCAAGTATAGGGTAGACCACGTATACAGGTTATTCCAATAGAATAATAAGAAATGGAATAACAACAGTTCTCTTCATGAATAAGAAAGAATAACACCCCTTACCGTTTTAAAGACGAGCTGAAATAAGGAAGTAGTTAAGTAGCAGAATACTCTTCTTCTCTCTCTCTATAGTTTCTCTCTATAGTTTCTCTCTCTAGAGTTCAGTGAATTCGTAAGAAATAATGAAGGAATGAGCTGCTATTTATAGAAAAATAGAATGCATAGTAACTAATCCATGAACGATCCAGATTGATTACTTTAATCTGACGGTCCATATTTAAAGAAAAATCTTTTAAATAAAATATAATATATTCTATTTATAGAATAACTTTAATAAAGTATTCTGTTTTATATAAAAAGATCTGTTTTATTACGTTAATAATACGAATAAAACAAAACGTCATTATCGCTAAATAATTCATATTATTAACTGACAATAATTGAATCAAACTGAGTGACTTCTCACATAAGCATTAATAATCAATACCGTGTGCTACTATGCAACCACACGTATTACTGTACTTTTACTACCGAGTAGTTCAACAGTAACAATGGTAAAATTTCCGCCGTTATTTTTAATAAAATATTTTTGTCGTTTTCTCAATCCGACAATAATTCTGTTGTGGGGTCCACCAATGATTGTGTCGTTGTATGAATATTCCCTGTTAAAACGAATATTCCCCGACCAATCGAATATTATATAACAACTTGCGTACTTTGCAAAATTTATAAATATTACCCACAACTATAACATTATATCAAATTAACTCCATAATATTCAAAAATGATATTTATAGAAAATTCATCTTTATTTATAAAAGTTGGGGTCTTACAACCTGAATATAAAGAAAATTTATGAGAGATAAGATATTGCCGAATCTCGGGTTTTAGACCTTTCAAAAACATCCTTGTCATACGTTCCTCGTTCTCCACCAAATGAGGTGCAAACCTGAATAACTCCGCGAACTTCACCTCGTACTGTGACACGGTCATGTTGTTTTGTTCCAGTCTGATAAACTCCACCTCCTTCATATGACGAATACTTTCAGGAAAATACTTGTCATTGAACAGTTTCTAAAATGTTTCCCAGGACATGTTGAGTGCGTCAGGATGGGTACGCTTCACAGACTCCCACTAGTAGTCTGCCTCATCGCGAAACATAAAGGTGGCGAATGAAACCTTCTGTTCCTCCGTGCATTCCAAGACATCGAATATCTTGGTAATTTGCTTGACCCACGTTTCCGCCATGATCGGATCCGGCTTTTCCTTAAATTCTGGTGGTCCCAATTCTTTGAACTGCTTGGCTGTGACAAACCACGCGTTGTTATCATTTCCACCCGTATTCTACACACGAGTCTCCCTCGTCTGATTTTGCATGAACTGCAAAAAGCTCCTAAACATTCCATCATTCATAGTTTGCTCGGTAATGTTGTTTACAGGAGGAATATTATCTTCCTGTTGCACGTTCCCCTGGGTGGTGATCAAAGGTGTCTCCACGGTCTGATTTACTCAATCATTAACTTTCTCAACTACCATTCTTAAATACTGCCATAAAACAATGGTTAATAGTCATGTCATATATTATCCCTATACTCTGACCGACCAAATAAACACCAAATAAACTTAGTCAGGTCATACTAGCGAAGGAATTTCCCGTCTCTCCCCTCCTAGTTCTTGTCTCACATCTCAGCCAGGGATCATATCCCTAAGCTATGATACCAACTGTGACGCCCCTAAAATAGGTATACAACACCCATTCTGAGTCGCCAAATACATGGCACAAAAAGCAAACTACAACTTCAATAATACAATTGTCATGTAAAATACGACAACACATACTGTGAGTTTAAATACAAATATTGTCTTCTAGACAATATCCACACTCAAATAAGTCCTCATTACAATTATTCAAACACTATTTTACAGAAATAGTGAGGACTGCTAATACATCTTTCTAGAACCATCACTCCATACCCCGACTAGATCCTGCTATGTTCTTACCTCCTGAGAAGAAAAATAGAACAAAAAAGAAAAGGGTGAGCTCAACTAGCCCAGTAAAGAATATTATGACTAAGATAATATACAACAAATTATCATTAGTATTCAACAGGGAAAAATCTGATAGAATATAATCGACAACAAGTTTTAGATCAATAACTGTAGCAAAAACAGCAAACCATTAGAAGAGTCAAGTAGAGAATGAATTCTACTATCTTCTAAGATTTAAAAGTCCATCATCAATATTTTATCCCTGTAACATCAATTAATAATCATCTTTAACCAAATATTCATCTTTGCACTACAGGCCAAAGATATTCATTTGTATCACCAGTCAGTCATGTTCATCTCAACACCTGTTCATCTTTGCACTACAGGCCAAAGATATTCATCAGGTAATCATACATATTTGCACTACAGGCCAAAGATATTCAGTAATATCATCATTTAGGACTGAGGATGATGAAAAATATGTTAAAGAAAACGAATCCAGTGAGACAGAAGGACAAATAGTAGGGATTCGTATAACAGTTTATCCAAGATCAATAATACTTCATAATAATCAATTGTGAAGAAGAATTCAAAAATAAATATCAAAACATGGATACAATCAAAGATAGTAACCATAATAGACATCTTGGACAAAAAGGAAAAATTTTATTTTTTGGTGAATAGTGCCGTATTCGTGAATAGTGCCGTATACGTGAATAGTAACGTATACGTGAATAGTAACCCCGACACAAAAAGTTCCAAATTTGATAAAAAGTTCATATCAATATTTCGGCATAATGATATTGAAGAAAATATCATTTAAGAAGAAGATAATATCCCTTACCTCAAAATATCAATACTTCTGGTCGGAATACCGGTATAAGGCTAAAATAAACTTGCTCTGATGAATAAAAACTCTCAAAGTATCTATATACTCACAAAATACACTTAATAATCTAGAGAGAAAAAGAGAGAAAACTTATTTTTGGTGTGATTTTCAATTCTAACTTAGCCATCTATTTATAGGAAAATGTTAGCACGCCGAAGCAAACTTAACCTGCAACCTGATGGCTTTACCTGCTACTATTCAAGCCTACCACATTTGAATAAAAATCTCAGCACATTTCTTCACCAACCAAGAGTGGGGCCCACCAATTCTAGAATTTTCCACTAAAATGATAAACTCCGAAAATTCAACAATTTCTGAACCAGTCATCTCGTAAAATTCATAATAAATCATACGTTCATTTTTAACGGTTCAAAATTTTTGGACATATACTCAACTTATATATGTATAACATATCTAAAAAATTACCACGATCCAACGGTCGGATTAAAAATTATAACCCCCGAAAAATATCTCAAAAACTCTAATTTTTAATACCTCCATTCCGACAAAAATACTGATAAAAACCTCAACATTAACTCCTTCATTTTTAATCACAAAAATATATCCCTCATTTATATCCATAAAAATAAATATTTCCTTATCATATGAATCAATAATTAATTATTTACAAATAATACTACAGAATCATATTTATGACAACCAGGCCGTTCCTAGGAAAGAGGGGGCTTTTCAATAAGAATTTCTCCTTACTGGCGCGCAATTAGATGACCAAGCCTCTCCTTAGACAGAACTTTCTAGACATTGTCAATAATGTTATCTAATAATATTATTCAAATAATATGAATTATTGATCTGATAATGAGAAATACTGTACAGTGACAATTATTGAAACAACAATAATATAAAATATCAATGCAACAATTATTGAATCAATAAAATAAAATATTGAACAGTAACTACTGTAACAATTATTGAGTAGTGCCTTCCTTCGTAAGAATCAATAATTGGTGCAATACCGTGTGCTACTGTATTTTAATCACCAGGTATTCCAACAGTATTAACGGTAACAACTACGCCGTTAATTATAAACAACTTATACTTGTCATTTTCTTCATCCAATCGCTTTTCGTTATGGGGCCCACACAAGGTTGCGCCGTCGTACGAATATTCCCCTACAGCAAGAATATTCACGACCAAACGAATATTCACCGACCAAAAATGAATATTTTATAACTACTTGCTTATTTGAAATATTTACACATTTTACCCATAACTAACCACATTAATCAAATCAACCCTTTCTATTTCAAAATAATAAATAGAGGAAATTTCATTTCATTTATTAATAAGTTGGGCTCTTACATGGAGGATGCGGCACAAGCGATGCCCGTGGTGGAGATGGTGATGACTGATGGGCTAATGCTGATGAGACTATAGAGGGTGGGACCGACAATCAGACCGGAGGTGGGACCAGTGATGGGACCGGCGGCGATGATGATACTGACATTCCTGATCTTGGATTGTAGTACCCATTATATTTATATTTTGACTTTCATGTATGTATTTATACAGCTTTTGAGTTGTACAAACTAGAGTTTAGTATCTAGTTGGATTGATGGTATATGTATCTAACAATATTGATTGCTTATGATTACATTTTGTATCTACATCGTACGACTTTTATCTATAAGTCACTACGTTGTTTACCAAAGGCTATAATTGTTATTGATATGCGTTCGTGAAGAATTATTTGTTTTTCTTTAGTTTCTAACAGGTACAATTATGTCTATGTAATTGAACAGGGGAATTTTGTAATTTTTTAAATTTTTTTTTTTGAAACACTGTCATTGGTAACGGGGGGAGGGGTCATTGGTGACGGCTAGGCCGTCGGTATTGACCATTTTATTTATTTTTTAAAATGTTTATTACTGACGGTCTGTTCGTCGCCAGTGCCGTCGCTAATGACTCATTGCCGACGGACAGCCGTCGGTAATGACCCCCGTCGGGAATGACACACTTGCCGACGGCGAGTGACGGGAACTAGGGGCGACGATCTATACGGCGACGGGAAGGGCGATGGACCATGCCATCGCCAATGACCTCATTGCCGACGGCAAGAGAGTCATTGGCGACGGCATAGCTCGTCGGCAATTACCTTTTTTTTGTAGTGGGTGCAAGGTCATCCAAGACAAAAGGGCAGTAGAAGTAGCCTTACTTCATTGCATTGTGGCTGATTTTTGTTTATTAGTACTTACTATTTTTCTTACACGGGTGAACAATTTTTAAGCTTTATATGTTTGGTTTTTGTTCATGTTTTTTTCAAAAAATGATAACTTGGTAGGTTTGATTTTTGTTGATGTTATAGTCAAGTGTTTTGTACATATTTTCGGAACAATGTAAGTTAGTTTGGCAAGGTGAAATATATGGGAAAGCTTTAGGCACAATGGTTGTGTGTTTGTTTGTATGGTTTGTGTGCAACCTTATGTGCTCTGGCACAATATATGTGTGTTTGTGTGTTTCTAGCCCATGGTTTGTGTGCAGTCTTACGTGCTCTGTTTCATGCTACTCTGTAACATGGGGTTGATAATTATGGTATGTACGTACTCTGTTTCACTACAAATATATTTACCAAACAAAATCATTTCATAAAGTGATACTGAACATCCATTACATTTTTCATTACAATTCTCATTTCATAAACTATTATTTCATTTCACATTTCATAAATTGTCATTACATTTCTAGCATATAATTTGTCATTACATTTCTTGCATTTCATAAACTGATGTTACATTTTTTGAGTTACACAATTCAATCGTTGATGATTATAATAAACCATGTCAATACCAAAAGGGCAATGCAAGATTTTTTATGACAGTTGCGATTCTAAATTACTGAAAAATCGAAACCGCACTACACCATTGTCATCCCTAACATCAATCCTCCCTATTTGGAGCCCCAAGTGCTATTAAGCAAGCATAATGAACCCTAATCGGTAATCCAATAGTTTTTTTACCCAAAAATGACGTGATAACTTTTTCTGGAAAAAGTTAAGCCGGATTATCATATTTGAAAGTGTATAAGTAACTTAATAGTACTTGGGAGTCTATATATTGGGAGGATTGGTAATGTCGTGACTTAATTATAAAATATGTGGAATTTCGAGAGACTAAATTGCTATTAGCCCTATTTTTAATCATATGCATTTTGGATATATTATCTTGGGGTCTTTAAATATGTACATTTTGGATTTGGGATGATAGAAATCAAATCAGTTACATGAAAAAGAAAATGTATATGATTAACTTAATAGTATATTTGACCATGAAGTACGTATTAGGATACAATTCGAACCATGAAATTTAAATCTTTCCAACTGACTTTCCAAGTCTAAGCAAGTAAAATGAATCCTAAATAGTACTACGATCAATTAAGCCATTAGAAATGTTGAAATCGTGGACGGTATCTGAGTGGCTCTTGACCATTCCAACTGTTATTTTCACCAAATTTTTCCTTGTTGATATTAGTTACTTATTGGTGCTTGGGTGCTTATCAGAAAGATTAAAATTTTGTGGTATTAATTGTAAATTAGTGTATATTTCACAATCGAATATGCTATTAATTTATTTAATTACAATCTCAATGTAAAATACTGCTTGAATTACATCACTTGCTTATTACCAAATTATACATAAAATTGCAAGTTTACATACCCAAAACAGAATAACAACACTTATTATTACATAATTGCAATGCGAAACCGACATGAATCACAAGCCCTTTGAAAGAGTTGCAATTCTTTACAGGACTGAGTAGGTTTATATGTGCCATTCTTTCCATTCTTTTCATCTTACAAAAGGAATGAGCAAGTACTCTGCGTAAAATAACTGCATGAACAAGTGAAATTGTTAAACATATATATCACTCTTTTAACTTGTATTAAATTAAACAAAACAAAAGAAAGAAATAAAGAAAAAATACACCAATACGTTCGAATGGCCAGTTGGAATCATTTAAATCTATGTTACATTCAAATTAGAAAATTAAAAAGTAAAATTTTGAACACTTTAGTCATTTTTATGTTGTAAAACACAAAGAATTCATTCAATTTGGCCTGTAATACTCTCACTTAGATTTTTGGCTACGTTTGCTTACAAAAATAATAGATAATATAAGACTGTTTTAACTAAATTATTGTCATAATGGACTAATTTTTTTCCTTGATTAATCTGTTATTTAATTTTATGAACTATGTTGTAACCTTTTTAAGGCTATTTTCTCTAGACTTGGACTAATGATTGCTACAAAATGACATAATCTAACAAAATACATGACACAGTACTTCCAAACTTAAAAATTAGGGCTCATAGCACTTTCGTCACTCTAAGTTTCACCTATTTAATAAGTGTGTTTCTAAAGTACCAATTCTCCCATTATGGACCCGAAGTACTGTTAAGTTATCGGTGCACACCCGAATCTGATATTTCAACCTAGTTTTTGTCTGAAAGAGTTGCGTCACATCATCATTTTTGTCTAAAAATTATTGGAGTACTAATTTGGGTCCATCATGCTTAATTAACAAGGGTATCCAAATCGGGAGAATTAATGCATTAGAGGCCTAATCATAACATAAGTATATTAAATTTCAAGAGAATAAAGTGTTATTAACCCTAAAAATCATTCCAACGCATACCTAGTATTGAAACATCTAATTCAAAATTAATTTGTCAATGAGTGGTGTTAACGCCAAGATCTTTCCTCACGTCTCAATCACTTAAGATGCGTTTCTATCCTGCACAGTAAATACGACAATCACCAAAAGCTTGACGGCTTAACCGTCGGAGGATAGCTCCGACGTGAGAGTCAGTACAGGCGATCACAAGATTAACAATGGAAGATAAAATATCTAGTGCTTGAGAGAGAAAATAATTCTGTTACCTTTAGATTGTAAGTTCCTTGCCAAGATATACTCTCCACCCGGTTTTTCGTGCTACCCACTACCGTATGACCCAATTCCTCACCTCCCTGATTCCAGCCGAATATCAATAGCTCACCTGCTCCATCCCATCACTGTAGGCCACCACCGACCAATCAAGTTCAATCCTTATTAATGCATGGCAGAGATAACAGTCAACTGTTATCTTTGTGATCATTACTGGTCAAAGCTGAGGTTTAGCTATTTAAATATCTAATGGATCGGTCAATAAAGAAGCCCAATGCATTTAAAACATAATAAATAGAACCAAGAGGTGGGCCCATTCGGTCTGGCCCAATGTGAAAGTATCATGGTCTAAGGGAGGAGCCCAGTTGGTAAGACCCAAGTGTATAAAGTTTCATGGCCCAACATTGCCCCCAGTCTTTTATTAAACAGACTGTTTTAATGAGAGACTGTAAAATGGACCAAAGCGTATGGAATTTTAATAAGATTTGGAAAAGGCCCAACGAGAAGCTATCCAAAGCCCAATCAATAAATAGTATGCAACAATGTAGATTAAAACTAGAAATCCCATGGAGAGGCCCAACCCGGTTAACACTTGAGACTTAAATCAGATGCTATCCATTCGAATTCTTCATTATGACTGTCAATTAAATGCACCGTCTTCGTGTTTCGTGAAACCGTCAGTATAAAAAGTAAATTTCCCCAAATTTGACAGTTTCACCGACTTAATTTGAAATTCGGATACTCTCTGTTCTTCTTCTCTTCCAAGCCTCTCTCTGCAACTAGTTAACAATGGATTCTCATAATGCCAGTCCAAATTCTCCCCTCCAAGTAACTCCCTTGACCACTGTTCCACCTAACCCAAGCCCTAGCAAAGAGGCTTCGAGCTCAAACCCCCAAACTGCTACTCCGAGTAAGAAGAACTTGCATCCGAAACCACTTCCTAACCCTTCTGAGTTTTCAAGAATAAGGAACACTAATCCCATGCCAATACTCCTTCCACTGTAACAGAGATTGAGTTTCGAAAGATTCGAACTCGCTATCAAAACCCAGACACCCACCTGGTGAGATCCCCTAGGTCTGATGAGAGAATGTACCAACGGCCAGAAGGTTGGACGGCCATTTCAGTAACCCTTCTCGAAAAGGGGGTTCGATTCCCTCTTCATGCCTTCCTCGTCACCCTTCTAAGGTTCATTGGTGTTGGGTTCGCCCAATTGGTGCCAAACTCGTATATTCACATATTGGCCTTCATTGCATTCTGCCATGAAGTAGGTGTCGAGACCACTCTCGACTTCTTCTTCACTGTTTACAAAATCGGCCAGTCCCGAGAGAAGGGGTTCAAGGCTATAAGTAAGCAGTCACCGAAGGCAGGTGAAAAATTTGAAAGACGCTCTCTAGTCTCCACCCCTTCCAGCAACAAGGGATGACATAAAGGGTGGTTCTTCATCAAGGGACCAGAAATTGCCTCCCTGCCGAACTGGGCCACTGATGAAAAAGTCTCTACCGACTTTAGAGATATTCCTGAAGAATGCGTGACTAAAATGATAGAACTCTTTGATAATTTCCCGAAGGAGGAGTGGAACTATGGACTCCTTTCCAAGAAAGCGTGGTTGTACAACCACAAATGTAAGTATTGAACTGTATTCTGCTTGATTTCTTAGAATTTTGGATAACATCAATTCTGATGTGTGATTTCCTGCCTCTTGTAGTATCTTTGATTAAGCCGACATCTTCGGATGTGAGAGATTTGGAAGATTTATTATCTGGTAAATCTGCAGAAGCTGCCGAACCTCCCTTGTTGAAAATTCCACCTGAAGATAATCCAACCACTGAAGCACATACTGCTGAACCCCAAACTAACGAACCAGAAGCTGATGATCCCATTCCACCAGAAGAATCTCTTCAACCCCGCTGAAAGAAAAGAGCCATTCAAAAACCCAGGTCCATTTTAACACCAACAGATCCTGAACCCATCCCAGAACCTGTACCAACCACCAACCCAACATCTGCTCGAGGGAGTTTACTTGACATGCCCCTTGACGAACGGACTCGAGTCCTTCATGTCAAAAAGTTGAGAACCAAGATCACCCCCCCTGACCACCGATGAACCCCGGGTGCCTCCTTCCTTTACCGACCTTCCTCCAACAATTCCAATTCAGATTCAAGTCTCTGATGATGAAGAACAAGTTGAATCCACTCTCACACTATCCCGAAAAGAAAATAACCATCTGATAGCCAGCCAAGTTCAACTCTTAACTCTCTTCACCGAGACGTGAACCCACTCTTGCCTGGTCCCCATCTCCTGAAAATATTTGCACCGATCCACTGCCAACTCCTAAACGACCCGATCCTTCTCCCTCAAAGCCTTCATCATACGAATTCCGAAATGAGGCTAGGGCATCGCTAACCTTATGGCCCCAGTTCAATGCCAACTTCCCCTTCCAACTATTTAATGCTTTCGTTCGGGATACTGACGATCACCGATTCGGCAACAGCTCAATTCGGGATTTAATCGACGAAGGCATGAGCTACCAGGCGAAGGTAAGTGAATGCCTTTTTAACTTCTACACTTTTCCTTTTGGTTAGATATCTGAAAATGATTGAATAATGTTGAACATGTGCAGATAAATGTTGTTTTTGGGCATTTACGTCCCAAATATATTGAAGCAGAAGCAGGAGAAGAAGCTGTAAGAAAAGAGAATGCTATATTGCAATCGGCTCTGGCGAAGGCAAGGCATGACTGTGATATCGCCCTCTTCAACAACGAATGTCTTCAGAAGGATTTGGCTCAGACCAAGAAAGAATTAAAATCGTCCAAGGAAGAGCTGAAGATGACCAAGGCCAATCATCAAGAGATTGTCAATATGAACGTTGACTTGGTTCAGAGGAATGAAATAATGATGACAAAGAATGAGACTCTAGTTCAATCCAACCAGAGTCTGGCCAGATAAGTCAACAAGCTCGAGGCTAAGGAAGTACATCATCTGAAGAGGCGTCAGAAGCATGAAGAAGAACTTAGAGAACTCCGGGCTCTTCGAGATTTAGGTCCGCCTTTAACCGATGAGCTTCGTAAGCAGATCTATGAAGACTACCAAAAATTTGATGAGCTGAACGGAGAAATCGTGAAGATGTATTCTGAGGGTTATGAGATCTGCCGAAGCCGTGGCAAAGAAAAGCTAGTAGCAGCCAAGGTAGATCCAGCCCTACTCGACTCTTCAGATGACGAGGATGATGCTTGAATTTGACATTGCTTCTTTCTACCCTTAGAAAATTTGTACAAATTTATATATTTTGGTGTAAACATTTGAATATTAATGAAATATCGGTTTTGTTTCTCATGACTTTGCATTTATTTATTTTTTATCAATAATTTATCATCAGTCAACTTGAAAAATGTACAAGCTCCTTTTGAACTTAACTTAAATTGTTAATCAATAAGCAAATAGATCATAGGATAGTTATGAACGATAATAAGATAATCCGAACTCAACACTTGAACAAAATAAAGTAATGCATACTTATCGTTACCGAAGTGTGAGACAGATCATGTAAAAGGTAAATCCAGCCAATCCTCCTTGCACCATCAGGAATTTATTTATCGCACGGGGTACAACAAGTACATAAGGACGTTTGTTTACCACACGGGTATAGCAAATTTATAGGGACACACCTACCGATAAAGCTACCATCGAATGGTCAGCGAGTCCACCCGAACTCCTTACACCGATGAAGTTTGCCAACCACGAAGGGCCTGACAAATTCATAAGGACCACCTGCCGAAGAGGCTACCATCGAATGGTCAGCGAGTCCACCCGAACCTCCTTACACCGATGAAGTTTGCCTACCACGAAGGGCCTGACAAATTCATAAGGACCACCTGCCGAAGAGGCTATCATCGAATGGTCAGCGAGTCCACCCAAACCTCCTTACACCGATGAAGTTTACCTACCACGAAGGGCCTGACAAATTCATAAGGACCACCTGTCGAAGAGGCTACCATCGATTGGTCAGTGAGTTCACCCGAACCTCCTTACACTAATGAAGTTTGCCTACCACAAAGGGCCTAAAAAATTCATAAGGACCACCTGCCGAAAAGGCTACCATCGAATGGTCAGCGAGTCCACCCGAACCTCCTTACACCGATAAAGTTAACAGCAACGAACAGAAGACTTATTGAGAAAAAGAATCTTTTATTGATGATGACTTAAAAGTTTACAGACTTCTAGTTATAATGACATGATATCTATTGAAAGTACTTCCGAAGCCTGCCAACATGCCAAGTATTCTTGATCTCTGATCCGTCCAATGCTCTCAACCGATAAGTCCCCGGCTTCGGTACTTCAACAACTTCATACGGTCCTTCCCAGTTCAGCATCAACTTTCCCGAATCCTGAGGCTTAGATGCTTCGACTTCCCGGAGAACAAAATCTCCCACTTCAAATCTACGAAGCTTTACCCCTTTATTATAATGTTTAGCCACTCTTCGCTGATAGGCTACCAGTCTAATCAAAGCTATTTCTCTGACCTCTTCGAGCAAATCTAGATTGACTTTCAATCCTTCTTCATTGTATATTTTCTTGAATTGACTGACCCAAAGACTTGGAGATCCAATTTCAACTGGGACTAAGGCATCAGTACCATAGGCCAGCCTTAAAGGTGAATCCCCTGTTGTAGTCATCGGTGTAGTTCGATAAGCCGATAACACGATGAGCAGCTCTTCTGGCCATCTTCCCTTAGCCTCATCCAATCTACGCTTGATTCCATTCAGCAGTGTTCTGTTGGTCACTTCAACTTGTCCGTTCGACTGTGGATGAGCTACCGAAGTCTTCCTGTGCTGGATACCTAACTCCTTCAAAAATGCCTCAAATTTTGATCCCACGAACTGGCATCCGTTGTCTGATATCACCACCTTAGGAATTCCGAAACAAAACACTACTGACTCTTTCAAGAACTTCAAACATTCTTATTCCGTTATCAACTTAAGTGGCTTCGCTTCAACCCATTTGGTCATATAATCAATGGCGACTATAACAAAACTGACCTGACCTTTAGCTTCCAACAATGGACCCAGTATATCTACCCCCCAGACAGCAAAGGGTATAGGAGATAAGATCGAGTATAGCTCTTCTGGTGGCTGATGCGGGATCAGACTATTGAGCTGGCACTTCTCGCACTTCTTCACGTATTCTGTAGCTTCCTTTAGGCCAGTAGTACCTTTGACGAAGTACTTTGTAGGCTAATGACTTAGCAGCCATATGGTCGCCACAGATGCCTTCGTGAACTTCTCGAAGAGCATATTCAGCTTCAGATGGAACCAAACACTTCAACAGCGGAGACGAAAAAGCCCTTCGATAGAGATCCCCATCAATAAGAACAAAGTTGGCACTCTTGTACTTAATCTTCTTGGCCAACATCTGATCCGAAGGAAGGACGCCATCTGCCAGATATTCCAGATAAGGAGTCATCCAATAGTTAGAACGTTTAACGCACATCACCGCTGCATGCTGGATACTGGGCTGCTGCAGAATCTCCAAGTAAACAGATCCATCAAAAACATTCGCATCCGTAGTAGCCAGTTTTAACAGTACATCGGCAATAGAATTGTCATTACGTTCAACGCCTTAAAACTTATAGGAAAGGAAATACTGAAGCCGATCTTTCAATTCTGCCAAATACTTGATCATTCGCGAACCTCGAGCTTCGTATTCCCCCGAGACTTGTTTGACGACCAGCTGAGAGTTACTGTAAATGATTAACTTCTGAACTTCTAGACTCTTCGCTAATCAAACTCCTGCCAGCACCGCCTCGTACTCTGCCTCGTTGTTCGTCACTCGAAACCTAAATCTGATGGCTTGCTGCACTTTAAATCCCTCTAGAATCGTCAAGATAATCACCGCTCCACTGACGTTCGAAGTAGAAGACCCATCTACATCAGTGTCCACGAACTCTGACTGTGCTGAAGTACGGCAACTGCATGATCAGCTACTTCAGCTTCTACTAGGCCGTCATTAGCTTTTGAAAACGAACACTCTACCATAAAATCGGCCAAAGCTTGACCTTTTATAGCAGTTCGAGGATGATACTCCATAAAAAATTGAGATAATTCCATTATCCAAGCAGTAAGTCTCCCCGAAACTTCAGGCTTGCTCACAACCTTCTTCAAATACTGATCAGTGTAAACTATCACGAGCCGACCTTGAAAATATTGTCTAAGCTTACGACTAGCTATCATCAAGGCAAAGGCAAACTTCTCAATATTCGGATACCTAGTTTCAGCGTCTCTAAGAACATGGCTAACATAGTAAATTGGATGCTACTTTTCCCCAACCTCTCGAACCAACACTACTCCTACTACCAACGAACTAGCTGCCAGATATAAGTATAATGGCTCAGCAGGATCTGGCTTCATCAGCAAAGGTGCCGAAGATAAATATGTCTTTATTCCCTGAAAGGCGTCTTCACACTTCGAAGTCCATTGAAACGTCTTAGCATTCTTCGGTCCTTTTAACGTGTCAAAAAATGGCAAACATCTTTCTGTCGATTTGGACATGAACTTCCTCAAAGCCGCAATCCTCCCCGTTAGACGTTGAATATCCTTGAATGATTGAGGGGTTTTCATGTTCAGAATAGCCTGGATCTTCTCTGGATTGGCTTCAATGCCTCTCTGACCGACCAGATAACCCAAGAAATTCCCCGCACCGAGCCCAAAGGTGCACTTAGTTGGGTTAAGCATCAAGTTGTGATGACGAACCGTTTGAAAGCACTCCTCTAGATCATCCAAGTGTTTCTGAACGATTATGCTCTTCATTATCATGTCATCGACATATACCTCCATATTTCTCCCCAATTGCTTTTGGAAGACGAAGTTCGTCATTCTCTGATAGGTGGCCCCATCATTTATCAAGCCGAATGTCATCTTCTTGTAAGCATACACCGAACGGTGTGTAATGAATGATGTCTTCGATATATCTTTCTTGCACATAAAGATCTGATGATAACCTGAAAAAGCATCCATAAAGCTTAATAATGCATACCCCGAAGTTGCATCAATGAGCTGATCAATGTGGGGTAGAGGATAGAAGTCCTTTGGGCAAGCTTTATTCAGGTCCGTGTAGTCAATGCAAACTCGCCACTTTCCGTTCTGCTTCTGGACCAGCACCACATTGGTCATCCATTCTGGATAGTCTATTTCAAAGATGAAGTCTACAGCCAGCAACTTTGCAATCTCATCATCAATGATCCTCTGACGCTCTGGTGCAAAAATCTGTCTTTTCTGCCGAACTGGCCTCTTTGATGGGTCCACAACCAACCTGTGCTCCGCAATCCTTTGACTCACTCCGGGCATATCCTTAGGCTCCCGTGCAAAGATGTCTGCATAACAGTGAAGAAGTTCTATAAGGTTTGTTCGGAGAGGTTCTGGCAGACCCGAACCTATCTTCACCGTTTTGTCCCCCTTTCCAAGAATGAGCTTGAACTCCTCCGTTTCTCTTACCGGTATGACCAACGGCTCTAAACTGCTATCAGTAAAGGGCTCGATTTCTATCGTCATAGTGTGCTTCTACTTGCTGACCCCTATTCCTGAAGCAATAACAGCATTCCGATAACAGCGCCTGGCTAGATCCAAGTCTCCTGCTACCTCACCAACTCCATGGGCCATTGGGAACTTGATTTTGAAGTGAGGAATTGATGTAACAGTTTGCAAAGTGGTCAAGGTAGGTCTACCCAGTATGACATTGTAAGCCGAATCTACATGCACAACATAAAATTTACACATTATTTCTACCTGCCGAGGAGCCGTGCCGAAGATAACCAGTAGCTCAAGAGTTCCTGCCACTTTGACTGGATCGTTGCTGAAGCCATACAAGGGAGCTTCCTGTCTGACCTCCATCTTTCGCCCATCCAGATGCATCCTCTGATAAGCATGGGCATACAAAATATCAACAGAAGACCCGTTGTCAATCATCATCCTCTTCATGTCTACTGAACCCACTTGTGTAGTTATCACCAGCGCTTTTTCATGAGGTTCAATGGACTCCGAAGGATAATCCCCATAAGTGAAAGCTATGATCGTTCCTAGAAATGGTCTGTCGTACTTCGGGAGGACACCCGTCATAGACATAACTGAATCCAGATGTCCCCTCCTCTTTTTCCCTACCAGTTTCCCTGTTGTCCCACCGGTAATTACATCAACGACGTGCCTTGGTGGCTGATTTGGAGCATGTTGTACGGGTTAAACCGTTTGAGCAGTTCGATTATCAGTTGTCTGATCCTGCTGATGATCCCTTTCGACCACATACTGAACCAACACACCACTTTGAACCTTCCTCTCTACAAAGTCTTTCAGACTACAACATTCATTCGTGTCGTGACCTGTGGCTTGATGATAACCACAAAACTTTCGAGTATCGCCCTGCCCAGGCTTAATACTGTCACAAGGTGGTTCATAGTACGGCTGATTCCTGATCTGATCCAATATTATCGACCTATCCGTATTCAGTTTAGTGTATACCTTATTAACCTTCTAGGTAGGAGTAGGTGGGCAATTTCCTCCTTGTCGCCAGTTGTTGTTATACTTCTTCGAACTACCTTCTGGCTGATCATTATTCCCTCCGCCCTTCCTTTGATCGCCTTCAGCTTTGGTATCTATCTCCTTTATTCTATCTGAAGAAGGACGCTTCAGGCTATTCATAGCTTCCTCCACCACAATATAGCCCTCAGCTTTATCAAAGGCTTCAGCCAAACTCTTCAGATGGTGAAACATCAGCTTCTTCACCAACTTCTCCGACTTCACCAGATCCAAGCCATTTTGAAATAAATTGACAGCCTAGAGATCATTAAGATCAGTTACCTGGCCAACTGCTTCCTTAAAGTGCTTCACATACTGACCCAGGGACTCGTTCGAAAACTGTCGAACTTGAGGCAAAGAACCTGTAGGCTTCCCCCTCCTTCGATTGCTCCCAAAGCGAGCATGAAATTTGTTGCATAGCTCAGACCATGATGAGACCGAATCTACAGGCAACGTCCCCATCCATTGTCTGGCGTCTTTCCTCAACGTTGTTTCAAACGTATGACACTTAGCAGCGTCAGTGAATTCATAGTAATCCATCAGCCGGTCGAACGCCTGGCTATGGTCATAAGGATCCCCTAATCCATCGTAGCTCTCCGTGTGGGGTAACTTCTTGGTGGGATCTGCCTTCTCTTTAAGAATATCCGAAGAAAAAGGAGATGCCTTCTTCCCCGGAGTATCCTTCACCTGCTGAACTTCAGTCAGCTGCTTCCGAAGCTCCTTTAACTCCTTAATCAGAAACTTTACTCCTTCTGGCTGTGACGAAACTTCTTTCTCCGGCGACTCTCTCCTCTTCTGAGCAAATCGGCCTTTTCCCTTCGAACCCCCACCCTTCGAAGGACTTTTCTGATGATGAGAGTCTGCAGGGCGGTGTGCCCTCGGTGGACTCTCGGGAGTGCGATCCCTGGATCTGCTTTGGTGTGAGGCTCTGTCACTATGGTGAGAATACCCAAGATAGGGTGCCTTCTTTGTATTTTCTGGTGTATATTCTCTGGACCTGCCTCTTTGATTGCTTTGACCCTGTTCCCTAGAAACGATAGGGTGGAGTACCCTCTTCGATCCTTGGGGAGTAGGGCTTCTCGATCTTCTTCGATCCCGTGGTTGGCCTCGAGATTTATAACCCGAATGGGCAGGTTCTTTTCCTTTCCTCTGTCTTCTATCTGCATGTCCGCTATGCTCTTCGGACTGCACATAGCTAGACGCTACGCCTTTCAACTCCGTCATCCGAAACATCTGCTCGGCTATTTCTTGCCTCTGTTTCAAAAGCACCTCTAAGGCCTTATCTGTTGCGTCTGCCATCTTGGCTAACTTGGAGGTCTTATCAATCTGACCATCTCGATGTCGGGTTCTAGGCGGTGTGCCTTCTACCCGTTTTCGACCATGGTTAGGCTCTTTCTCGGTAGTGAAAACCAGACTTCTCTTAACATTACCCATGGCTCTCGAACGAGAACCCTCAGACTCATGCTTAGAAAGCCGCACTGGCATGAGCACTGTTTGCAGGACCCAAGCGATTCTTTACAGATATTCGTGGTGTAGACGAACTTACAGCCATCGGCTGTCCTTCTGAGGTAACCATCCTACTCTTCACCATGGATTCCGATGTAGAACAGTTATAATTTGTGATTGAAAACTTCAATGACACTAGAACACGGCCCTCCTTCTAGCGCCAATGTTAAAGCCAAGATCTTTCCTCACGTCCCAATCACGTAAGACGTGTCTCTATCCTACACAGTAAACACGACAATCACCAAAAGCTTGACGGCTTGACTGTCGGGGGATAGCTCCGGCATGAGAGTCAGTACAGGCGATCACAAGATTAACAATGGAGGATAAAATATCTAGTGCTTGAGAGAGAAAATAATTCTGTTACCTTTAGATTGTAAGTTCCTTGCCAAGATATACTCTCCACCCGATTTTTCGTGCTACCCACTATCGTATGACCCAATTCCCCACCTCCCTGATTCCAGCCGAATATCAGTAGCTCACCTGCTCCATCTCATCACTGTTGGCCACCGCCGGCTGATCAAGTCCAATCCTCATTAATGCATGGCAGAGATAACAGTCAACTGTTATCTTTGTGATCATTACTGGTCAAAGCTGAGGTTTAGCTATTTAAATATCTAATGGATCGGTCCAATAAAGAAGCCCAATGCATTTAAAACATAATAAATAGAACCAAGAGGTGGGCCCATTCGGTCTGACCCAATGTGAAAGTATCATGGTCTGAGGGAGGAGCCCAGTTGGTAAGGCCCAAGTTTATAAAGTATCATGGCCCAACAAGTGGAGTAGCCCTCTCAAGTTATACATTGAGTCTCTAGGTCATCTGATACTATATTGAAGCATCCAACTCAAAACCAATTGGTAACGAATGGAGTAACCTCTCAAGTTCTATATATCGAGTATCCAGGTCTTAGTTGTCCGATGTGAGACTTTATATCTCAACACTTAGAACTCAATATCAGTTAAATGGAAATGATGGCTAAAAATATTTCTTTTTAATATGAAGATGTTTTATGAGATCAGAAAGTGCTTAAAGCTTAATAACCTTCCATGTAAGTAGTTTATCTAATATTGTCTAATCAATTTCATACTGTTTAAAGAAGCAGGTTATCTAAACAATGCGCAACCAATGCATGATATGAAAAATAAATATTTACTTGCCTTCCATATAAACATGTAAAAAGAAGTTATTGATGCATTCTCGTTAAGATTAACAGACTGAGCTCTATGCAAAACAAGGGACGCAAGTGTGCAATGGCCTAATACCTGTGAAAAAAGAAACCAAAAAAAAAAATTACAAGTGACGATCAAAATAAAATTGTCATGAATTAAATACAAATAGATGTTTTTCAGTGTATTATATAGCATACAGTTACTAGTTTGCTCAGTAAAATTGAGGATGAAGCTCCGATCGCCACAGCAGCTCCGTATGCAATTAGCAGCATGCTAATACAAAGCCAAAATACCTTGCAGAAATGAAAAGAAAAAGAAAAAAAACAAAGAAGCTTATAATTAGTGTATCATATATGATTTATTTAATCTGTTACACAAGTATTACATAATTGTAACTTTCTGCTATATAAATGTTATTTATTTCAATATACCGCTCATATGGACTACCTATTTTAGACAGCCTAGAATCAGAATGCATCATCTAAATGCACACACATACTTGGTCATCAAGTACGTTTACGGATCAGGAAAAACAAGAGCTTAGAATTAGTGTAACATATCAGAAAATGCAGTCACATCATCTAAATGATTTTTTTTCAACTTTGTTCTAAGAAAAGAAGTGGGAGAAAAGTTCCACTAGTTTCTACTTTTACTTGGTGTTGGAGGATTTTTTTGGCTAATCATCAATAGCGAATGAAATAGAGAATGAACTTTATCTTCTTGACAAAGAACTTCAATTCTATCATTATTGATCACCACCAATCTTTGAAAAATTTTGAGTGGCTGAAGTGTTGGTCAACAGTCCTCACCCATGTAGCCTTCCAATTTTTCTTCCGTCCGGCCCTTCAGGGACGGAGCCAGTTGGTAATTGCAGGGGGCATAGCCCCCTCAAGATTTAAAAATTTTTTAAGTACTAAGCCCACCTACAATTGTGAGATTAAATTTATAATGCTCACCTACAATTTTTTAAGTACTAAAGCAGAAGGCCCACCTCCATTTCATTTCTGCCCCTTTTCATTTCATATCAGTTCATTACTTCATTTCCTCGGCCATTTGCCCATTTCGGTTCTCTTCTGCGACTGGCGACTGCGGTCTTGCCCTAGCCCTAACATAGTAACATTCGTTGCTGCACTTCAACAGACAGCAATTCAGTACATCAAAAAAAGGTTGCTTTCTTCTCCAGTACTTCCGTGCTCCATGCAAGATATTCATATCAATTATGGGTTAACCCCCTTCCCTATTTGTTGTTCTTCTGAAGTGATCTGATATCAGAATTCAGAAGAGTTCTTGTGTATTTCTCCTTTCTTAATTTCTCTTGCATTGTCTAAGCTTGTGAAAGTATCAATAACTGAATCCATGATCTTTTCAAAAAAATTCCGAAAAAATAAGACTTTTTTTAAGCTATTGCTTATTTATTACTAGTCTTTCCCTAAATTAAGTTTCATATTCATAAATCAAAGATATTCAGAGTTAAATAGACGATCTTGTAAGTGGTCATAAGCACAACACGTTCCAGTTCTGATTAATAAATAACAAAACTAATTTTAATTAATAATGTTAAAATTATACAATGTTATCTTAATTTTAATTAAAGATATATTCTTACCTGTTATAGTATGCAATGGAATATAGACATAGTTTGTTGTACTTGTTGTTGTTCAATGTTACCTATTTTTCATTTAGTACAACTCTTTACCCTCGTTTTGAATTTTAAAATTTTTAATTGCAACTTAACTCCTCCATTGAAATTGGTTGATTTACTTGGAGTTAATAAAGGAAACCTTGGTGATTCATTAGTTTTGGTGGAGACCCTTGCTCTGTTGCTCAGTAGATTTGTAATCGTATAAAAGGTACTAATTTCTCTCTTCTTGAGTTCTTTCTCTAATTAATTTGTGTAGCTGTTCTTTGAATCAGATTTGTTTATGTGAATCAGATTTATATTTGATCTATATTTAACAGTCGCAATTCGATCTATATTTGTTTATGTGAATCAGATTTTTCATTGTGTATTTGCGTTTATAATATTGATGATAGTGTAGTTAATTGAATTTTTTATTTTTTGCTGTAGAGCAATGGGAAAATCATATACTATTGATTTATTTTTCAAGAGAAAGCAATCAAATCATGTTGACACATCTTTGCTTTCCCCTGAGCCTAATGTTCAAACATATCTTCCTATCCCTGAACAAGAACAACGTTCTCTAAAATCACCAAGAATTGAAGGTAAAGAATGAGATATTAATTATTTGGAGCGTGATCCTGGAAAACGTATCGAAATATGTAAATGTCCTGGTAATCTACTTGTTGAAGTTCGACGAGCTTACATCAATTACGGTCCATATCAATGCATTATTCCTGAGTACCCTTTTTCTGGATCTGAAAAGAATCCTCGCCACTTTCAATCATCATGGTTCAAGGTATTTCCATCTTGGTTAGAGTATTCCCCTTCAAAGGATGCCGCATTTTGTCTACCTTGCTATCTCTTTAACAAAGAAGGTGCACAACATGGGCAAAGTAGCTTTTCAAAAGATGGATTTAATAGTTGGAAGAAAGTAAGGGATGGGAAGAATTGTGCATTTTTGAATCATGTGGGAAAAGATACAAATTCATAACATAAAATTGCTCAAAAATCATGCGATGATCTAATGAATCAATCACAACATATTCAAAAAGTTATTGAGAAACAAACTTCTGAATAGCGTGCAAACAATCGATTACGACTTAAAGCCTCAATTGATTATTCAGTTCGCTAACTTACACTCCAAGGTATGGCTTTAAGAGGTCATGATGAAAGGAAAAGTTCCATCAATCGTGGTAATTTTCTTGAATTAATAAGCCTTTTTGCTGAGTATAATGAAAATGTTGCAAATGTTGTGTTAGAAAGGGCTCCTCAAAATGCCTCATATACGTCACCCCAAGTCCAAAAAGAGATTTTACTTGTTTACTCAATGAAACTTAGAAAGGCAATTTGCGAGGAAATCGGTGATGCAAAATTTTGTATTCTTGTTGATGAAGCTCGAGACCAGTCAAAAAGGGAGCAAATGGCTATTGTTATTAGATTTGTTGACAAAGATGGTTTTATTCGGGAGCGCTTTTTTGGTCTCATATATGTATCAGATACGAAGGCGCTAACTCTAAAGAACGAGATATTTTCTACTCTTTCCCGTTATGATCTTGACTTTCATAATATTCGAGGTCAAGGATACAACCGAGCAAGTAATATGCGAGGTGAATGGAAAGGGTTACAAGCTCTAGTTGCTAATGAATGTCCATATGCATATTATGTCCATCATCGTTTACAATTGGCATTAGTTGCAACATCTAGAGAAGTTACTTTTGTACATCAATTTTTTTTCAAAATTGAGTTTTATTATAAATATTGTGGGCGCTTCTTGTAAACGTAACGATGAATTAAAAGTTGCCCAATTAACCGATATTGCTCATTTGATTTCCATTGAAGAGCTTGGAACTGGGACAGGAATGAATCAGATTGGTACTTTACAAAGGGCTAGAGATACACGATGGGGTTCTCACTTAAGGTCTCTTTCTAGCTTGATAAAGATGTTTAGTGCAACTTGTCATGTTTTATTGAACATCATCGATGATGGAACTTGGGATCAACGTGGAGATGCTGATTCGGCTTACACTTCTTTGACTTCTTTCGAGTTTGTGTTCATCTTGCATCTTATGAAAGCAATTATGGAAATCACTGATATGCTTTCTCAAGCTTTGCAGTGAAAGTCTCAAGATATTTTAAATGTTATGCACCTTGTGAAAACCACAAAGAAACTTATTCAAAAGTTGAGAGATGATGGATGTGATACTTTTATAGTGACGATGAAGTCTTTTTGTGAACGACATACAATAGATGTCCCAGATTTAGATGCTTTATATGTTGAGAGAAGAGGTCGAGCTCGACATCAACAAGATAAATTTACAGTGATTGAGCATTATCGGATTGATATATTTACAGCTATAATAGACTCTCAGTTACAAGAGTTAAACAATAGGTTTAGTGAGCATGTGGTGAAGTTACTTGTTCAAAACTCTACATTGGATCCACAAAATGGGCAGACACCTTTCAATATTGATGATATTTGTAAGCTTGTGGATGAATTTTATCCCAAAGACTTCACAGGGCATGAGAAAGAGGACTTAAGGATACAATTGCAGCATTACGAGTTTGATGTACTCCAACATCAAGATTTTCAAAAGTTGTCCACTATTTCTGATCTCTGTCAATGGTTGGTGAAAACTAGAAAGTCAACAACCTATCCACTAATCGATAGACTGATCAGACTTGTTCTAACTCTTCTAGTTTCTACTGCAACTACAAAACGTGCATTTTCAGCTATGAGTCATGTCAAATCTGAACTTCGAAACAAGATGGAGGATGAATATCTTACAAATTCTCTTATTGTCTACATTGAAAAAGAAATTACGAAACAGTTCAGTACAGAATCAATCATAGATGGATTTTGTGATTTGAAAGAACGTCGAGTGCAATTCTGACAATGCTTTGATATGTTCTAAAAGACTTTTTTTGTTATGTTTTGTTGTCTTTGTCAAAGCAAATTTTATTCCTATATTATTTTTGTTTTAGTAAAAATATATTTTGTAATGGTGGACGAATATATATTTTTTGCCCCCCCCCCCAAGACTAAATCCTGGCTCCGTCCCTACGGCCCTTTGATTTTGGCCTTCATTTTTTCCTTCTCCTCAGCCTTTTGATTTTTTTGCCTTCTTCATTTATTTCCCCTCCTCTTCATTTTTGGCTATAAAAGGCAGCAAATGAAAGGGAAACAACACACCAAAAATTCACACTCCCATCCAAGAAAGGAAAAGAGAAAGGGGAGAGAAAGAAGCTTTTGTGAAGCTTTAGAAAAATAGAGAGAAAAAGATAGTTCAAATAAAAGGGTGTTTTATTTGGGTCCCATCACATAATTACTGTGATGAAGTAATTTGGGTTTGTACTCAAATTAAGATATCTTTGTATTCTCTCATATTATTTAGTGAATTCTTCGGAGTTCGTCCCGTGGTTTTTACCTCTTAATTTTAGAGGGTTTTCCATGTAAAATTCTAGGTGTCTCATGGTTGGATATTTTCTACTCATTATTTCCTGCAGTGGTTATTATTTTGGTAGAACTACAAATTTAATCTGTTTGGCATATACTGATGTTTTATCCGTCTAATTTATCAAAGACAACTGTATTTGGGAGATTATTTTTTCCTAACATGAAGCTGAAACAACTACATTTAGAGTAACATAAAGAAAAGCAATGAGAGAGTTGTAGTCGAAAAGAGAATTTTTCATTTCTTTCTCTCATTCATAACGGAGGATGAGACTTTTAACTCACATGACTACTAAGTGATAAAAGAAAAAAAAAGTTCTTCTTTCTTTTTTGATTCCTCTTTTGTAGTTTCTCTGTTTATAGTCAAAGCTGCAAGTCATAAAACTCTTCTTTCACTAATTAGTAGAATAATTTTATCTATTAAGGATGGTTGTTGGGTGTGACGCCCCCAAAATAGGTCCAATCTATCCAACCTATTCTGAGTCACTAAATACATGGTACAGAAAATAATTATAACTTTATTACTACAATTGTCGTACAAAATACAACAACACATATGTTATGAGTTTTGATATAAATATATACCAACTGTGACTCATGTCCCAACCGTGGATAGCACATCACAATGACACCTTACATAAAGGTACAGTCAATAACTGTTTAAGAAATTAAAATCTTCGAAAAATACTCAACAAAACCTTCGTACATGGGAGGCCATGCGTCTAGGTTATGATAGATATCATATGCGCACAGAATTATCCTTGGTTGACCCAATAGACCCCAAAAAAAATGAGAAGATTACTATCATATTCTCTCCAATGGTGAGTCTTCTCTTGACATATAATTATCTCCATTTTCTCCAATTGAGAATTATATTTTAACCAAACTCCAAGATTGTATAGGTAGTGCTCGTAGATATACTCAGCGAGTGGATGTGCACAACCCTGTCTTATGATAACACGAAATCGCATGTCGTTAGACATCTTGTATGATAGTGGCAAACCACCCTTCCAACGTTGGGTTTGCCTCACCCTATTTGATTCACCAAATATAACTACTAAATGATGTATAAAATACAACACACTTTTTTATACTGCTTAGGGAGAACATCCACAGCTAGAGACCACCGTTCTATTTTCCTGTTACCCCCACTCGACCCAGCTACACTCTTATTACCTGAAAGGAATTGTGAAGCAAAAGTGTGACCACAAATAGCCCAGTAAAGAATATCATGACTAAAGATAATTAAATTATCAATAGCCTTCATCAGTAATAAATCAGAGATTTAGAACATATGGTAGAAGATAAAAGTTTCCAACCACAATAGTAGCGGAATCAACAATCCATTAGAAGAATCAAGTAGAACATAATGTCTACTATCTCCTCTAGATTAAAAGTCTATCATTAATGTTGCATTCCTGTAATAATCATCAACAGTTCTTAGTGATACCCAAGACAAAGAGAACTCTCAGCACCTGTCTTCACCTAAACTACCACAGACTATAATTAAATCACATTTCATATTTATAATCAAGTAAATCAACAGTTCAACTTTGCACTACATGCCAAAGATATTCATTAACAGTAAAACCAATGACCAACAGTTCATCTTTGCACTACAGGCCAAAGATATACAATTGTAAAACCAATAATGTTGAGACTCAGCTTATTAGTATTACGACCACGAATTATCCATGCACTACGGGCCAAGGATATTCATGTTTTCAATTACGGTCATGATTACACCGAATAATCCCTGGTCATAATCATACCAAGTTCATCTATGCACTACGGGCCAAAGATTACTTTTACCACATCGTTTGTAACATTACGGTCATGATTATACCGAATAATCCCTGGTCATAATCATACCAAATCTATCTATGCATTACTGGCCATAGATGACTTTCAACATAATATGAAAATGAGAATGATGACAATGATATACATGAGATAAAGGATAAATTTTTAAAGACTTTAACAATTTAATTTATCCATAATTCAATCATATCCAAATTATCAATATGATACTGCTTTGTGGAGTAAAATTCAAGAATAATATTATATCAAAAATAATTTGAACAGAAAATAATATTTCAACAAATATTTAACGAAGATAATAACATTATTCATTATATTATAAACTCCATTTAATATTATTCATTATATAATAACATTAAATTTATTTATTAATATTATTAATCATTAAATAATATTTTAAATCAATGATTTCATAACACCTTAATTCAAATGTTATAAATCACTTAATAATCTCACAATCTAATATTATTAATATTACCACAATATTAATCATTTCTTAAACGTATAAATAATTTATTTTAATTGTTTACACTTTACTAATTAATGCATTTAATCATCTTAAAATGCCAAACTCATAAGATTTCATCACCAATAACTAAAATCCTCATAAAAAATCTACATATACCTTATATAGGATTCTCAAGACATAAAATCCTATTTTCTAATTTTCTTACTTCACATAACATATTTAATTTATTTATTCATAACTAGTCCATTTTCATGAAAAATACCAAATTAGTACAAACAAATTTTCTTTTCTGGGATTTAGCAGAATATAGTCCCATATTGAACATATATTTTTCTCAGAAATTTTAAAATTTATTTACTATTTTTCATATGACCAAAACTGCCGAATATTTAGACATTTATCATAAACTGTACTTTTGTCCAAAAATTCTGAAATTTACAGAGTATACTTCTGTTATATACATGTACTCCCAATAAAAATTTTACCAATTTTAGAGTTAACCACAAAGAGTTATAAGGGTTTACTTTTAAAATAGTCTTTTCCCATAAAATTCATAACTCATAATCTATACATCCAAAAATCGTCATTTTTGGACACAATCTAGAAAACTCATCAAATTATTATTTCAAAATTTTCCAGTATTTTTGAGGATCGAAAAAATTACGAAACTGAAAAACATAATAACCCTTATAATTCCTTACCTCAAAAGAGCAGTATTTCTGACTGAAATATCGGATGTAATGCCGACGAAAATTTGCACTGAATAGCAACTCTCAAAGTATCTAAATACTCACAAAAATACGCTCGATAATATAGAGAGAAAACTTATGAATTCTGGTGTAATTTTCAATTCTAACTTAAGCGCCTATTTATAGGAAAATGCTAGAACGCCAAATGAGACTAAAATAATAAAATATTATTATTATTATTTTTTCAATCTTCCACGTTTCCTCCTTGAATCAGTAGCCATTTTAGAACAAAAATAGCAGCCCACATGTTTGCAAAAACAAAAGTGGTTCCCACTTAATTTTAATAAAAATTATTTTATTTTTTGAAACTTCAGTAATTCATAATAAATAGTACGTTTATCAAAAAAATACGAATTTTATATCCATTCCACACGAAATTAAATTCTCTACAACTTTGTAGCTTTAAGTTTTTTCAAATTCCAGACAGAAAATATCCGAAATCCACAAACGGACGATTTTCAACACCTTTTAAAATTCATAACAAATCATACGCTAATTTTTAACGGTTCAAAATTTGTGGACATATACTCAACTTATATATTTATAACATATCCAAAAATCACAACGACCCAACGGTCGGATTAAAATTATAACTCATGCAATAGAGCTTTAAGGACACTATTTTGATTTTTAAAACCTCCATTCCGATAAAATACTGATAAAACCTCTCAACACTAATTCCTTCATTTATAACCACATAAATACATCCATCATTTATATCCACATCAAATAAATATTTCCTTATCAATAATTAATTATTTACAAATAATATTACAGAATCACAATTATGACAACTAGACCGTTCCTAGGAAAGAGGGGGCTTTCCGATAAGAATTTCTCCATATTGACGCGTAATTAGATTATCTAACCTCTCCTCGACAGAACTTTCTAGACATTGCCAATAATGCTATCTAATAACATTATTCAAATAATATGAATTATTGATCTGAAAATAGAAAATATTGTGCAGTAACAATTATTAAAACAACAATAATATATACCATCAACGCAATAATAAAATATTGAACAGTAATTACTGTAACAATTATTGAGTAGTGCCTTCTTACGTAAGGATCAATAATTCATCAATACTGTGTAATACCGTGTGCTACTGTGCAACCACGCGTATTACTGTATTTTAACCACCGGGTAATCCAACAGTGTTAACGGTAACAATTACGCCGTTATTTATAAAAACTCATATTTTGTCGTTTTCCTTCATCCAACCATTTTTTGTTATGGGGCCCACATATGGATGTGCCGTCGTACGAATATTCCCCGATAACAAGAATATACCCCGACCAAACGAATATTCCCCGACAACAATGAATATTTTATAGTCACTTGTTTATTTTGAATTTTTTTTCATATATCACCCTTAACTTAACTTTAACCTTTTATCAATTTAATCATTTACTAAATAGTAATTATAAGAAAAATTGAATACTTTTATTTCATAAAATTTGGGGTCTTACAATCTCCCCTCCTTATGAAATTTCGTCCCCGAAATTTACGTACCTGATATTTTGAAGAGTTGAGAATACCTTGCTTTCATTTCAGATTCTATCTCCCCGGTCATCATGATTTCTCCATTGCTCATCTCTCGTGATAACTTTATTTGGGTTCCTCACTTGTTGGGAAGTCATGACTACCGCTCTCCCTTGAACTACCCGGCTTTGACTTGTCTGGGGCAGCATTTGGGGTCATCACTACCGTTGGAATTATCTTTTCTATAGGGCATATTTCATCCTCAACTGCTTTGTCGTATTCCTGATTCATGATCTGAATCATCAATCTTCGATCCATATCGAATTGAGATTGACCGCTCTATACTGGGTAATTCAAAACTCGATGTTGGGTTCTCCCAATTGCTGTCCAAAAAGAGAAATACACATCATCCATTTTAGCCTTTTTGGATCGGACGTCTCTTTCTACAATATCAACACGTCATGCAGCTTTTACCCATGCATCCTTCATTCTCACTCGTTCAGTTGTTTCTTCTTTCAGCTGATCCTTGATATTTGAATTCTCATATTCTAGCTTTAATATCTTACACTCTGCCAAAAAGTACTTCTGTTCAAGCATCATATATCGGGTAATACAATTTTGAATTGTTGCATTCCTTTGCTCCACGGTCGCCTACCGTTCTTCAACCTGTTCTTCTAACTCACGAATACGATCTTGCAGTTCTACATTTCGATAAAAAAATTCTTCTAATAAATTCTCCTCAGGTTCCTCTTCTTCCTCACTCTCTGCTGCTACCTTTGCGACTAGCGCGGGTGCAACTATTAATTCTTCCCTCACCACAAGAATATCTCTAATTTCTTCTTCACCTGACATCACATTATTCTGGTTGGTGATTAGAGGTGTCTCCACGGTCGCATTCACTCCATTGTTAACATTTTTAGCTATCATTCTTAAATACTGACATAAAACAAGGGTTAATTAAACAAATTAACGTATCACATAATATCCCTATATTATGACCGACCAACAAATAAGGTTAGGTAGGACACACTAGCAAAGGATTTACTCGTCTCTCCCCTCCTAGTTCTATTCCCCGATCTCTGCTAGAGATCATATCCCTAACCTCTGATACCAACTGTGACGCCCCCAAAATAGGTCCAATCCATCTAACCTATTCTTAGTCACCAAATACATGGTACAGAAAATAACTACAACTTTATTACTATAATTGTCGTGCAAAATACAACAACACATATGTTGTGAGTTTGATACAAATATATACCAACTGTGACTCATGTCCCAACCTTGGATAGCACGTCACAATGGCACCTTACATAAAGGTACATTCAATAACTGTTTTAAAAATTAAAATCTTCAAAAAATACTCAACAATACCTTCGTACATGGGAGGCAATGTGTCTAGGTTATGATAGATATCATATGCCCACAGAATTATCCTTGGTTGACCCAATAGACTCCAAAGAAAAACGAGAAGATTACTATCATATTCTCTCCAATAGTGAGTCTTCTCTTGACATATAAATCTCCATTTTCTCCAATTAAGAATTATATTTTAACCAAACTCTAAGATTGTATAGGTAGTGCTCGTAGATATACTCAGCGAGTGGATGTGCACAACCCTGTCTTATGATAACACGAAGTCGCATGTCGTTAGACATCTTGTATGATCGTGGTAAAACACCCTTCCAACATTGGGTTTTCCTAGCCCTATTTGATTCACCAAATATAACTACTAAATGATGTATAAAATACAACACAATTTTTTATACTGCTTAGGGAGAACATCCACAGCTAGAGACCACCGTTCTATTTCCCTGTTACCCCCGCTCGACCCAGCTACACTCTTATTACCTGAAAGGAATTGTGAAGCAAAAGGGTGAGCACAAATAGCATAGTAAAGAATATCATGACTAAAGATAATTAAATTATCAATAGCCTTCATCAGTAATAAATCAGAGATTTATAACATATGGTAGAAGATAAAAGTTTTCAACCACAATAGCAGCGAAATCAACAATCCATTAGAAGAGTCAAGTAGAACATAATGTCTACTATCTCCTCTAGATTAAAAGTCCATCATTAATATTTCATTCCTGTAATAATCATCAACAGTTCTTAGTGATACCCAAGACAAAGAGAACCCTCATCACCTGTCTTCACCTAAACCACCACAGATTATAATTAAATCACATTTCATATTTATAATCAAGTAAATTAACAGTCCAACTTTGCAGTACATGCCAAACATATTCATTAACAGTAAAACCATTGACCAACAGTCCATCTTTGTACTACAGGCCAAAGATATACAACTGTAAAACCAATAATGCTGAGACTCAGCTTAATAGTATCACGAACACGAATTATCCATGCACTACGGGCCAAGGATATTCGTGTTTTCAATTACGGTCATGATTATACCGAATAATTCCTTGTCATAATCATACCAAGTCCATCTATGCACTACGGGCCAAAAATGACTTTTACCACATCGTTTATAACATTACAGTCATGATTATACCGAATAATCTCTGGTCATTATCATACCAAGTCCATCTATGCACTACTGGTCATAGATGACTTTCAACACAATATAAACATAAGAATGATGACAATGATATACATGAGATAAAGGACAAATTTTTAAAGACTTTAATAATTTAATTTATCCATAATTCAATCATATCCAAATTATCAATATGATACTGCTTTGTGGAGTAAAATTCAAGAATAATATTATATCAAAAATGATTTGAACAGAAAATAATATTTCAACAAATATTTAACGAAGATAATAACATTTTTATTATATTATAAACTCCATTTAATATTATTCATTATATAATAACATTAAATTTATTTACTAATATTATTAATCATTAAATAATATTTTAAACCAATGATTTCATAACACCTTAATCCAAATGTTATAAATCACTTAATAATCTCATAATCTAATATTATTAATATTACCACAATATTAATCATTTCTTAAACTTATAAACAATTTATTTTAATTGTTTACACTTTACTAATTAATGCATTTAATCATCTTAAAATGTCAAACTCATAAGATTTCATCACCAATAACTAAAACACTTATCAAAAATCTGCATATACCTTATATAGGATTCTCAAGCCATAAAATCCTATTTTCCAATTTTCTTACTTCAAATAACATATTTAATTCATTTATTCATAACTAGTCTATTTTCATGAAAAATATCAAATCAGTACAAACAAATTTTCTTTTCTGGAATTTAGCAGAATATAGTCCCATATTGAACATATATTTTTCTCAGAATTTTTAAAATTCATTTACCATTTTTCATATGGCCAAAACTGCCGAATATTTAGACATTTATCATAAACTGTACTTTTGTCCAAAAATTTCAAAATTTACAGAGTATACTTCTGTTAGTACTCCCAATAAATATTTTACCAATTTTGGAGTTAACCACAAAGAGTTATAAGGGTTTACTTTTAAAATAGTCTTTTTTCTATAAAATTCATAACTCATAATCTATACATCCAAAAATCACCATTTTTGGGCTCAATCTAGAAAACCCATCAAATTATAATTTCAATTTTTTTCAAAATTTTTGAGGATCGAAAAAATTACGAAACGTAAAAACATAATAACCCTTACAATCCCTTACCTCAAAATAGCAGTATTTCTGACTGAAATATCGGATGTAATGCCGATGAAAACTTGCACTGAATAGCAACTCTCAAAGTAGATACTCACAAAAATACGCTCGATAATATAGAGAGAAAACTTATGAATTCTGGTGTAATTTTCAATTCTAACTTAAGCGCCTATTTATAGGAAAATGCTAGAACGTCAAATGAGACTAAAATAATAAAATATTATTATTATTATTTTTTCAATCTTCCACGTTTCCTCCTTGAATCAGCAGCCATTTTAGAATAAAAATAGCAGCCCATATGTTTGCAAAACCAAAAGTGGTTCCCACCCAATTTTAATAAAAATCATTTTATTTTTTAAAACTTTAGTAATTCATAATAAATAGTACGTTTATCAGAAAAATACGAATTTTATATCTATTCCACACGAAATTGAATTGTCTACAACTTTGTAGCTTTAAGTTTTTCCAAATTCCATACAGAAAATATCCGAAATCCACAAACGGACGATTTTCAACACTTTTTAAAATTCATAACAAATCATACGCTAATTTTTAACGGTTCAAAATTTGGGGACATATACTCAACTTATATATGTATAACATATCCAAAAATTATAGCGATCCAATTGTCAGATTAAAATTATAACTCGCGCAATAGAGCTTTAAGAACACTATTTTGATTTTTAAAACCTACATTCCGATAAAATACTGATAAAACCCCTCAACACTAATTCCTTCATTTATAACCACATAAATACATCCATCATTTATATCCACATCAAATAAATATTTCCTTATCAATAATTAATTATTCACAAATAATATTACATAATCATAATTATGACAACCAGGTCGTTCCCAAGAAATAGGGGGCTTTTTGATAAGGATTTCTCCCTATTGGCGCGCAATTACATTATCTAACCTCTCCTCGACAGAACTTTCTAGACATTGTCAATAATGCTATCTAATAACATTATTCAAATAATATGAATTATTAATCTGATAATGGAAACTATTGTGCAGTGACAATTATTGAAACAACAATAATATAAACTATCAACACAACAATACAATATTGAACAGTAATTACTGTAATAATTATTGAGTAGTGCCTTCTTACGTAAGGATCAACAATTCATCAATACTGTGTGCTACTGTGCAACCACGAGTATTACTATATTTTAACTATTGGGTAATCCAACAGTGTTAACAGTAACAATTACACCGTTATTTATAAAAACTCATACTTTGTCATTTTTTTTCATCCAACTATTTTCCGTTATGGGGCCCACAAATGGTTGTGTCATCGTACGAATATTTTCCGATAACAAGAATATTCCTCGACCAAACGAATATTCCCCGACAACAATGAATATTTTATAGTCACTTGTTTATTTTGAAAAAAAAATTTCATATATCACCCTTAACTTAACTTTAACCTTTTATCAATTTAACAATTACTGAATAGTAATTATAAGAAAAATTGAATACTTTTATTTCATAAAATTTGGAGTCTTACATTGGGGAGTTCCTATTTATGTCGTTCTAATACTTTCATAATGGGTTTGGATTAAAGGAGTCATGAGATTTAAAATTAAATGGCTCATTTTGAGTGAATGAATAAAGGTTTGTTTGGTTACTTATTCAAACGGATTGAAACATTCCGCTAGAACGGAATTTTCATTCCATTCTTAAATAATGAAGATTTTGACAATTGTACTTAAAAATGAGAGAATGATAAGAACAGAGTAAATGTTTTCTTCCTTCTATTAATAACCTGATGCACACCAGCTATATACATATGTTTTTAATACAAGATAAGAAGATTAATAAAAGAGATAAGTGTAAATATTTCACAACTACATATAACTATATAATTTATATATTTGAAACTCATTTGAGCGGATAACAAAGGATAAAATTTGTTGCCAAAAATATTGGATGGTCCAATACCTCCCGTCAAACGGATGGTGGTGGAATAACTGTTAGTTTGCTGCACAAAAACTCAAATTGATTGATACCCAGGGATTTTGTAAAAATATAGACAACCTGATCATTCATAGAAATAAAACGAACGCTAAGATCTCGTCGTGCGACTTTCTCACGAACAAAATGAAAATCAACTTACACATGTTTCGTGCAAGCATGGAAAACAGGATTAGCTGCCAAGTAAGTCGCACCGATATTATCACACCACAAAACAGGTGGCTCGGACATGAAGATACCTAACTCATAAAACAAATATTGAAGCCATGTTAGCTCAGCTGTTGTATCAGCTAAACAATTATACTCTGCCTCCGTGGATGAACGGGTAACCGCACGTTGTTTACCAGACTTCCATGAAATAAGATTTGGTCCCACAAATATGGAAAAATCTAATGTTAATCGCCAGTCCTGTTGACAACCAGCCTAGTCAGAGTCACAAAATGCTTGTAATACGAATGACTTCGTGGATTTTAAAACCGATAGACCATAATGAGCTATATATGTAACAAAGATACTTTTTACAGCAACCTAGAATGAATCAATAAGTGAATGCATTAATTAACGCACCTTATTCACGGCAAATGAAATGTTCAGACAAGTTAACATAATATATATACTGAAATGCGCCAACGATTTATCGAAGAAATTGAACATCAATGTGCGAAGTGGTTGGAGAAACCAAAGATGAGGGATGGGTGGAAGACGGTGTGCGAACTGGTTTCCAAGCAGTCATGTTGTCCTATGCGATAACATCATTAATATACTTTTTTTGAGATAATAATAAATCGTGTGGAGTGTGAATTGCCTGAACAGCCAAGAAGAAACTGAGAAGGCCTAGATCCTTTAACCTAAATTTAGCACCAAGAGACTTCATCAATCTGACAATTGTTGTCGAAGAGTTTCCCGTAACGATAATATCATCCACGTAAACTAACAGTATCAATTTGTCCATGCCAGTTAACTTATAGAACATTAATGTATCCGAACTGGAAATAGAAAAATTCAACTCTAGGAGGAATTCAATTAGTCATTGATACCAAGCCCAAGGGGCTTGTTAAGTCCATACAAAGACTTACGAAGTCGACAAACATGATTAGGAAAATTCTTGTCCTCGTAACCTCTAGGTTGAGCCATATAAACTTTTTCCTCTAACCATCCATTTAAGAAAGCATTGTTGAAATTAAGATGGTGAATATACCATGACTGAGAGACAGCTAGGGAGGACTACCCGTATGGTTGTGGGCTTAATTAACGACAGGTCTAAAAGTCTCTGCAAAATCAATGTCAGCTTCTTGATTCTCTCATTTCATTAAAATTAGAGAATGATAAGAACAGAGTAAATGGTTTCTTCCTTCTATTAACAACCTGATGCACACCAGCTTTATACATATGTTTGTTATACAAGATAAGAAGATAAATAAAAGAGGTAAGTGTAAATATTTCACAACTACGTATAGCTATCTAATCTATATATTTGAAACTCATTTAAGCAGATAACAGCAGATAACATTTGTTGCCGAAAATATCGGAGTGTCCAAAAATTATATTCTCCTATCAAATCACTGATTGCACTCATCACCACTACAACCTACCATTACTACTACTACTACCACCACCACAGTTGCTAGGGGTGTGCAAAACGATAAAACACAAGTGATTTTTTACCGTAACTGGGCATACCAAACCGAACAGTTCTGTAAATTTGTCAACCAATTCTATATCGGTAAAAAAATCTAGTACACACTGGTTAAACGGCACAATAAGTACGGCTCTTGGTTTTTAATGGGCTTGATGGTCACAGATTTATTTTCTTTGACAGTTAAATTCCATTCTAAACTAAAGATAAAGTATTTAGAATATCAGAAAGGATCAAGGGCTTACCCCTTGATCCTACATACCTTGCATACCCCCTTTAGCAACGGATCGGGCGACGGTTCAGTCCGTCACTATAGGTTCGGTCCGTCGCTAAAAGCTAAGACGACGGTTCTCTGATATAGAGACGGACCGAACTGTCGCCCGATCCGTCGCTAAAGGGGGTGAACATGGTATGTAAAATAAAAGGGTGAGCCCTTGAAATGGACTGTCTAGAATATTACCCCTTTAAAAGTGGTCAAATTAATTTTTTGGATAAGTTATTCACATATATAACTAAGTTTACAAATCTCTAGGCCTTATTTAACAATGGTGGTGATGGTGACCAACAACGGCATGCTTTCTTAAGTTTACAAGTTGTAAGGATTCCCAGTGTCCCACATCGAATTTGAAGTGGTTCTAACTCCTAGTTAACTAAGTATTTATAAGATGGTTGTATTTATTCGTCTATTTAGGCTCCCACATTGACTAACAATATTCTCCTCTTTGTTATAAAATATTACTAAAAATAAGAACAAAGAAGATTAGAGAAAAGAGAGTATTCTATTTGTATTTTGTATATCTCTTGATCACTTTACAATGATCTTATTTATAGAAGATAAGAACATCAATACTACTAGGAAGTTACAAAATAAAAAAGTCACGAGTTTCAAAAACTTAATGGATATGGGAGTTATATGTATCAAGACATCCATAATATTATGAATCTAGACATACATAATTTTATAACACTCCCCCTTGGATGTCCATTGCATAACTATACGCATTGAAAGCTGCCTCATTAAAAATCTTACCAGAAAAAATCTAATGGGAAAAAAACCTTGGTTAAGGGAAAAAGAGTGCAACACGTATTAACTTCCCCTCATGAATGTATCCTTCAGTCCTTCAGCTGTTATATTTCAATATTGCGATGCAATCCTTCAAACATTATAGTTGGTAATACTTAGGTGAACAAATCTGCTAGATTATCTTTTGATCGAATTTGTTGAACATCAATGTCACCACACTTTTCAAAGTCATGTGTGAAAAAGAATTTTGGTGATCGAGATGTGCTTTGTTCTATCTCCTTTGATGTATCCTCCTTTTAATTGAGCAATACATGCAGCATTGTCTTCAAACAGAATGGATGAAGTTCTTTTGTAGCAATTTTCTAAGAATATTCGTCTTTAAAAACCTTACCAAATAAAAATCCAGTGGGAAAAAAATTTTGGTGAAGGAAAAGAGTACAATATTCTTGTATAACTTCTAGTGCCTTGGGATTGCCTCATTAAAACCTTGCAAAGGAAAACCCAGTGGAAAAAAAACCTTAGCGAAGGAAAAAGAATACAATCAGCACATATCTTTTTTACTCCCCTTCATAAGTATATAGAATTTTCATTGTTCATGGTAAAAAAATATCATTAAGTCGAAGCATGCCAATATTGTGCACCATCTTTTTCAAAATCGTAGTTGTTAATGACTTAATGAATATATCAATCAAATTATCACATGATCATATATGCTTGATATCAATACGTCATTCTTATGGGGCTCATGTGTATAAAATAATTTTGGTGCAATATGTTTGGTTCTATCACCCTTTGGATAAAATAATCCCAAATCAATAGTCTCACGAAGATAACATAAATTACAAATGATATATCAAGTTGTGTGAAATTTGCAAGATACTTCAAAACATCAATTGCACTAAGATATGGTACTTCAGGACCTAATATATGGTACTTCAGGACCAAGAGTTTCTTTAATATTTTCTTGTGGTCAAAACGGATCTTTCTTGATATCAAGTGACCAATCTATCATCGGAGTACTCAAAGGATTAACATTATCCATGTAAAGTTGCTTCAGGACTTTTTTCTGTGTATATTGATTGATAAACAAGAATTTCATAGTTCAATTTGTAGGTCAAGACAAAAATTTGTCTTACCAAAATCTTTCATCTCAAATTTGTTATTTTTGTCGACTCTTCAGGAGCAATATTTTTCATCAATAAATACAGTAATAATAGCAAATCCATATTATGATCTTTTGATAAAAATACATGCACAAATTGGATTATTCTCAAATCCTTCTTTCAAAAGATATCAACTCAGGCGATTATACCACAATATGTTTCTGGATTGCTTTAACCCATATAAAGATCTTTGTAGCTTAATAGCATACATATTTCGAGATGTAGAATTATATGCTTCAGACATTTTATATCCTTCAGGGATTTTCATGTAGATATAATTATGTAACGATCCATACAGATATGATGTAACAACATCCATTAATTTCTCTTGCTACCAAACTAATTAAAAATCTGAATGTAATTGTGTCCATTACAGGAGCATATGTTTCTTCATAATTAATATCAGGTCTCTACGAGAAACCTTTGTGCTACAAGTCGCCCTTTGTACCTTATAATTTTATTTTTCTCATGTTGTTTATGTACAAATACCCATTTGTATCCAACAGACATTACACCTTTAGGTGTTCAGACTACAGGTCCAAAAAATTCACGTTTATTTAGTGAATTTAATTATGCTTAAATTGCCTCTTTCCACATTGGCCAATTATTTCTACATTCATCAACGATTTGTGGTTCATATTCATGATCATTACTTCTGGTAATATCAAGAACAATTTTATATGAAAATATGTTGTCGACAACAAATTTATTTCTATCCAATATATATGTCTCCTATATATACATAATGTATCGAGATCTCGTTATTTTCAGGTACCTGATCCTCTTCAGGGGATAACTTTATTTACAGGAGATTTTTGTTAATAAGTTTTGCATAGATCGATAAATTTTGTAGCTTGTTTCATGGGTATAGCCTCTTTATATGCTGCAACTTGCTTTTCTTGTACTTTCTTCTTCTGGGGAATTTTATCTTTAACACCGATTATTCTTCCACGTTTCAAGTGTGACTTTGATTCAATTTGTTGCTGTATTAACTGATTGTTCTGCAGGGACTTCAATCCTTGCTGGAGTATTAGCAGCTAGAATGTGAGATATCACTATTTTTTTATTATCGGTGAATAATTCTGGTAATTAATTTGTAATTCATTGCAAATGAATAATCCTTTGAACTTCTAGTTCATATTGATTTGTATGAGGATTAAGATTAAATAACGTTGAAACATTTCAATTAATATCCCGTCCTGCTTCAGGCAACGCTCTCACGTCGTGCTTCAGGCAACGACTTTTCTCCCCTTAATCTTGGGAAGACTGTTTCATTAAAATAACAATCCTCAAAATAAACCTTTAAAATATCACTTATTGAGGGTATAATGCACCATGTAAAATAGCATGATCCTAAGTATAAACAAGTAATTTTGATTTCATAATCAAATGTCAAACAATATATTGAAGTCTCTTGATAAATGATTCAGCTATACCATTTTGAGTATGTGTATATGCAACATGATGTTTAACATAAATATAACAATCTGGTTAATGCATCAAGTAAAAACATAAAATACTTGAATAAACCATAATGTGAGTATATTTGTTCAAATAGATCACCCTGATTTTTTTTTCTTAGAAAGATGATCACTAAATAACAAAAATTAAATGTGATGGTTAAGTAATTAATTTACTTTGATATAATCAACAGGTAAATGAATCTTCTGGTTCTTTAAGGGATGTTCATGGGAGTTTTCAATAATTCAATGCATCATTATTGATCCTAAATGATCATGCCAAATCATAAAAATATTTGGATCCGAACACTTCTGGTGTATTGCACATTTCTGGTGTATTACAACATTTGTTTCAACTATTCTCATTTTAGTATAATATAACCCATAAAAGAAAATAGACAGTTTTTCTAATATGAGCTTCTGGCCCGATACTATTGAAGCAATATAAAGAAATTCTTCACTGCCTTTGCTATTGGTTTCAATATGATAACCATTATAACGTATATCCTTAAAGTTGAGCAAATTTTTACTTGCCTCAGAAAGATATAAAGAATCATCAATACAAAGTTTTGTGTCCTTTGAGAACATTATAATCGTTCTTCTAGAGACTTTAATTAAGTTTGATGAATAATCACTCTTTAAGAGTCTTCAATTATGTTTGATGAATAATCGCTCTTCTAGAGCCTTTAATTAAGTTTGATGAGCTTCTGGCCCATAAATCTTTATATATGCAAAAACATAAATAAATTAAACATATAATAAAAATACTTATTATAATGTCATAATACAATGAAATAAAAGTAATTAATTGGTATGAACATTTCTATCAGCATATCATCAAGGAAACCATAAATATCAAAATTAGTTATATCCACTCCATTTGAAAAGTCAAAATAATTCATGGGATCTTCAGGATCATTATGATCAATAAAGTTTATTTCAATTCCATTTTCTTTTCTTTTATGGAGTCTTGGTACAAATCTACCAAATATTTAGGAGTACGACGGGTACATTCCCTTTTCTATATTGATTGTTCTTTTCACGTCCACTAACACAACCACAACCATAATTTCCTCTATGATTATCAAATGAGGTTCCATTCACTTCAGGGAATGTAATAGAACAGGTCGAGCAAGATTGTTGATTTTTCAGCAAAAACTCATTATTTTGTACAGCTACTAGAACACATAATATCACTTCTGTGAACATAGTTTTCTTTATCGCTTTAGGGAATATTTTATGAACTTTCGCTCTCGATGCTGCTGCAAGAGCATATTCGAGGCATGAAATATAATAAATATTTTCTCTAACATGTCTTCATCAGTGTTTTTTTTTCATATAATTTTAATAGCGAGATTATTTTTTTTTTAAAATGTATCAACACTTTTTAAATCTACCAATTATATTGAGCTTTTGGGAGAATTACAATTTTTTTTATTTTTTTTTATTCTCATATCTTTCCTTTAAAATCATTTCATAAGACAAGTGAAACTTTTACTGTAATGTACTCATATTTTAATTTTTCATGGAGATGATAGCGAATAAAAATCATTAATTTTGCATGATCCTGCAGGGATGCATGATTATCAACTTTAATTGTATCTCCAAGGTTCTTTGTCTTTATATGAATCTCAGCATCAAGATTCCATTACAAACAATTCTTGCTCGATATAAATCAAGGGCAACAAATTCAAATTTATAAGATTTGAATATTAAATAACTAAACATATTTCCTATGAAATTAAATAATTATATATGTTAAGATTTAATTGTAATGAAACAATTTATAGAAATGCAGTAAAACACGAAACTAAATTTTTCCACTAAAACTAAATAACAAACCAACACTACTAAGTATATTTGTCATTGTAACTACATACAAAAATATATCAAAAATTATTAGAAATTTAATTTATTATAACTATCCAAATATAACTATTCATATGTGCATGAACATATGAACCATTATAAACTTACTACCACATGCAAGTCTATTAACTTCACTCGTTGCGCTTAACATATTTCATATATCATTATCTTAAAACATAAAAGTAACTGTTAAAAACACGCGCCACATTATGCTGTAATATAAATGTTATATTAAATAATGTTTAAACCATATGCTTTTAACATGTATGATACTATTTTGTTCAGTTAACTATTTCAATCGACACACATCTAATGTCCAATTCTGTTAATAACTCGTGTACACAAACCACAAATGCATAACATTATTTACTTATATGTAACCAAAAAAATAACTAAGCACTAATTATATAATTGTAAAACAAATTATAACATATGCATCAACACTACTGTGTTTTCCTATACGCCCATCGTAAATTATATGCCAACTAGACAAACAGCACGTACAACAAAAACTAACAATCATGCAGTGAGTGCAAAAAAATAATAATAGTAAGCATAGAATAAGATGCAATGATATAAAACCCATCTATTAAACTTGCATGCATTTGAAATGGACAATGATATGCAGAGATCAGAAGCATGGACAATGACTTTGAGGTGCAGAGATAATGGACAACATGTATAGATTTAATATCATTAATGTGTGTTCAGAAGTACTTACAGTGAGTGAGTTGAGAGAACCTTTTTTTTTCTTTTCTTCCCAAAATTGGGTAGAGAATCGTGCTGATAACATGTTATAAAATATTACTAAAAATAAGAACAAAGAAGATTAGAGAAAAGAGAGTATTCTATTTGTATTTTGTATATCTCTTGATCACTTTACAATGATCTTATTTATAGAAGATAAGAACATCAATACTACTAGGAAGTTACAAAACCAAAAAGTCACGAGTTTCAAAAACTCAATGGATATGGGAGTTACATGTATCTAGACATCCATAATATTATGAATCTAGACATACATAATTTTATAACATTCTTCTCTTTTTGTTTTATAAATTGAGAGGAGTTCAAAGTTAAGTTTTTTGATGTAAATCTTGGAAGTCAAATTGGTAGACCGAAATTGGACCCGACATAGGTCCTGCCTAGCCTGGTTGGCTTACTCAAACCAAGGTTTTACTTCAATTATTCGGCTTGGCTTGGACTTTTTTTATTTGGGCCTGGGCCTGGTTCGGCCTGATCAATAGTTAAAGCCTTCCGGGCTTAGACCAAGCCAGGCGGCCTGTTTGTGCAACCCTAGTTTATGGTGTTGAACAAATATGGAACCAATATGGTTATAATGCATAAACATTAAAGCGAGTTAAGGAGTTAATTATCGGCTTATAAGTACGGAAACCAGTTTAACTGGTATCGATTTCGATAACCAATTTTGAACAAAATTGATAATCGGTACAGACAGGACGGGTCGGTAAAATACGAATACACCTCTAATAGTTGATGCCCACTATCACCATGGTAGCCTCCACCACCATCAAACGTTTTTTTGTTTAGGGAATTTGGGTCATTTTGATTTTCTTATTCTATTCTTGGTTGCATTCCTAAATAAATAAATAAAGTATTTTTAATGCTAAAGAAATCATTCAACTCCTGTCGCCAATCGAGTCCTGTCCGTTTTACTTTCTACCTCATTTATTTCTTTCAATTCAAAAGTAGCATATATCAACACAAAATGAAATGAATGCAGAACAAGCTTTGCTTAGATACTAACTCTTTTTTTCCCAAGCTTGACACTGAATGAATTAATGCCAAAATCTCTATCACCATCCACATCAGGTATGTCCTGTTAAAGTGCATTCAATAAATTAATTAAAATTATTGAATTGAAACAGTAGCAATATAAAAGCATGTACCACTAAATTCAAACTATAAATATTTTGGTCAAGGCAAGAACTAGTCAGATACAAGTTAAACAAATGAAAGAACTTTCATTTTATTCATATATATCTCAAGACATTAATAGCTTTCATTTTCAATTTGACTCTCAAGATAAAGAACTTTTTGATGAATATCGAAGCAAAACTGCCATTTTTCCCACTGACTACTACTGAAAAATGTTATGGAGCAAGTTATTATACAAATCAGTAGAAAAATAGCAATATACTTTTCATTAACAATGCTGTTTTAATTTTGTTTGTATAGGTTAAAGAATGAAATTTCTTTCTCTTCTGCATAAAGTTGTCTATAATTTATATGTATAAACTGTAAATAAAATTTTGAAACACTTCTGTTTTATGAAATATATAGTCTAAATTTTGTTAGAACAAGTTATGACCAATTTGGATTCTAGACTGTGTAAATTGGTCAGTCCATTTACACAGTGCAACGGAAATTAGTTGTATTTGGATTACCGAGAGTTGCAATTTCATAATACGTGTATAACAACTAATTTATACAAATTGTCCAAATAGACTGTTCATTCTTGGAATCAAGATCCAATTATGACCCGCTTCTTCCTTAAAGCTACAATTGCTACAAACTTAAACCCTTAATTAGAACTAGTACCACAATGCATCTACGAGAATACTTTTTAGGAAATACCTTGAATAGAGCAATAACAGCTGTGAATAAGGTCATAAAAGCAAGGGCAAAACCCAAAGACCTTTTAAAAACCATTGGTCTACCAAGCACATATTTCTGTAGATAATATTGCTCGTCAGTAACTTAATTAGAAAAAGAGATAATTAGCAGCAGAATTTTATACCATAATTGTAATTTAATAACCTGGATGTGTATGTAGGTGACAAGTTGAACCGTGATTGCCCTTACAATGAGAATACATGATGCAGCAAGAAAACCATTTCTTTTCCATCTGAGGAAGGGTAGCTACACAAAATATAAGTAGAAGAGAGTGTCATTCCCTACATACAATGATTTTAGTCATTCTCAGTCTATTCTATTTTATTTGTTTAAATTACACACTGATATTTGTCTATTAAAAGATTCCAAGTAATTACTAACGGCCTAACCCCAACTGAACTCAAGTTGACGACCCTCAATCCGCATACCATGCATGAAGTTCAATATTTATAAAGAATTTGTGAAGGCTTACAAGAAAATATTGCATCTTTAATTACAACGATTATAGGAAAGTGTTCTCTCCGTATATATAGCTAAGTAGGTGCATCGGTGTATTGTATTGGAGAGCAAACGAGGAATTGACGTTAATTCAGAGAAGATTAAGGCGATATTGGACATGAAGTCTTCTCAGACGTTCAAGGATGTTCAGCGGTTGACAGGTCGGATCGCAGCGTTAAGGAGGTTTATGTCTAAATCAATAGAAAGGTGGTTGCCCTTTTTTGACACTCTAAAGGGATCGAAGAACGAAAAGACATTTCAGTGGACTTCGGAGTGCAATGACGCTTTTCAAGGGATCAATAGGTGCAATGTTAGTTCAGAACCTTTATATCTATACTTGGCAATGTCGGTTCCCTCGGAACCTTTATATCTATACTTGGCAGTCAGCTCGCTAGTAGTTGGTGCAATGTTAGTTCAGGAGGCGAGAGGAAAACAGTTCCTCATCTACTATATTAGTCATGTCCTTTGAGATGCAGAAACAAGGTACCCGAACATAGAGAAGTTCGTCTATGCCTTAATAATAGCTAGCAGGAAGTTTCAACATTATTTTCAAGAAAGATTGATAGTGGTATACACGGACTAGCCTTTGAAAAGGATATTGAATAAGCCAGACATATCGAGACGACTTATTGCTTGGGCCATGGAGTTCACTCAATTTTCTTTAGAGTATTACCCCCAAATGGCAATAAAGGGTCAGGCTTTGGCCGACTTTGTGTTGGATTGTTCTTTCTCCGAACCCGACTCAACTGATCAACCAAAGATGGTTGTGGGTTCGGTTGATCAGATGTTTGGCCGGTGATAAACACATAACTAATACATTTTAATATTCCCATATTTATTATTTTATATGTTTATTTTATTTAACTAATACATTTTATTTTGTTTTGTAAAAATTAATATTTATTTTTCTTGGGGAGAAAATAATATTTATTTTTCTTGGGGAGCAAATAACGAATTTATATCCAACTTTTAAAGATGAAAAATGACTCTTGGAGGATTACTATATGGAGATGGAAGTCAAAAGGGAAAGAAGAGAAAAAAAGAGAACAAAACTGTCCAAGTTCGATGAAGGGCACAAGTTATTTTTCCTATAAATATGCCTCTTGTTTTAGAGAGAAAGGGCACCACTTGTTATTTTCTTTTTTCTTAATTTTTCGTAGGTGTCGAAAGGAGTAAGATATTTAGAGTTTTTGTATTTTCTCTTATTCCAATCATATGTGGTACTACTATCAGAGAGTATTTATAACTTTCTTTTATTTATATAATAGAAATTCTCTTTTTAATTATTGTTCTTATTTTATGCAAATAGTAGTACTAATATTATTTGTTTTTGTTTTTAATTCCATGGCTAGCTAAATTTCTAATATACTGATGAAATTAGGTATTTCATAATAATATTTTCTTTCCGTCCCAAAATTAATGCATAATTATTTTCGCCTTCATATTTTCCTCCACATAAATTGCATAAGATTCTTATATTGATTGCGAGGTTTTAATAAGTTATAGTTAATCTATGAATTTTTCTAAACTTATGTTTGCCCATATTAATTATATGAATCATTATTTTTAAAGGGAAAGGAAAATAATTTGGGAATTAATTTAGGAAATAAGAAATTATTTATTATATTAATATTTGATGGATTCTGATACCTAAGTATCTTTTCTCATTAATAGTTTCCATTATTAATTAATAATTTATGTGACGCCCTCAAAATAGGTATACATCACCTATTCTGAGTCGTCAAATACATGGTACAAAATACAAATAAAACATAATTATACAACTGTCGTGTAAAATACGACAAAACATAAGCTGTGAGTTTTAATACAACATTTTCTTCTAAACAGTATTCAAACTCGAAATAAGTCCTCAATATATTTATTTTCGCACTATTTCATAGAATAGTGAGGACTACTAATACTATCATCTGAACCGTCACTCCGTTCCCCGACTAGTCCCCGCTACGTTCTCATTTCCTGAAGAGAATAATGAAAGCAAAAGGGTGAGCTCAACTAGCCCAGTAAGAAATATTATGACTAAGATAATGCAGAATAAATTATCGTTAGCCTTCAACAGGGTTAAACTGATAAAATATGACAAACGTCAAGTTTAACTGCAGCGGAACAAGCTATCCATTAAGAGAGTCAAGTAGAGAATAAAATCTACTATATTTTATGATTTAAAAAGGTTTTTCATCACTTTTATCGCTGAGACTCAGCTTAATAAATAATCAACATCATCCCTGCACTACGGCCAAGGATATTCATTAGTATCACGACCACAAATTATCCATGCACTACGGGCCACGGATATTCGTGTATTCATCAATGGTCATGATCATGCCAACAACTGTCCATCAATGCACTACGGGCCAATGAGGACTTTTACCACATTATTTGTAATATTACGGTCATGATTATACCGATTAATCTCTGGTCATAATCATACCAAGTCCATCTATGCACTACAGGCCACAGATGACTTTCAACATAATATAAACATGAGGATGATGACAATGATATAAGAATTCAATAAAACAAGTTCAATAATTAATTTATCCAAGAACCAATAACATTTAAATTGTCAACATGATACTTCTTTGTAGAGTAAAATTCAAGAATGCTCAAAATAATATTTCCATAAAAGGATACTGGATGAAGCGTAAATATCAAGGATATTCCACTAATTTCATGGAGTATAGAAGTCAAAACTTTAACCAACTAAGTATAATAAAAAATGAAATAACAAAAGAAATCACCAGGCATGTGATAGACCGCACAGACAGGTTATTCTAACAGAATAATAAATAACGGAATCAGGTCATGCGTAAACGCACAGACAGGATGTTCCAATAGAATAATAAAGAATGAAATAACAGAAGAATTTCACCATGTATGCGGTACTTCGCATAGACATGTTATTTCAATATAATGATAAATAATAGAATAACAGAAGAATTTCACCAAGTATAGGGTAGCCCGCGTATATAGGTTATTCCAACAGAATAATAAAGAATGGAATAACAGAAGTTCTCTTCATGAATAAGAAAGAAATAATACCCCTTACCTTAGAAGAAACTTGATATAGTAGTAGTGAAGTAGCAGAATAATTTTCTTCTTTCTCTCTATAATTTCTCTCTCTAGAGTTTCAGTGAATTCGTAAAAAATAATGAAGAAATGAGCTTCTATTTATAAGAGAATTGAAAGGATACTATTTGAGAAGAATATCACGGGTGAACAGTTAATAATCAGATGAAGTTAACAGGCAGAACAACTGGAAGGTCACGGATGAATTAATTCGCAGACTTTTGATTTTAATCATACATGCAAGCTATATACATATAATCCACTAACATTATATATATATATATATATATATATATATATATATATATATATATATATATATATATATGTAATAATCATATCATACCAATTAGATAGCCATTTCCTCCCGACAATGCAATTCTTTCCTCTCCTTAAGTCAATCTTCACATGCTAGATATATTATATATATGTAATATTACAACATCACTAACACCCATCAAATTCTCCACCACCCAATTTAGCTACCAAATTCCTTCTCCCACACGACACACACATGTTATGCATATATATATATATATATATATATATATATATATATATATATATATATATATATACACACACACACACACACACACACATTATAACTTCCTTTCAATTAAAAAAATGGGTAAATGAGGATCCAAATAATAAGCAAAATTTACATCAAAGATTTCATAAATATCCCTTCAATATTTTTTAACAACATTTATCATCATTATTATAATTCACAATATTAATCGACCAGGTCGTTCCCAGGAAAGAGGGGGCTTTCTAATAAGGATTTCTCCCTATTGGCGCGCAATTAGGTGACCAAACCTCTCCTTGACAGAACTTCTAGACATCGTTAATATTACAAATAATAATATTAATAACTTTGTCGTCTCAATTATTGATTTAATAATATATAAAATATCGATAATAATTGAATCAAATAACGTGAGATACTATGCAGCAATTACTGTAGCAATAATTGAACAAAACTGAGTGACTTCTCACGTAAGTATCAATAATCAATACCGTGTGCTACTATACAATCACGCGTATTACTGTACTTTTAATACCGGGTGTTTCAACAGTTGACGGTAAAACTTCCGCCGTTACTTTAATAAAAAGATATTTTTGTCGTTTTCTCATTCCGATAATAATTCCGTTGTGGGGTCCACCAATAATTGTGCCGGCGTACGAATATTCCCTGCTAAAATGAATATTCCCCGACCAATCAAATATAATATAACAACTTACGTACTTTACAAAATTTATAAATACTACCCACAACTATAACATTATATCAAATTTACTCAATATTATTCAAAAATGATATTTATAGAAAATTCATCTTTATTCATAAAAGTTGGGGTCTTACAACCTCCCCTTCTTATGAAATTTCACCCTCGAAATTAGGGTACATACCTGGTATGACGAAGAGGTGAGGATACCTTGATCTTATTTCAAATTCTAACTCCCAGGTCATTTCCTTAACATCGTGGTTTCTCCACAAAACTTTGACTTGAGGTATAACCTTGGAGCATAGAACATGTTCCTTCTTATCCAAGATTTGAATAGGAACCTCTTCGTACGTCAAATCTTCCGCTATTTCGTCCGGTTCTAACTCAATAATGTGGTTCGGGTCTTCCACATATTTACGTAACATGGATATATGAAAAACGTTATGAACGCGAGACATACTTGGCGGTAAAGCGAGTCTATAAGCCACAGTTTCTACTTGATCGAGGATTAAAAATGGGCCAATGAATCGAGGATTGAGCTTTTCTCTCCTTCCAAATCTCGTAACTCCTTTTCATAGAGCAACACATAACAACACATGATCTCCAATATCGAATTTCACGTCCTTTCGATGAAGATCAGCATAACTCTTTTATCGATCTTGTGAGGTTTTTATACGTTGTCGTATCGTTTGAATCTTTTTCGTAGTCATACGTACCAACTCTAGTCCCAACAACGTTGCTTCACCCACCTCATCCCAACATACTGGAGAACGACACTTTCTTCCTTACAACGCTTCGAATGGAGCCATGCCAATACTTGCTTGATAGCTGTTGTTGTAAGAAAACTCCACCAATGGTAAGAACTTGTCCCAACTTCCCTTAAAGTCAAGGACACAGAGTCTTAATAAATCTTTAAGAGTTTGAATAGTCCTCTCTGATTGTCCGTCCGTCTGAGGATGATATGCCGAACTAAATCGTAAATCTGTGCCCATAGCTTTTTATAAACTAACCCAAAATTATGAAGTGAATCTTGGGAATCGATCAGAAACTATGGATACTGGCATACCATGCAATCTTACAACCTCGTTTATGTACATACGAGCAAGACGTTCAAGTGTATAAGTTTCTCGTATAGGTAAGAAGTGAGCAAACTTGGTCAATCTATCAACAATGACCCAAATTGCATCTATGCCTTGAGAAACCTTGGGAAGACCAGTAACGAAATCCATGGTAATGTGCTCCCACTTCCATTCTAGAATTTCAAGTGGTTGCAATGGACCTTTTGGTACTTGACGCTCCGCCTTGACTCGTTGACATGTTAGACACCTTGAGATAAACAGTGCTATCTCTCTCTTCATATTGCCCCACCAAAATGTATGTCGAAGATCATGATATATTTTGGTACTCCCAAGATGGATTGCAAACGGTGTGTTGTGTGCCTCCATCATGATTTTATACTTTAAATCAGGGTCGTTAGGAACACAAAGTCTGGAGTTGACTCGAAGTATTCCTTCTTCATTGATTCTTGCTTCTGGCATAGCACCTTCTTGCACTTTCTTCCTCATATGTATCAGTTCCAGGTCTGTAGCTTGAGCAGCTTTAACTTTATCGATTAAAGTTGGTACTACTCGTATATTCGCCATCATCACATGGGTTCCTAGAGTCTTTAACTCTACCTCCATCCTTTGCAAATCATACAAAATGGGCCTTTGCATTGACAATATCGTACTTGTACCCGCATATGATCTTCTACTCAATGCGTCAGCTACCACGTTCGCTTTTCCAGGATGGTATTGGATGGTATGATCATAATCTTTTAATAGTTCAAGCCAACGTCGCTGTCACATGTTGAGTTCCTTTTGAGTGAAAAAATATTTGAGGCTTTTATGATCCGCAAAGATCTCCACTTTCTCCCCATACAAGTAATGCCTCCAAATTTTTAGTGCAAAAACGACTGCTGCCAACTCTAGATCATGAGTAGAATAATTCCTCTCATACTCTTTGAGTTGTCGAGAGGCATAGGCTATGATTTTTCCATGTTGCATGAGAACACATCCTAACCCTTTGCCCCAAGCATCACTGTAGATGACAAATCCCTCCGAGCCAGATGTTATTGTTAGAACAGGTGCTGAAATGAGTCTCCTCTTGAGTTCTTAAAAACTCTTCTCGCATTCCTCGCTCCAACCGAATTTTGTATCTTTTCGAGTCAGCTGAGTTAATGGAGTAGCGATTCGAGAAAATCCTTCCATGAATCTCCGATAATAACCAGCTAAGGCGAGAAAGCTACGTACTTTGGTCACTGATTTGGATTGCTCCCAACTTTGAATAGCTTCAATCTTTGCTAGGTCAATAGATATTCCATAACTTGACACTACGTGCCCAAAGAATACTACTTCTTCAAGCCAGAACTCGCATTTCTTCAACTTGGCATAAAGCTTATTTTTACGAAGCTTTTGGAGTATCATCCTCAAGTGTTGCTCATGATCTTCACGGCTTTTGGAATAAATAAGAATGTCATCAATAAAGACGACCACAAAGTGATCCAAATATTTCTTGAATACTCGGTTCATCATATCCATGAAGGCAGCAGGAGCATTAGTCAATCCAAAAGACATGACTAGAAATTCATAATGCCCGTACCGAGTTCTGAAAGCCGTCTTTGGAATGTCATCGGTTCTAATCTTCAATTGGTGATATCCGGAACGAAGATCAATCTTTGAAAAGAATTTGGCTCCTTGTAACTGGTCAAATAGGTCATCAATACGCGACAATGGGTACCTATTTTTTATGGTGACATGATTCAACTCCCGATAATCAATACAAAGTCGCATACTCCCATCTTTCTTCTTCACAAATAAAACAGGAGCACCCCAAGGAGAAGTACTAGGACGAATAAAGCCAATGTCTAACAATTCCTGCAGTTGGATCTTTAACTCCTGAAGTTCAATAGGAGCCATTCGATATTGGGCTTTGGAAATGGGTTTTGTACCGGGTTCAAAGTCGATACAAAATTCAATTTCATGCTCTGGGGGTAGGCTAGGAAGTTCTTCATGCAATACGTCAGGAAATTTATTAACAATAGAAATATCAGTCAAAACTGACGTATTTTTGTTTAGATCCGTGACATGAGCTAAGAAGGCTTAACATCCGTTTTTCAATAAACGAATAGCTTTATGGTTTGAGATGAAAGTGATTGATTTTAATGGTTTGGTTGCTTGAATTCTCATAATAGGTTGGTTAGGAATATGAAAGCTAACAACCTTATGAAAACAATCAATTTTTGCATGATGAGTAGTTAACTAATCAATCCCTAGAATTACGTCAGATGCAAGTATTTTCAATGAAATAAGATCGATAGGTAATGTAAGGGTACCGATTTGAACCAAACAAGACTTATAAACAGTAGATGTAATGAAGGTTTCTCCTAACGGAGTTTCAACAGATAAGTCAAAGTCTAATTTTTCCGGAGTCAAATTTAAACGTTGAGCGCAAGTAGGAGAAATAAAAGAATGGGTAGAACCGGTATCAAATAAGGTATATACTTCGCTAGAGTTTATGATAAGCTCACCCGTGATGACCTCGTTCGGGTTTCTTACTTTCTGGGAGGTCACGACAAACGCTCTCCCTTAAACTACCAGTTTTGTCTTGTCTGGGACGGCCTTTGATGCCTCTATCCCAGCTGGACTTGACTTTGGTGCACGACAAAATCGGGCTAGGTGACTATTTCTTCCACAATTATAACATGCTTTGGATGACATCGCGCAGTTTGGACTGATGTGTCCCTTCCCTCCACATTTGAAGCATATGATAGGTGGTCGTTCTCCTTCCTTAACGACTGGTGCTGATGCTGACGTCTTTCCATCATTGTTGAATCTCCTCTTCTTGAAATGTCCATTCTTATTGTTTTGGCCATGATTACCACCGAAGTGGTTACCATTTCTGGCCTGTTGATTCCCTCCACGCTTGTTTCGGCTGCTCTCTTTTAGTTGGGTTGACTCATTATCGCGCTCCCATAACTGAGCCCTATTAACAACATCTGAATACAAACACAGTTTATGAGAGATAAGATATTGACGTATCTCGGGTTTCAAACCTCTTAAAAATATTCGCGTCATTCTCTCCTCATTATCAACCAAATGGGACGCAAACCGGAATAACTCGGCAAACTTGGCTTCGTACTGTGATACGGTCATGTTGTTTTGCTCCAGCTTGATGAACTCTACCTCTTTTATGTGACGAATACTTTTAGGAAAGTACTTGTCGTTGAACAATTCTTGGAACTTCTCCCAAGTCATCTTCAGTGCGGCATGATGAGTATGTTTTACAGATTCCCACCAGTAATCTGCCTCTACACATAACATGAAGGTGGCAAAGGGAACCTTTTGCTCCTCAAAGCATCCCAACACATCAAATATTTTGTAGATCTGCTTTATCCACGTCTCCGCCTTAAGTGGTTTTGGCTCTTCAAAAAACTCCGGTGGTTCCAGTTCCTTGAACTGCTTAGCGGTGACCGTCCGAGAGTTGCCAGTGTTTTCACCTGCATTTTGTACAGAAGCTGCTCTTTCTTGATGTTGCATGAATTGCATAAAGCCTCTGAACATTCCATCGTTCATCAACTGGTCAGTATTGTTGTTTGCCTGAGGATTGTCATCTTCCTAATGCACATTATCCTGATTATTGATCTGTGGAGACTCAATGGTCTCCTGTGCTCCATTGATGTTCTCAACATTCTCGGATGTCATTTTCAAATACTGTCACAAAACAAGGGTTAATTAACATATCACATATTATCCCTATACTCTGACCGACCAATTAAATACCAAATAAACTTAGGTAGGTCATACTAGCGAAAGAATTTCCCGTCTCTCCCCTCCTAGTTCTTATCTCACATCTCAACCAAGGATAGTATCCCTAAGCTCTGATACCAACTGTGACGCCCCCAAAATAGGTATACATCACCTATTCTGAGTCGTCAAATACATGGTACAAAATACAAATAAAACATAATTATACAACTGTCGTGTAAAATACGACAAACAATAAGCTGTGAGTTTTAATACAACATTTTCTTCTAAATAGTATTCAAACTCGAAATAAGTCCTCAATACATTTATTTCACACTATTTTATAGAATAGTGAGGACTACTAATACTATCATCTGAACCGTCACTCTGTTCCCCGACTAGTCCCCGCTACGTTCTTATTTCCTGAAGAGAACAATGAAAGCAAAAGGGTGAGCTCAACTAGCCCAGTAAGAAATATTATGACTAAGATAATGCAGAATAAATTATCGTTAGCCTTCAACAGGGTTAAACTGATAAAATATGACAAACGTCAAGTTTAACTGCAGCAGAACAAGCTATCCATTAAGAGAGTCAAGTAGAGAATAAAATCAACTATCTTTTATGATTTAAAAAGGTTTTTCATCACTTTTATCGATGAGACTCAGCTTAATAAATAATCAACATCATCCATGCACTACGGCCAATGATATTCATTAGTATCACGACCACAAATTATCCATGCATTACGGGCCAAGGATATTCGTGTATCCATCAATGCACTACGGCCCAATGAGGACTTTTACCACATTATTTGTAATATTACGGTCATGATTATACCGATTAATCCCTGGTCATAATCATACCAAGTCCATATATGCACTACAGGCCACAGATGACTTTCAACATAATATAAACATGAGGATGATGACAATGATATAAGAATTCAATAAAAACAAGTTCAAGAATTAATTTATCCAAGAACCAATAACGTCCAAATTGTCAACATGATACTTCTTTGTATAGTAAAATTCAAGAATGCTCAAAATAATATTTTCATAAAAAGACACTGAATGAAGCGCAAATATCAAGGATATTCCACTAATTTCATGGAGTATAGAAGTCAAAACTTTAACCAACTAAGTATAATAAAGAATGTAATAACAAAAGAAATCACCAGGCATGCGATAGACCGCACAGACAGGTTATTCTAACATAATAATAAATAACGGAATCAGGTCATGCGTAAACGCACAGATAGGATGTTCCAACAGAATAATAAAGAATGGAATAACAGAAGAATTTTACCATGTATGCGGTACTTCGCATAGACAGGTTATTCCAACATAATGATAAAGAATGGAATAACAGAAGAATTTCACCAAGTATAGGGTAGTCCGCATATACAGGTTATTCCAACAGAATAATAAAGAATGGAATAACAGAAGTTCTCTTCATGAATAAGAAAGGAATAATACCCCTTACCTTAGAAGAAACTGGATATAGTAGTAGTGAAGTAGCAGAATAATTTTCTTCTTTCTCTCTATAGTTTCTCTCTCTAGAGTTTCAGTAAATTCGTAAGAAATAATGAAGAAATGAGCTTCTATTTATAAGAGAATTGAAAGGATACTATTTGAGAAGAATATCACGGGTGAACAGTTAATAATCAGACAAAGTTAACGATCAGAACAACTGGAAGGTCACGGATGAATTAATTCGCAGACTTCTGATTTTAATCATACATGCAAGCTATATACATATAATCCCACTAACATTATATATATATATATATATATATATATATATATATATATATATATATATATATATATATATATATATATATATATATATATATATATTATAATCATTCCATACCAATTATATAGCCATTTCCTCCCGATAATGCAATTCTTTCCTCTCCTTAAGTCAATCTTCAAATACTAGATATATATATATATATATATATATATATATATATATATATATATATATATATATATATATATATATATATATATATATACACACACACACACACACACACACACACACTATAACTTCCTTTCAATTAAAAAAATGGATAAATGAGGGTCCAAATAATAAGCAAAATTTACATCAAATATTTCATAAATATCCCCTCAATATTTTTTAACAACATTTATCATCATTATTATAATTCACAATATTAATTGACCAGGTCGTTCCCAGGAAAGAGAGGGCTTTCCAATAAGGATTTCTCCCTATTGGTGCGCAATTAGGTGACCAAACCTCTCATTGACAGAACTTCTAGACATCGTTAATATTGCAAATAATAATATTAATAACTTTATCGTCTCAATTATTGATTTAATAATATATAAAATATCGACAATAATTAAATCAAATAACGTGAGATACTATGCAACAATTACTGTAGCAATAATTGAACAAAACTGAGTGACTTATCACGTAAGCATCAATAATCAATACCGTGTGCTACTATACAACCACGCGTATTACTGTACTTTTAACAATGGGTGTTTCAACAGTTCACGGTAAAACTTTCGCTGTTACTTTAATAAAAAGATATTTTTATCGTTTTCTTATTTCGATAATAATTCTGTTGTGGGGTCCACCAATAATTGTGCCATCGTACGAATATTCCCTACTAAAACGAATATTTCCTGACCAATCGAATATAATATAACAACTTGTGTATTTTGTAAAATTTATAAATACTACCCACAACTATAACATTATATCAAATTTACTCAATAATATTCAAAAATGATATTTATAGAAAATTCATCTTTATTCATAAAAGTTGGGGTTTTACAGTTTACATAATTTAGTTAATAAATTTTTTCCACCATTTATGTTTATAATTTGCCTAAAATATTAATTAATGATATATTAAAAAAATTGATCTAGTCTCTGTGGTTCGACCTGCACTTGCCAATTCTACAATAGATGATGTGCACTTGCAAGACATAATTTTAACACATCAAGTTTTTGGCGCCGTTGCCGGGGGCTAGAATTAATTTTTATTTATTCGAATTAGTTTTAAATCTAATTTTTTTAATTTTTTTCAGGATTATTGAAGCGGATCGAAGGAGCAAAGAGATAAAGATTTTGTTGCTGCACTTTCTTCGGTACTTCGAATCTCCTTATATTTTTTAAAAATATATATAAAAAATAGTAGTTTAGCTTTTTTTATTAATACATTTTTTATTTGCCGCATTTATGCATTCACTCACGTAGAGCACATCCTGTTAGATTTTTTTATTTTTTGTCAAATATAAATTGTGGTGATTGCTGGAGGAATGATGTACGTCAAAATTTCTCCTTTTTTCGTAATTCACATAGTTTTAGGACACTTTATTTGTTTATAATTTTTTTTATTTCTGCCTTTTTATCTTTAATCTAACATTAAGGGCACAACCTGTAACAAGATAAGGTGGGGATTTCATCACCCTTCCTTAGCCCACAAACAACCCAATTTGTATTTTGCATAACCATGACCTAATAAAATCAAGTAGACATTGGCCCCTAGGACTCTCGAGCTCAATTAGGACAAAAAACTCCAAGAGGATGTTGAATATTAAATTAATCAAACTACTGGTGTTTAGGCAAGTGGTTTAAAAGGTAAACGCTTAAAGAACGTGTGGTTATTCAATTAGTCACCGTATCTACGGAGAGACTCCCACCTTTCTTACACTTACCTGGTTAGTGGTGTGATTAATTTTGAATTTGGTGGACCTTGCTGTGTAACTTGGAACAGTTAGGAGCTGTCTAGATTTTATTTAGGTTGACCTTAGAAGTAATTTTTTTTTACTATTTTTTTTCTTATTTGTTTTTTGGTGCTTATCTACTTATTTGTTAAGTAGTGTATACAAAAAGTGTGGATTAGGAACAAAACCTCCCGATTAGTGAGAAAACATGATTTTTCGGATTCACTTCAAAAGATCTCACTTTAAGAAAAATGGAGGTCGCACAAACTGTTTCTTTAAGGGATTGATGTTATTTTTCCTGCTCAGCCCAACCTTCATGTATTAGTCTACCACCGGTAATTGGTAACAATTTTGAACTTAAACCGCATTTTATAAATATGTTACCTAGGTTCACAGGGTTAGAAGATGCATATTTATTTATTCAGGAATTTGAGAAAATTTGTGCTTTAATGAAAATTTAACAATTATCTGATGACTCAATTAGGCTAAGATTTATCACATTTGCTTTAAAAAATAATGCTAAAAAGTGGTTATATAGCCTACCAAATAATTCCATATCAACCTGGGAGGGATTTGTTGTTACATTTCTAAAAAAATATTTTCCAAATCATAAAACTGCTAAAATTAGGACTGCAATTCATCAATTTTGCCAACTTGAAAAAGAGTCCTTTTAGAAATATTTTGATAGATTTAAAAATTTGTTATCCCAGTGCCCACACCATGGAATTCAGAAATGGAGATTGTGTCAAATTGCCTACGAAGGTTTAGACTATCCCACTAAAACAATGTTAGAGTCAATGTGTCAAGGGACTTTTCTAAATAATGATGAGAAAAAGGCTTGGGAGTTTTTAGGAGACTTAGCAAAAAAAACCATACAATGGGAAACCACCCGAGAGACCGATAAACCTTGTTCATCTAGGGGTGTTCATACAATTGACAATTTAATTGCAACTGAAGCTAAGTTGGCTGGTGTACTTAAAAGACTCGAAACTTTAAAAACTAGGGGACCATCACATGTGAACCAAGTCTCAACACCAGGACTTTTGTGTGTAAGGTGTAATTCACCAAGAAATGTTATTGAGGAATGTCCTAGAGTCATGCCCCAACCTGAAGAATATGAAAAATTCAATGCAATGTTTCAAAGACCTAGGAATGACCCATTTGTACCCACTTATAATCTAGGTTGGAGAAATCATACTAATTTTACATGGAACCAAGGACCCTACCCGAATAACTCTTCAAATCAGGTCAATCAGTCTCTAAATCAATCTTTTCAACCTTACCAAAAGCTAAATCCTGGTCCATACCAAAATTTAAGTTCAGCACCTCAATATCCACCAGGTTTTTCTAATGAAAGTGAGAAGATACTTAGCACTTTAGAGAAGAACATGGAAACATTAATGAAAAACACTAACCAAGCCTTATCTCGTTTAGAGATCCAAATTAGTCAATTGGCTACTACAGTTAGGAAAGAGAGAAGGGTAAGCTTCCCAGTCCACTTGAGACCAATCCAAAATTTCCAATCCCTAATCAAAAATCTTATCATGTTAATTCACTTGAAAATAACCAAGTCAATCATGTGAATTATGTAATCTCTTTAAGGTCTGGAAATTATTTTAACAATCCTGCTGGCATTGATAATGAAGTAGGGGAAATTTTTAATGTTGAATCTAACGATCCATCTTTAAAGTTAGCCCAACCTGAAAAGCCCACAAACTCTGAGTCAGTAGGCCCATCTACTAAGCTTATGTCAAAAAATGATCAAACCACATCTTCTGAGTCAACTGAAATATTTAAACCAAAAGCCCCATTTCCTCAAAGACTTATTTCAAATAAGCAATCAGCCCAGCTAGACAAAATTTTAGAAGAGTTCAAACAAGTGAAAATTAACATTCCTCTTCTAGATGTCATTCAACAAGTTCCCTCATATGATAAATGTCTAAAAGATTTGTGCACACACAAAAGAACCACTCTTGTTCCTAAGAAAGCTTTTCTAACCGTTCATGTCAGCTCTATCTTGTCATGTCAAGTTCCTGTGCAGTATAAGGACCCTGATTGTCCTACTATTTCATACATCATAGGTGACACATTAATTGAATAGGCTTTGCTTGATTTAGGAGCTAGTGTGAACCTGTTACCATTTTCTATGTACCAAACCTTAGGCTTAGGGGAGTTGAAAAAGATAAGTGTCACACTCCAACTAGTGGACCGTTTCGTTAAAGTGCCAAAGGGAATAGTTGAGGATGTACTCATTAAGGTTGGCGAATTTGTTTTCCTTGTTGACTTTGTTGTCCTGGAAACGCAGCATGTTGTCAATCCCAAGGGTCAAATTCCTGTCATTTTAGGTAGACCATTTCTAGCAACCTCTAATGTGTTAATCAATTGTAGAAATGAACTAATGAAATTGACATTTGGGAACATGACAATTGGTTTAAATGTGTTTAATGTGGGAAAGCAACCTATTGATTTTTCTGGCCAACCTGTTGAAGTGAACATGATTCAAGAAATGTCTGAAAATGAACTTACGGGAGAAGACGAAAAATTTTAATTTTTGTCTAAATCATTTTGGTTAAAATTGGGATAAGGTAGAATATGTAAATGTGGTGAATAAAATGTTAGAGTCATCTAAATGGGAACCCTTGACTGAGCCAATCTTGCAATCTCCATAACCTCTTGAAAAGTGTCCACCAGAGCTAGAACTCAAACCTCTTTCTGATAATCTTAAATATGTCTATCTAGGTCCTCCCAAAACTCTTTAAGTGATCATTGCTTCTGATTTAACAAATACACATGAGGAAGAGTTATTGACCATTCTAAGAGAAAATAAGGAAGTCATTGGATAAAGCATAAGTGATATTAAGGGGATCAGTCCAACTATTATTCAACATAGGATCCACTTAATAGAAGATGCTAAACCAGTGAGAGACCCACAAAGGCGTTTGAACCTAGTTCTAAAAGGTTGTTCAGAAAGAAATTCTTAAGTGTTTAGATAATGAGATCATCTATCCCATTTTTGATAGCTCATGGGTACGTCCTATTCAGGTGGTACCTAAAAAGTCTGGCTTAGTTGTGGTTCAAAATGAAGCTAATGAGTTAGTTCCCACTTGTGTCCAATCTGGTTGGAGGGTTTTCATAGACTATAGAAAACTCAATGCCGCCACAAGAAAAAGATCATTTTCCTTTACCTTTCATAGACCAAATTCTAGAAAGGTTAGCCGGTCATGCTTACTATTGTTTCTTTGATGGTTACTCGGGCTACTTTCAAATTCTCATAGCCCTAAATCACTAAGAAAAGACCATATTCACTTGTCCTTACGACACCTTTGCATATCGTCGTCTACCATTTGGGCTATGTAGTCCCCCTGCCACCTTTCAAAGATGCATGATGAGCATTTTTTCTAACATGGTGGAGAAATTCCAAGAAATTTTCATCGATGATTTTTCCATATTTGGGTCTACATTTCATGAGTGCCTTCACCACCTTGACTTAGTTTTAAGGTGATGTAAGGAAACTAACTTAATCCTAAATTGGGAAAAATGTCATTTTATGGTAAAAAAAAAAGGAATTGTTCTTGGTCATATCATATTTGAAAAAGGAATTGAAGTAGAAAAAGCTAAAATAAACCTCATTGTCAATCTTCCACTACCTAGGACAGTCAAAGAAATTCGTTTATCCCTAGGACATGCAGGCTTTTATAGGCGATTCATTCAAGATTTTAGTAAGAAAGCAAGACCCTTGACCAATCTTCTAGGTAAAGATGCAAAATTTGAATTTAATGAAAAATATCTTCAATATTTTGAACAACTTAAAAGGAATTGACTTCAGCTCCTATCATTAAATCACCTAATTGGAGTCAACCCTTTGCGTTAATGTGTGATGCATCTGACTATGCAGTTGGTACTGTTCTAGGGCAAAGAATTAACAAGATTCCCCATGTCATATACTATACTAGTAGGATTTTGAATGATGCATAATTGAACTATTCTACTACTGAAAAAGAACTTCTAGCTGTAGTATTTGCCCTAGAAAAGTTCTGATCTTATCTTATTGGGTCTAAAATCATTATTTACACTAACCATGCTACCCTCAGACATCTTCTTTCCAAAAAAGATTCAAAAGCCCATTTAATTCGTTGGGTCTTATTGCTCCAAGAATTTGACCTAGAGATACGAGACAAAAAAGGGTCCAAAAATGTTGTAGCTGATCATTTCTCTCGTTTAGTTGTGGAATCCAACTCCGACCTGCCCTTAAATGAATCTTTCCCTGATGATCACCTTTTCTCTATATCTGCTACACCTTGGTTTGCTGATATTGCGAATTACCTAGTTACGAGTGAGATTCCTTCCCATTGGTCCAAACAAGACCGATCCAAGTTTCTTTCACAGGTCAAACATTTTTATTGGGACGACCCTTATTTGTTCAAATACTGCCCTGATCAAATCATTAAGAGGTGTGTACCTGTCCATGAGTTTAGGAGTGTTATGTTATTTTTTCATGATCAAGCTTGTGGAGGACATTTTGGAGGTAAAAAGATGGCCGCCAAAGTCCTCCAGTGTGGTTTCTATTGGCCTAGTCTATTTAAGGATGCCGCATAATTTTGTGCCAATTGTAATAGGTGTCAACAATTAGGGAGGATCACTAGGAGGAATATGATGTCAATGCAACCCATTCTGGTCATTGAATTGTTTGATGTGTGGGGAATCGATTTCATGTTCTCATTTCCAAATTCTTTTGGACATCTGTACATTTTATTTGCGGTGGATTACATGTCTAAATGGGTAGAACTATACCAACCAAGTCCAATGAAAACAAGGTTGTTGTCAAATTTTTGAAAGAGAATATTTTCTCTCGCTTTGATACCCCTAAGGCCATAATCAGTGATCAAGGAAAGCATTTTCACAATCAGCCTTTTGCATCCTTGCTGAAAAAGTATTCCATCACCCACAAGCTTGCAACACCATATCATCCTCAAACAAGTGGTCAGGTAGAAGTCTCAAATAGGCAAATAAAACAAATCTTGGAAAAAATAGTGAGTTCCAATAAAAAAGATTGGTCTCTAAAATTGCTAGATGCATTGTGGGCTTACCGTACTTCCTTTAAGATTAATTTAGGAATGTCACCGTATAGGCTTGTATTTGGGAAAGCTTGTCACTTGCCGGTTGAACTTGAACATCATACTTTATGGGCCACAAAATAGTTAAATTTTGATATGTCCACTGGTGGAAGTCATAGACAATTGCAATTAGCTGAGTTAGATGAGATTAGGAATGATGCTTATGAAAATGCTAAAATTTACAAGGAAAGAACAAAAGTTTTTCATGATAAATCAATTTTGAGAAAATCATTTTCACCTGGTCAAAAAGTTCTCTTGTATAATTATAGGCTACATCTATTTCCTGGCAAATTACATTCTAGGTGGGATGGACCTTTTATAGTAAAGGTAGTTTACTCTTATGGGGTAATCAAAATTGAAAATCTAAAGAGTGGAGAAATTTTCAAAGTGAATGGCCAATGACTCGAACCCTTTTTAGAAATGCCAAATGAACCAAAAAAGGCGGTGTACCTTGTTGACCCAGCTGATTCAGAATGACTGGCACTGCACTTGTATTTGTAAGTTTGTATGTATATTTTTCTTTTGTCATCCGGCTCTTGCCCCATCTTCCGAGGTAAAAAAATTTCATTTCTTTGTTCTCTTTCTTCATTTGCATACATTAAGGACAATGCATGATTTAGGTATGGGAGGAATTTGTTTGTATTATTATATTAGAACTTTTTTTTAGCAAAATATCGTAAGAAAAAAATTTTAAAATGAAAATTTTGTTTGACTTTTTATGGATTGAATTTATTCGAATAAGTGTCCGTGGAGTTAAAATTCATGAGTAAAATATTAATTAAGGATATATTAAAGAATTGATCTAGTCTTTGAGGTTCAACCTGCACTTGCCACATCTACAATAGATGTTGTCCACTTACAGTACATAATTTTAACACATCAGCCGGTTCAGACTTCTTGGACACTTTATGTGGATGGGTCATCAACTTCAGATGTCAGTCGAGCTAGGGTAATTCTGATGAGTCCAGAGGGGTTTCAAGGTTCAACAAAAAATTCTCTTCATGTTTAAGGCGACTAATAACGAAGCTGCGTATGCGGCAACTTTGGTTTGGTTACATTTGGCGAAGAGCTTGGAAGCTCAGTGGCTGATCATTTTCCGCGACTCTCAGTTGGTGGTCAAACAAATATCAAGGGAGTATGAAGCTCGAGGGCAAGGATGACCAAGTATCTTGTCGAAGTTAAAGATCGGCTCCATTTTTTTAGTTCATTTACTTTCCAAGGAGTGGATCGATCAAACAATAGTACTATTGTCGATGCCCTATCTAAGTTAGGTAAAACGAAGGTAATTTCATTCGGAGGATCGATATACTTGGAGGACTTGGACGCCCCAAGTGTTTAGAGGACGAAAGTGTTAGTGGTGGAAAGATTGGATTGTTGGCTTACCCTTTATATAGAGTATCTAAGTGATGGGGTTCTACCTTTGGATCTGATGCAAAAAAGATTAAGTGTAGGAGTTTGAACTTTGTATTGATTAATGGTGACTTGTATTGACGTGCATTTTCTTCAACTCTTCTAAAGTGTTTAGTTCCATCTAAAGCTGAGTATGCCCTTCAGCAAGTCCATGAGGGGATCGGTGATGACCACATGGGTGCCAAGGCGTTGGCATACAAGGTGATTCGACAAGGTTACTGCTGGTCAACGTCTTTCAAGAGGCGAAGTACTATGTTAAGAAGTTTCCTAAATGCCAGTTGAATAGCTCTATTCCTCATCAGCTGGTCGAAGAGTTGTTCTCGGTCTTATCCCTGATCCCGTTCATAGTTTGGGGTATCGACATCTTGGGTCCATTGTCGAAGGACAAAGGGCAGGTCAATTTTGTGGTAGTAACAATAGACTACATGACCAAGTGGGTGGAGGCTAAACCACTTCAGACGATCACAAAGCAAGAGTGTTTAAAATTTCTTAAAAAGTTTATGGTTTTTCGGTTTGGTATTCCTATGGTGCTGGTGTCTGATAATGGAAGACAGTTTGTAGGGTCCAAGTTCGAAGAATTTTTTAGAGACTTGGGTATTCAACATCGGAAGACTTCGGTTGCTCATCTTTAGTCCAATGGCCAGGTAGAAGTCGTTATCCAGACTCTACTTAATGGAATTAAGAGAAGGTTGGATGAAGCAAAATGAAGGTGGCCTAAGGAGTTACTTAGTGTTCTATGGGTGTATCGGACCACTCCTCCGACAACAACATACGACTCGTCGTTTAGATTGGCATATGGGACTGATTCCCTTATTCTGGTTGAGATAGGATCTCCTTCGATTCGGGTCAGCTATTATAAGGAGTTGTATAATGATAAAGGTATTTGCTTTAATTTGGATTTGTTGGAGGAAGTTTGGGAGTAGGCCTTGGTAAGACTAGCATCTACCAACGAATAACTGGCTGACATTATAATAAAAGAGTTCAGTAAAGGAAATTTGAAGTTGGTGATTTAGTTCTTTGGGAGGTGGAGGCATCGGCACCCCAGAACCTCAGAAGGTTGATGCCTAAATAGGAAGGGCCTTATGAGGTTACTAAAGTGCCGAAGCCAGGTACTTATCGGCTTCGAGCAATGGATGGTTCAGAATTCAAAAACATATGACATGCTGGGAGGCTTATGAAGTATTATCAATAAATTATGTCAAGTTATTTTCTTTTATGACTTTGTAAATTTTTTTAAAGTTATTAATAAAAATGAGCATTCAATTTTGCCAAAAGATAGTTTTTTATTCATTTCAAATATTTGTACATTGGAAATTATTTACATTTAAAATAAATGATGCAATAATTATTACTGAGGAGGAAGGTCGACTTCATCATCGGAAGAATCCAGGATCTGAGTATCTAGACTGGCCGCTAATATCTTCTCCCATATTCTTTCTTTGTGGCTTTGATAACCTTCAGCAAATTGGCGGATGATTTGGTTGTTCAATTTAGGCTATTCCTAGTATTCCTCGAAAATTTTCTGCTTTTCGACTTTGGAGATAGTTGATTTTTTAATTTTTAATTGGTCTTGCTCTTTCTCTAAGTCTGACGTTACCTTCAGAAGGTTTCTCAGTTTCTAATCGATTTTTTTGAACTAACCTTCATTGGTTGTGTAGGCTTTTTGCAAGGCCTCATTGTCTTCCTTCAGCTCGGCCCGTTCCACTAGAAATTTTTCCTTTTGTTCTAAAAGCTCGGAGATTTTCCACTTTAGCCCTTTCACTTCCAAGGATAGCTTTTTGGCACGGAGCATGTCGGCATTATGTTTTCCTCTCTCTTCCATCAGTTCAGAAGTAGCAGTGTTCAGTTCTGCCTGGAGACGTTCAGCGGTAACTTCGAGTTCTTTCTTCCGAGCTGATATCTTTTCAACCCGGAGCAGCAGTCGGTCGAAAGATGACAGTACCTTATAAGGGTATAAATGTATTAGATGGATGTGTGAGATATGGGAACTCTTAAAACAGAAGGGTAAAAGTTAGTTGTTCTTACCTGACCCGTGTGGACGGCGGTGACGATTACAAAGTCTTTGGGTTCTGATGAGTAGGTTTTATACCTACGAATCGGCTTCTGATATGGACTTAAACTGTGTTTATCCTGTCCATTTCTATACAGTTTTACTTGTTCTTGTGTTGTTTTATGTTTAGGTTGCATTACGTGTCATTGGTGGCGTAATGGTGGCATTGTGGCGAGAAAGCAACATGAAAAGGGAAAAAAATTAGCAACTGCAGAAGTCAAGACCCCCGTCGAGGCGGGCCTTATAGAGAAGAAAACCCCCGCCGGGGCGGGGGTGTACGGGGACGAGAGTTTCGTTTTGATTTAAATTTTGCAAAGGCTTGGATAGAAGGTCTTTGGCATGGATTGGGACTGTGTTTGGGCATCTTTTATCAGTTATGACAGAACTTATGTGAAGGAGAACACATACTGGGAATTAAGAATCAAACAATCAATTACATCTTGGAGCCCTAATTTCATTGAAGATTTGAAGGAGTAGAGAAAGGAATCAAGATTCACGAAAATTGCAGATTTGAGTGAGGATAAGGGTGGTGTATTGTTATTCTTAGTCTTTCAATTCAGTATTTGTAATTGGGATGATGAATTTCTTTATCTTTTCAATTTTTAATTTATCTGTGATGAACTAAATTCTTAACTAGGCTTGCAATGGATCTTTAGTGTTGAACGATGGTTGTCCTGCTTTAATTTCAGTTTAATAATACTATCAATTCAGTTCATCTATTGTGATTTGTACTTTAATTTATGATTGCTTGATCACCATTTCTTTGTGGATTTGTATGGACTCGAGAGATGATGTATGAATCTAGACCTAATTACAATAACAAGTGTTCTTGAATTCTGCGTGTAGATGGATTTCTTGAAGAATGTTTAGGATAGAAATATACCTAATATCGCATGTAATCAATAAAGAACTTGGACTTTAAACCTTATTTGATTTTAATTCACAAAGAGATATAGTGAATTATTTAATTAGAGTGTTTGGCTTAATTCTATCAAATTGTTGATTAAAGTTAATACGGGGTTAGTGCATTGAGAGATGGCTAATTCTACATTAGAGTTCTTGATTAATGAACTGAGATAGTAAATTAAATTGGAAAAAGTGTGATAATTTGAGTGAAGCTTAAAGTGAAGTTGTAAGCCTAATTCTCCATTATCTACTTGAAATTTACGGTTATTAGTTGTGTTGGTTTGTTTTGATTTGTAGTTTTATTAGTTTTTTATTAATTACAATCTTTAATTCGATTAGTTTAATAAAATTGGAATAATATAAAGCTGGTAATTGTTAGGTTAAAATTGACTAGTCTCTGTGGGAACGATACTCTTCTTACATTATATTACTTGTTGACCACGTACACTTGCGTGTTGAGCATATCTAGAATTTACACAACAAGTTTTTGGTGCCGTTGCCGGGGACTAGTTTTGATTTTATTACTTTTAATATCAGTTTAATTAGTTCAGTTTTAGTTAAACAATTTTTCTTTTTCTTTTTGCTCTTTCTTGTTTCAGGATTTCTGACTTAGTGCATGCAAACTCGGTCTAAGAAGCCAAACTTGCTGCCTTTCAAGGACAATATCGAGAAAAGGTTTCAAAGGCTCAGTAAGTTGGATTAAGGACACTAAGGAGAACTTTGATAAACAGGAAGAAACTATGCCTGCAGAGGATCAGAAAGCGCTGAGAGATTATGCTACTCCCAGGGTGACTGAGATTCAGTCGAGCATTACCAGGCCTATGATAGCTGCAAATAACTTTGAGATCAAGCCTGGAACCATACAAATGATACAGAATTCAGTGCAGTTTGGGGGATTAGCCAACGACGATCCGAATAAGCACTTAGTTAGCTTTCTAGAAATTTACGACACATTCAGATACAATGGGGTGTCAGATGATGCAGTTAGACTTCGCTTGTTTCTGTTCACATTACGGGAAAAGGCGAAAAGTTGGTTACACTCACTACCGCTAGGGTTGATTACTACATGGGACGGCCTTGCTCTAAAATTTTTGGCTAAATTTTTCCCACCAGCAAAGACTGCGAAGATAAGGAATGAGATTACTATGTTTGGGCAGCAGCATGGGGAGTCTTTGTACAAAGCTGGGGAGAGGTACAAGGAAATACTTAGAAAGTGCCCACATCATGGACTACCCAAATGGCTACAGATGAACACTTTTTACAATGGGTTGAGTGGTAATCTCTGAACTAGTATTAATGCATCTTCTGGGGGAGCTTTCATGGCTAAGAGTTATGAGGAAGCTTATAATCTGATAGAGACAATGGTGGCTAACAACTACCAGTGGCCCACAACGAGAATGACAGAGCCTAAGGTAGATGGGGTGTTAGAGGTGGTGACAGCATTAACGGCATGGATTTCAGATTTATCAAAGAAGATGGATGCTCTTATAGGTGCACAGACTCAACAAGTTGCTTATGTTTGCAAATTGTGTGATGGGGAACATCCTACAGAACAGTGTTCCATTAACCCAACAGTAGTACAGCTTATGGGCAGCTATAATAGAATTCCGTAGAATCTGTATTAGAATGCCTATAATCAGGGGAATAGGAACCATCCCAACTTCTCGTGGAGCAGCAACCAAAATCAGCAGGCTCCACGACCATCTTATCCCCCTGGGTTTCAAAATCAACATCAACAAGCAGCTCCGCATCAAGAGAAAAAGATAAATTTAGAAGAGTTGTTGTTAAAGTTCGTATCGGATAACGAGGCAGCAATGAAAACACAAGCAATGGCCATCAAGAACTTAGAAAATTAGATGGGACAGCTTGTGTTAGCATTGAATAGCAGGCCACAAGGGACTTTACCCAGTGACACAGAGAAGAATCCAAAGGGAAATCATAAACAGTGTCAAGCAATTACTCTGAGAAATGGAAGACATCATGAGGGAAAAATGCAGAAAATTTGCCTAAGAAAGATGTCAAAGAAGTTGAAGACAAAGAATTTGAGGAGAAATAGGGTGAGGACAAGCAAGTGGACAAGAGTTAGACAGATGTTGAGCTCGTTGTTTATTCTTCACCACCATTTCAGCAGATAGTTCAGAAATAGAAATTAGACAAGCCGTTCTCGAAGTTTTTAGAAGTTTTTAAGAAATTGCAAATCAACATTCCTTTAGCAGAAGCCTTAGAGCAAATACCGAGCTATGCAAAGTTTATGAAATGTATTATGTCAAGGAAGAAGAAATTAGAGGACTACGAGACTGTGGCATTGACAGACGAATGCAGTGCAGTACTATAGAGAAATTTACCTCCGAAGTTGAAGGATCCGGGGAGTTTTACTATTCCTTGCACAATCGGGAACATGGCCTTCAACAAGTGTTTATGTAATTTAGGGGAAAGTGTGAACCTCATGCCTTTGTCAGTTTATACTCAGTTGGGTTTGCCAGCTCTGAAGCCTACAAACATATCACTTAAGTTAGTGGATAGATCGGTGACTTATCCAAAAGGGATTGTTGAAGACATTTTAGTTAAGGTGGATAAGTTCATATTTCTGGCAGACTTTATTATTTTGGATTATGAAGAGGACAAAAATATCCCAATCATCTTAGGGAGGCCATTTTTGGCTACTGGTATGACTCTCATCGACGTTCAGAAAGGGGAATTAACCATGAGGGTACAAGACCAAGAAGTTAAATTCGATGTGTTCAAAGATATGAGGTTCCCTAAAGATGAGGAAGAGTGTTTCCGATTGGATGTGATAGACAAAATGATTAATGAAGACTTGGATAAAGGTTTGAACAGGGATCCGTTGGAAAATACTCTATTGGGAGATGAGGACTTGGATGATCCAGAATTCGTGGATTACTTGCATATGCTGGATTCTTTACCTAGATTTAGCATATTTAAGGTACCATTCGAGCCACTACACATGGAAGAAAAAGCATCGGCACGAATGAAACCCTCACTTGAGGAGCCACCCACTCTTGAGCTTAAACCTCTTCCTAAACACCACAGGTATGTATATTTGGGTAATTCTAATACTTTACCTATTATTATTACATATGCGCTTAACGAATTATAGAGAAGTAAGTTGCTGAGGGTGCTTAGAGAGTACAAGTCTGCAATTAGATGGACGATCACTGATATCAAGGGGATAAGCCCCTCATTCTGTATGCACAAGATTCTCTTGGAAGAGGACTCAAAGCCAATAGTGGAATAGCAGCGAAGATTAAATCCAATCATGAAAAAGATTATAAAGAAGGAAAGAAGTGGTTAGATACTGGGATAATATACCCGATTTTAGACAGTACATGGGTAAGTCCAATTCAATGAGTTCTGAAAAAGGGTGGAATGACAATTGTGACAAATTACGACAATGAACTGATTCCAACGAGGACAGTAACCGGCTGGAGGGTTTGTATGAATTACAGAAAGCTTAATAAGGCAACCCGGAAGGACCACTTTCCTCTACCCTTTATCAATCAGATGTTGGACCGTTTGGCTGGGCATGAATACTATTGCTTACTGGATGGATATTCGGGGTACAACCAGATAGTCATAGCTCTTGAGGATCAAGAAAAGACCACCTTCACGTGCCCATATGGAACCTTTGCTTTCAGAAGGATGTCCTTTGGGTTGTGTAACGCACCGACGACGTTTTAAAGATGTATGATGGCCATCTTTTCAGACATGGTGAAAATGAATGTTGAAGTTTTCATGGATGACTTCTCAGTATATGGGAACACTTTTGATATCTGTCTTGAAAATCTGGTCATGGTTTTAAAATGATGTGTGGAAACAAACTTGGAGCTAAATTGGGAGAAGTGCCACTTTATGGTTGAAGAAGGAATTATCCTTTAGCACAAAGTCTCTGCAACGAGTTTGGAAGTTGATAGGGCAAAGCTAGACACAATCGAGAATCTTCCGCCGCCGACCTCAGTTAAGGGAATCCGCAGTTTTCTTTGACACGCCGAATTCTACCGTAGGTTCATTAAAGATTTATCTAAGATTACAAAACTACTATGCAGTCTATTAGAGAAAGATGCAATTTTTAGTTTTGATGAAGAATGCATGTCAACGTTTAAACAATTGAAAAAGAAATTGACTACAGCTCCCGTGATAGTAGCATTGGATTGGAAGATGTCATTTGAATTGATGTGCGATGCAAGCGACTACGCAGTAAGGACTGTTTTGGCTCAACGCTGAGAAAAGATATTTCATGCAATATACTACGCACGTAAAACCCTCACAGACGCTCAATTGAACTATACAACCACAAAGAAGGAATTACTTACAGTCATGTATGCCTTTAATAAATTCAGAGCTTATTTGATAGGAACAAAGGTGGTGGTATACACGGATCACTCGGCGATTCGTTATCTGATCTCAAAGAAGGATGCTAAGCCTAGGCTCATTAGATGGATTCTACTCCTTCAAGAATTTGATTTGGAAATAAAGAATAGGAAGGGGACATAAAATCAAGTGGCGGATCACCTTTCGAGATTCGAAAATCCAGATAAGGATAGGGCAGATAAGTGTTTAATCAACGATTCATTTCCGGATGAGCAGCTATTTGGAGTAAACATTGAATTTCCATGGTATACGGATTTTTCTAATTACTTGGTGAGCAAGATCCTTCCCCCTGATTTGACACGTCAGTAGAAAAAAAAAGTTCTTACATGATGTCAAGTGGTACATGTGGGACGAGCCCTATCTCTTCAGACAGTGTGCAGATAAAATGTTCCGTAGATGTGCGCCTTACAGCGACGTAAAGAATATCTTGCATGAATGCCATGCATCTGGGTATGGGGGACACTATGGGAGTTAGTGGACAACAACTAAGATTCTTCATGCAGGATTCTATTGGGCTACTGTGTTCTAGGATACCCATCGGTTCGTCAAAAACTGTGATAAATGCCAAAGGGTGGGCAATATCCCAAAAAGGAATGAGAGACCGCTTAACACGATCATGGAAGTTGAGGTTTTTGATGTATGGGTGATGGACTTCATGGGACCTTTTCCACCATCATACAACAATCAGTACATTCTACTAGTTGTGGATTACGTACCAAAGTGGGTTAAAGCCGTAACACTCACTACGAATGATGCCAAGGTGGTTCAAATTTTTTTTACAGAAGAACATATTCACAAGATTTGGCACACCGAGAGAAATGATAAGTGACAAGGGAAGTCACTTCTGCAATAGGTCCTTTATAGCTCTCTTGGCGAAGTACGGGGTTAATCACAGGGTTGCCACAGCTTATCATCGCCAAACGAGTGGACAAGCTAAGGTTTCCAATCGAGAGATGAAAAGAATTTTAGAGAAGGTGGTGAATTCGAATAGAAAGGACTGGTCTCTAAAGTTAAACGACGCTTTATGGGCTTATCGGACAGTATACAAGACACCAATTGGGATGTCTCCGTATCAATTAGTCTACGGGAAAGCGTGTCACCTCCCAGTAGAATTACAACATAAGGCATATTGGGCAATTCAAAAAATCAACTTTGATCAAACAGCTGCAGGTGAGAAGAGATTACTCCAATTAAATGAACTTGACGAATTTCGACTGCAAGCTAACGAGAACTCAAAACTGTATAAGGAAAAAGTCAAGAAGTGGCACGATCAAAAGATTCTGTAGAGAAAGTTTGAACTGGGACGATCTGTGTTACTGTTTAACTCAAGACTGAGATTATTTCCTGAAAAGCTCAAATCTCGATGGTCAGGGCCATTTACGATTAAGACAATTTTTCCACATGGTGCCGTTAAACTCTACAGCAAAAATTCTCTCAAAACATTCAAAGTCAGCAGGCAGCGGTTAAAGCATTACTGGGGTGGCGACATTGACAACGAAGCCACCGCTATCACACTTGCCAATGAGCCATGAATAGGGAGTAGTCAGACTGAAAGACTCAAAAATAAGCGCTCATTGGGAGGCAACCCAATTTTTATATCAATTACAGTATTTTTGTTTTATCTTATTCAATTTGTCGTTTAGTTCGTAATTTTAGTATCTCTTAGTTCAATTTTGTACAATTCATAGTTACTTAGTTATTGAGTTTTAGTAATGTTCATCTTACTTGCTCAACCTTTAAGATCTTATCTCATATTTGAGGTTCTAATGAATTTCAGGTACTTAAGATGCCATTGGACATGTGTAAGGGGAAAAGATGCTTAGAATTCAAAGTTGTGTAGAAAAGGGACCCCTGCCCTGGCGGGGGGTTTACCAGCCTGACACGCCCGCCCTGGCGGGGAGGTCCTCTGTCCATGCCCGCCTCGGCTTGGGTACGGATTTTCTGAATTTTTTTGAAACAGCTTCTGCACTTGGCCTTCCCATTTCTCCACTTCTATCTCCCATAACTGACCCCCATACCTCCATACACCCACGAAATTGCCCCATACATCTCTATTAACCCACGAATTCGACCACTACTGTCATCCTCTATAAATCTAAGCCTTAATTCCCCAATTCCACACTATTCTCCATCTAATCCTCTCAATTTCAGATACCAAAAGTTAGGGTTTCACCAAATTCGGATTTGATAGCAGCAAGGAAGGGGGAAACTTCAATTGGGGCATCACCTACTACAACAATATCATCAACAGAGGGGGAAATCAGTGGGTAAGCTACTAGTTAAAGTTATTCATCACACTTTTGAATTCAAGTTTGTCAATTTGGGTATTCTGGTGGTGTGTACACCAAGTGTTCTAGGTATTGCCAAAGCCAAGTTTGGGGGATATTGTTGATTGTATTGAGAAGAATGGCACCTAAAACCCATCAAAACGCCAAAGGGGCGAGGGTTCAAGTTCTTCACCACCGGTCCGAGCCTTTGATAAGAGGAATTTTGTTAGTGCAAACGCCGTAGATAATACGACTACCTTGTGGTCAAAACACTAACACTTGAGAGGGGCTTGGCACCGGATTCATTCGATGGTCAGATGCATAGACAGATACATGAATAGGGTTGGGAAGTGCTCATAGATGATCCAGACCCGGTTATAGTAAATGTGGTGAAAGAATTCTACGCTAATGCAGAGGACAGGGCGCCATATATGGCATTCGTAAGGGGTAAACAAGTTCCATTCAGTCCTGAAGCCATTAATGAGTATTACAGTCTGAGAGCACCTGCAGTGTGCCAGTATGCTCAGGTCAGAGATAGCAATCCCAACTATGACCAAATCTTGACAGAAATATCTAAACCTCATACAGTTTGGGTGAAAGGGAGAAAGGGTGGCACGATTTTCCTGAGCAAGGACTTGAGCCTTTATGGAAAAATCTAGTATGCGTTTCTGTGTGCAAATCTATTCCCTTCGACGCATACCAGTGAGGTGACAATGGAGAAAGTGCTACTACTATATGTGATTGTGAAGGACTTCGACATCAACATTGGCTCAATCATCAGTTTCTCCATACGGTGATGTCTACGTGGGCCATTCTCAGGTGGACTGCCACTCCCATCTCTCATATGTGGGTTATTCTGATAGTCTAGTGTGCGATGGTCAGGTGATGAGCCTGTACAGCAGCCACTCCAGCTACTAGACTACAGGATGATTGCTAGATACTCTGTCTGGGCTGGAGGGGAGTCACATCCACGAGGTGTTGGTTCCGTATTTCTTGACGCTTCTGATGAAGAGGAGGCTGAGGACACCTCAGAGGATAATGAGTTCCGAGCAGATGAGATGACTGGAGAGGAAAAGACTACGGGGAGTAACAGGACGTGCAAATACATGTTTAGTAATTAGTTCCGCAGTCTTCAGTGCCATATGGATAAGCGAGACAAAGAAGCTGATAGAAAGATGACCAGACTGGCGGCAAGCCAGGACCACATGTTCAATGCCATGAACAATTCCTTTGCCTCGTTGAATGCGGCATTACAAAGACTTAACCCAACCACGACCGATCAGTTCCAGTTTCAGAAGCCTGAGCCTATGCCACAGTACCCTCCATCAGATTCGGATGTGGAGGAGCGTAGAGTTTTTATTCCACGGCCAGCATCACCACCATCACCTCCTACTTAGCACTTTACAAGGAAGTCCTCTTGCTCTTTACTGCTATATTTTTACAATGAGGGCATTATAAGTGTTAAGTTTGGGGGAGTTTAGTATAGTTATTTGTTTTAAGTTTTACATTTGTGTTTATGTTAGTTTAGTTTGTTTTCACGTTTAGTTTATGTCAGTTATGTTTGCATTCGTGTAGATGTAGTTGCATAGTGGTTTAATTTATTAGTTAGTATTGTAATTAGTTTATGTTTCTGTTCTTTTATATTAAAAAAATATATGAAAAATTAAAAAAATTCAAAAATATTAGTTAGTTTATTGTGTTTTTATTGCATTTAGTTCATGCATTGCATGATTCCAGCTATGAGATAGTTTAAGTCTGTTTTGAACAATGATGAGATTGGAATTGAGTAGACAAGTATGGTATTGACTGTTAAGACTTTGATGTGATTTCTTGTCATGAATTGAATCTTTTTCTGTTTGAAACTGATATAATCATGTTAGCACCTTAGAAACGGCTATATTGACTGATTGAGTCTAAATTGACACATAATGGAACTCTAAAGGATAATACTAGTTTGAATGAAAGAAAGTCGTGAATATGTAGTGATGGCTAAAATTAGACAAGGACCTAAGTTTTGGAGAAATTTTGGGATATATAAACTATTAAAAAAAGTAAAAAAAAATATGAATAAATACCGTGGTTAGTCTAGTTTTGTGGCCTTTGTTACTTGAGTAAGTACGCCCGAGGAGATGTCTCTACACCTAGCGCCCTAAAGCCTTATGGTTTGGGAGTCGTTGGTTGAAAGCTCGCTAAGGGGTAGCACTGAAAAGCCTAAGAGGACTAGACATTGCACAGCCATGAGAAAAATAAAAAGTGAAAAATGGGAAAAAAGAGTAAAAAGCCCCCGTATATGAATGAATAAAGCATAAGTATCCTATTTTGACCCTTGAAATTAGTAACTATTTGATTTTAGTCGAATCTGGCTTGTTTTTGGAATTCTTGAGTTTACACTGTATGATTCCTTTAAAGAGACCTATTATGTGTTATATTTGACTTTATAGCAGTTAGCATGGTTGTTGAGCACACACGCACTATATCAGTTATAACAGGGTAAGATTTGTTGATTGATTGGGAAATTATTGATCTGTCTTGATATGATATACTGTCGTGTTTACTTGATTTCTCTGAGGTCGTGTGATTAGACTGTGTTCTGTCTTACTGCTAGAATTGTAAGAACCGTGAATTCATGAATAAATATTATTTTGATATAATAAGAAAATGAATATTTATTTGAATATGAGTATTGATGTGTTGTGAGATGTGAAATTCAATTAATTCAAATTGAATTTATAATAATTGAGAAAAATGTGGAGTTTATGAGAAGATTGTAAAATTCCTTGTGTGGCATGAGAATAGAAATTTGAATAGTTTGATTTAATTAAGGAATGAATAAATTAAGAAGTGAATGATTAATTAATATTATATTATTAATTAATTGTTATTGTGAATAATAAAATACGAATGAGCAAAGTAATTTACGTAATTAGAGTATATTTATTCACTTAATTGATGTGTGCAAGATATGTGATAATATATAGTTCCTACATTAAAGAGGAAGTGTAGTATAACACTTTAAGGTAACTATATAATATATAGAAACTATATAATAAAGTGGAAGAAATTATAAGTAACATAAATAATTGCTTATGTGACAATAAGTATGTATGGGAACATTAAATATGTACTATATCAAAGAATTACAAATTATTTCAATAAGTGAATCTAATTGGAATAATAAAGTTTTAAGGAGATATTGAATTATTAGTAATCAATTAAAATGAGTCCATGCATACTATAAATATTAATTGGACTAGACTATTGTAAATGGATTATATGATGTGGGTCCATAAATAATTCCTAACTTTTCATTGTGTAGTAGCATTAACACATTAAAATTATATTTTGGAAGTCCAAGGAACCAAACTAAGCATTATAATCACGTTGTTGAGATTTAAAACTCCTCAGTTACCCAAACAGTGCTGCACAGTAGCCTATCTTCTTCATTGTGTGAACTTCATCAGCTATAATCCATGGTAATGATGGCTACAAGGTTGGCAGTTAGCCAACTTCTGTATATCCAATGTTTCCTTCCATTCTCCATTGATTCAAACCATAGAACAAAGCTATGAACTGGGCTACCATTTCTCTATAAATGGCAGCCGAATTCTTCATTTCTCAGTTGCTAGAATTTCATTGATAAGTTGCATATAGAGAGTGAGAGCTGTTGAGCATTGAGGGAGTATAATTAGTGCATTGAGGAATCAATTTAAGCTTCAAAGAGGTATAATTTCTGTTTTTGTGTTCTTAATATTGAGTTTTGTCAAATTCTAGTAATTTCTTGAATTCTCTGTTAATTAGTATGGAGTAGCATGCCATTGTGTTATCTGAGCTTGTATACATGTTTAGGAGCATTGTAGTTGTTTTGATTACAAGTTTAACATTGTTTATGTTGAGGCTCTGCAAAGGCAGAGCCATCATTTTTTTGTTCCGCTCGAAGTGGCGCAGTCGCACCACTTCTATAGTACATGACCGCACGGCCGCGCCGGCTGCCAGTCATGGGTACTGATTTTGTGATCTTGTCTTATTCCGAGCATGTTATGTTAGTTAGAATATGCATATAAACAACCTTAACATGTGGAATGAGGTTGCTATGTATATAGTAAGCCATGTTAGTTTATTTTAGTTTGAATATTCATAGAAAGCTTAAAGATTTGGAAACTAGTTTGATAAACATGGTGTAATATATGTTCTGACTTTATGTGCAAATGTATTAAGTTCTGATATGCCTTGACATGTGATCAATATGTTAATTTATATTGTTAAAGATAGCATAGGCTATTCACGAATGATTTAAAGAAAAATTTCAAGTAAAAGACCGTACTAGCTGTGTAAATGAACTATGTATACACTAAGTTTTGAGCTTCAAAACATACTTATGCGATCTATTATGTGATTATGAAAGCATGATTTAGACTATGTGGACTTATCTTGCATGCTTAAATAAGTTTTACTAATGGAAACTTAATGTATTAAAAAAGAACTTGATAAACTATATACACTTTGAGTTAAGAACTTGTGAGCATTCTTATGTGGTCTAACATGTATATATGAGAGTATGATGTATAGTAAGTGAAGTGGCTTTGCATGCTTGGTGGCTTAACATGAGATTTTCAAAAGAAACCTTGAAAACTAGTTTTGTCAATAACTACGTTACAAGTATTCTAGTATGTGACATCATGATTAGGTGTGTCATGCATGTAAACATGATTAACATGAATGTCTAGTTAGTCATATGCATTGTGAAACTAGTTAAATGTGGTTTAGAACAAGCATGAATGAAGTAGAACTTCATAACTTGAAATACATGATTTAATTAATGTAAACATGTATAGTTGAGATCTAGCGACCACGTAGCATGTGTACAACGGCTAAACGTAAGAGAATTTGTGAATTGAACACTTAAAGTCTTGATTACATGAGAATGGATGATGACCTATGTTAATGTTATGATGTAGGGTCAAACTTAGTTATCCACATACTAACGTATGTGTTTTGCATGATTACTCATATATGTGCAAGTTGGGTTTACACTGGGATTCAGCAGGAGCAGTCATGTCTTGGTTTGCACCAGGAGCAGCGAGGCCGCGCCATTCCTTAGTACAAATAAAGCGCGACCGTGCCACGCTGCAGTGAGATCTATTTTCTATAAATAATTTGAGGGTTTGTGCATGCCTATATTGATACCATAATCTGTAATACATGTCCAGTGCAGTATTCATGTGTCAATAAGCATGTTAATGAAATTCAAAATGTGATGGCAAAACTATGTTCTTTAAATGACATAGTGTATTAGAAACTAATTTTCGGGTTATGTGATGACAAAAGTATGAGATCATGAGACTAAGAGAAGACTAGCAATATATGTTTAGTATTGATGAATTACACTTGTGTATCATTGTAAATTAAGATAATAGGTGTACATGTTGAACTTGTATAACTAATGTGATTATACATGAATAGGATATTATAGTTCATTGGAGTGGCATTAAGCTATAAGTTGGTAATCAACGCGAAAGGCAAGTATCCAAACTCTATCTTATATTGAGCAAGTTTTCTAACTTTCACAACTTTAAATATTGTGCAAGTATCTAAACCTTATCTCGTTGATGAAGTATCATTCAAGCTTGTACTATTATTGATCGTACAAGTAAATCCTTGAAAGTATGATTCATATCTCATGACTTATACTTCGTAGTTTAGAAATGACATTGCTTACAGTTTTCGAACCTTGATTTCGGATGATACTTGCTCATGTGTATATTTTAAAAGAAAGCTGCCTAAGCCATTGATTTGGCCAGACTATTGGTATATGATCAAAAGCTATCCAAACTAAATTAACTTGGTGTGGACTCTTATAAATTACTGAGATGAACAACCCTCTTGGAAGGGGAATTATATATTTGTCGGGAGACCGACGTGCGCACATGAGTATGATTAAATGTTATGCATGACATATGATACTTTAGGCTGATCACCTGATGTACTCGTTTGATGGATTATCAGTTTATTACTGTTAATTCTAGTAGAAGTTCATAGTCCTTAGTGACTGCTCAGTATTCATTACTTTAAAATCTTGAATTGATTAAGCGTTGAATCTTATTGATATCTTTCAATCCATAGCGACCTTTATTGAGAATCGTTGATAATTTATGAATTATTATTCATACCCTTGAAGATTAAACTCTATATATGACTTTTCATTATTACGATATTACTTACTGGATAAAATTATTGTTCATCCTTGCTTTCCTTAAAACTTTCAGTTAAGGCAGAACGTGGTGAACCCTCTTACAAGGAAAAGGGTAAAGAGAAGGCTTTGGAGTAGTTTTGTTTCATAGTACTAGGAATGTACTATTATTATGTTGTAGAAGAACTTAAATACTATGATATATTAAGTTATGTTTAATTTAAGTTGTATTGTATTAGTAACGGTTGCGAGACCTTGAGACGAGAATAATTATATTATAACAATGTAATTTATTCTATCTTTCTGTTGTGGATGATTTTAGTATGATATTAGAGTTAGCACGTGACGAACCAAATTTGAGATATGAGTGTCTGAATTTGGGGGCATCACAGGAATCGTAGGCATATAGTTAGCTGCATTTCATCGCATTGCATTCTGTGTTGTGCTCGAGGACTAGCACAGTTTAAGTTTGGGGGAGTTTGATGAGTAGGTTTTATACCTACGAATCGGCTTCTGATATGGACTTAAACGGTGTTTATCCTGTCTATTTCTGTACAGTTTTACTTTTTTTGTGTTGTTTTATGTTTAGGTTGCATTACGTGTCATTGGTGGCGTAATGTTGGCGTTGTAGCGAGAAAGCGGCATGAAAAGGGCAAAAATTTAGTAACTGCAGAAGTCAAGACACCCGACGGGGCGGGCCTTATAGAGAAGAAAACCCCCGCCGGGGCGGGGGTGTAAGTGGCAAGCATGATTTTTAAGACCCCGTTGGGGCGGGCATTAGCAAGAATAAAACCCCCGCTGGGGCGGGGGTACGCGGATCAGAAGGAGAGTTTCGTTTTGATTTGAATTCTGCAGATGCTTGGATAAAAGGTATTTGGCATGGATTGGGACTGTGTTTGGGCGTCTTTTATCAGTTATTATAGGACTTATGTGAAGGAAAACACAGACTGGGAAATAAGAATCGAACAATCAATTACATCTTGGAGCTCTAATTTCATTGAAGATTTGGAGGAGCAAAGCAAGGAATCAAGATTCACGAAAATTGCAGATTTGAGTGAGGATAAGAGTGATGTATTACTATTCTTAGTCTTTCAATTCAGTATTTTGTAATTGGGATGATGAATTTCTTTATCTTTTCAATTTTTAATTTATCGGTGATGAACTAAATTCTTAATTAGGCTTGCAATGGATCTTTAGTGTTGAACGATGATTGTCATGCTTTAATTTTAGTTTAATAATACTATCAATTCAGTTCATCTATTGTGATTTGTACTTTAATTTATGAATTGCTTGATCACCAATTCTTTATGGATTTGTATGGACTCGAGAGATGATGTATGAATCTAAACCTAATTACAATAGCATGTGTTCTTGAATTCTGCGTGTAGATGGATTTCTTGATGAATGTTTAGGACAGAAATATACCTAACATCGCATGTAATCAATAAAGAACTTGGACTTTAAACCTTATTTGATTTTAATTCACAAAGAGATACAATGAATTATTTAATTAGGGTGTTTGGATTAATTCTATCAAATTGTTGATTTAAGTTAATACGGGGTTAGTGCATTGAGAGATGGCTAATTCTACATTAGTGTTCTTGTTTAATGAACTGAGATAGTAAATTAAATTGGACAAAGTGTGATAATTTGAGTGAAGCTTAAAGTGAAGTTTTAAGCTTAATTCTCCATTATATGCTTGAAATTTACGGTTATTAGTTGTGTTGATTTGTTTTGATTTGTAGTTTTATTAGTTTTTTTTATTAATTACAATCTTTAATTCAATTAGTTTAATAAAATTGGAATAATATAAAGTTGGTAACTGTTAGGTTAAAACTGACTAGTCTCTGTGGGAACGATACTCTTCTTATTATTATATTACTTGTATACCACGTACACTTGCGTGTTGAGCGTATCTAGAATTTACCCAACAGGTTCGAGGCCCCCGAACTTTTCATCGTCTCCTAGCAAGACAAAAACGTTGAAATTTTCATAAAGGAAGTCGTGAGGCATATTCTGAGGCTAGACGGTGTTTAGGAACCCTTGAGGTAGAATCGAGGAAGATGTGGACTCTTCGAGAGGAGGTGGCGGTGGGAGGTTCTGGATGGTTTCTTCGGTTCGGGCTCTTTTTAGGGGAGGTTCGTCTAAGGTTTCTTCGAGTTGCAATTCGGGAAGATTTTTCTGGGAGGTGGTTAGGTTAATGGCTTGAGGAATGGGATCAGATGAAGTAGGGACATCGGCGTTCAGAGTGGGAGCTTCGGAGGTTGAGATAGGGGGTTGTGTGGATGTCTTGACCAATCTTCGTCTTTTATTTTTCATCAAGACTACTTTTTTTGATCTTGTCATATCTAATGATTTTTTAGTGGATAGCATGGGGATAACAAATATTCGTTGTGCGATGAGTGGGGGTTCGGTTTTTGATGATGAGGTCGGTAGTGTTTCTATGGAGATTTTGGGTATGAGGATTGTATTGGTTTCGGGACTCTCATCAGTAATTGGTCAGGGAATGGGTTCAATAATGGGGAGCGGTTGAGAAATGGAGGCATCGAGGGTTTCTGGTTTGAAGATAGAAACTGCAAACACAAATTGGAAGTTGTTAAAGCATAATTAATCATGAGCTAAGAATAGATGGGTTGAGGTGGGGACTTACAACCGTGTTCGTAAAGGCAAGTTAGGTAGGACAACACTTTAATGGCCCAGACAATGGTCTTCATTTTATTGTAGAAGGCTTGGAATATATCTATCCAATTCTTAAGGAACCAGGTGACTTTGAGGATGGGATCTTCGGGGGTAGCTCAGTTCGGAAGGAGTTGAAGATCAGCACCCTTGATGTAGATCCACTGGGAATGCCACCCCTTGTTACTGGATAGGGTCTTGATGCAAGTGGATTTGCCAGTTTGTTTGTTTAGTTGGTGAAGGCTCGACTCTTTGGATCGGCCCACGCTGAATAGTGCAAAGAAGAAGTTCAACCCGAGGGTGATCTAGTATTCTTGACAAAATATAATGAAATAAATTAGATGAATTTATGAGTTCAGCACTAATTGTGCAAACCCAATTCTAACGAGGCTGAGGAAAGAATATATGTACTCGTGAAAAGGGAATCGGATCTCATATTTTAGGGCCCAAAGAGGGACGACTATCAATTCTCCCTTCGGTCTCTAGTACATCCTTTCGGATAGGTTTGGAGCTCGAAGTTAGTATGTGCCTAGGATCTGGAACTATTTTCGGATGTTGGGTAGTTGGTAGCTCTGAACAGATGATATGGTGTTTATATGGATGTAAGATTTGCCAAATGAATAGTGGTTTCGGATTTTCATTTCAATGAGCTCAACCGGGGTTAGTGGTGGTGGTGCAAGGGAGTCTTTGGTGAGGATGAAGTGGCTGCTTTGGCTGGGATCTTTTTGATGGTGTTGGTTGATTTTTGGATGTTGACAGGGACAAGGTCACTGGTGGGGATGGGGGTGGAAACGATGGTGGTGGAATTGGTGAAAATAGGGGCGAAGGTGATGGGGCTACTTTCTGTGATGGTGACGACTATTCCAGAGGTGGTTGGGACGGTAGAAGCAGGGATATTTTTGGTGGCCATTGTTAATCAAGGTGTAGGAGGATTTGTGGAAGATTTATCGGAGAAGAGGGAGTTACAATAAGGAAGAAATGTTGTAGAGGAAGCTCAAATGCTTTTGAAAACTTAGATATGGAAATATGGCAGTTAATTTTGGGTGAGGGGGTCTTTTTGAAGTGACTGGCCCTTTATTTTGCACGCTTTTCTAAATATGGAGCAATGAGTGGACTGTTCGAGATTATGGTGGGGTCCAACAGTAAATGTTGGGTAAGGAACCGATGTGTCTGGCTTTGGTGATTGTGCCTTTTCATTTATTATATAATTATTGGGTTTTAATTTCTAAACTCTTTCATTAAATGTCTCATTATAATAAAAGACTGGGGGCAATGTTGAGGCATGTTTATTTGGGCCCGGATGATATGGTGGGCTATTGTCCGCGTGGAGGAAGTCCTCCCCACGTAGGAATTTATTTTGGGCAGTGAGAGAACTTTAAGAATCTAGTATTCCTAATTGCATTTAAATTTCAACTCCTAAGGAAAGAGTCAGATAGTGTCCGACTCCCCTTCTTTAACGAGATTCACTTATATCCCATTATAGTATCCCCCATAATGAGGAATTCTATTCTCATACATGGACGATCATGGAGAAGGAAGTGTGATATACTAGAAAAATAAGAATACGTGACGAAACTTTATGATAGTTTTTAAAAACAATCACAAAAGATAATAACTTGTGATGAACTTTTTGAGCAATCACAAAATAGGAGTATGTATGATGGTTTTTAGTGATGATTATTTTTGTCATCAATGTATTATAATTGTAATAATCATGTTAATCACCAATTTTTTCACACAAAATACATTTTCTTTTTGTGACGCACTAAGCCATCACTTAAGGATATGCCCTTTTCGTGATTGAATTTAAACATTCACTAATATTTTAATGAAAAAAAATATTCAAAACAATATTTTATGACAGTTGTAACAATCATTAAAAAAGTTAAAATTTTGTAACGACTTTTATTTGCAATTACAAAAAGAAGGTATTTTGTGATGGAATTTTCAAGTCATCACAAAATAATAAAATATATAATGGCTCTCCGTGATGACTAATTTTACCATCATTATAGAGTATTGTGACTTCCATTGCAGTCACCAAATCTTATGTGGAACAAATTTTGTTTAGTAAGTCAAATCATATATGTTTCCTTTTATATTTTGTTTTAAAATTATAATCATGATCTGAACTTTGGTGTAGTGATAATACTTGTTATTTAGTTTGCAAATAGGGGAGGTCGTATCCTATAAATATCATTTGATATAGTTAACATAGTGAAATAATTTACACGTAAAAAGATATTCACGTTCTTACCTTTGATCTCTAAAGTCGTGTGTTTTTTTGTGATGGTTACTAAGCAATTGTGTGATTGTCAAAACCATCACAAAAAGTCTTTTATGATGGGGGTATACAAGATGGCATTCGTGACGACTAAAGTCATCACAAAAACCTTTTGTGATGATTTTTTGAATTTATATGATAGATTTGAGTCATCACAAAATACCATTTTTTTTGTAGTCGCTATCATTATAAATATAATGTTACACTCTGATTCATAGGTGCAACATTATTTTTTAGTACTAAAGTCTTAAGCCACCATTGTTAATATTTATTCAGTATGTACTTATTCTTACATCGGAACTATTCTCTGACGGCCCAAGCCGTCAAGTTTCTCTGTGTGATTTCGTTTTTATATAGAATTAAATGCGTTATTAGTAATTAGAAGCGTGGACTTATCTTTTAACTACACAAAATATAAGTAGAAGAGTAAGTCGTTCTCTAGATACAATGATTTTTGTCATTCTGAGTCTATTCTATTTTATAATTTATTTGATTTTATTTATTATTATTTTTGTTTCTCACGTTACCAAAATTGGGTTAAATACACACTGATATTTGTCTATTAAGAGATTCACAAGTAATTACTAACTGTTTAACCCCAACTGAACTCAAGTTGACGACCCTCAATCCGCATACCATGAAGTTCAATATTTAAAAAGAAATTGTGAAGGCGTATAAGAAAATATTGTCTTTAATTGCTAGGGTTATAGGAAAATGTTCTCTTTATATATAGCTAAGTAGTTGCATCGGTGTATTGTAAAGGGTTGATAATTTTCAACTTTTTAATTAGATGCTACATTTCTCTCATTATAAGCCTTGATATATACTTGACCAATTTAAATTGACACTTGGGTGACTCATGCTTAGTTTTTCTAGTGGTAAGAAAAATGAGTTCAAATATGTGTTCTTATATTTTGATAAATAGTCGTGAATAGTGGGTGTACATGTGAGGACAATTAAACAAATAAATGAAGAGCCTGATAACATTATTCAACCAAATGATGGAACTTACCTCAATAGAATACACACTTCCAAATAAGAAACAAACGACAAGGGCAGGAAACAATGGTGGGGACTGAAACAGGATTCCCATTGCCAAACTCTGCAAAATCATGTCAAATAATGTATCATATCTGTAGAATATTAAATATTCCAATATTGAATAGTACTTGCTCCATTATCAATAGTCTGTTTTAGGCTATTAGATTAACTATGAATTACGTTGGAGTTAAGCCTAGTTGAAAACAATGCGTTAAACCACGTATTTATAAATTAAGGGGTTGTTTGATTAGCAATGAATAGATGAATGGCTGACCGATTCAGTCATTCAGTGCATTTGATTCGGAAAAAAAAATTGTCTAACTGAATGGGTCAGCCATTCTGACTATTTGGGCTGAATGACTAAGGGGGTGTTTGATAAAAACTAAATGAATCTGAATCTGAATGATTTTTTTTGATATAATTGACATGTCTGAAATATCTGAATAACATATTTTTATTATTTTACTCTGCTAAAAAAATTCAAAATTGTTATAAATTTATTTAATATTACTTAATATAATAGTAAATATTGTAAAAAAAAAACAAAAAAAAAACGTCATTCAGCCAAAAAAATTATTAAACCATTCAGCCCAAATCGTCTGAATGGCTGACCAATTCAATTATTACAAATGATTTTTTTTCAAAACAAACGCACTTAATTGTTGACCGATTCAGCCATTCAGTCCTAAACAAACAGCCCCTAAGTCCCATTTTTTTGGCTGAATGACGACATAATGATTTTATTTTTTACAATATTAACTATTATATTATATTAAGTAATATTAAATAAATTTACAACAATTTTGAATTTTTTAGAAGGGTGATAAAAATATGTTATTCAGTTGTTTCAGACATAATTATCAAACAACTTTTTCATTTAGATTCAGATTCAATTCATTCTGATTTAGATTCAGATTCAGATTCATTCGGTTTTTATCAAACTCCTCCTAAAGTCTATGTTTGTTTATAAGGATTATAATTCTGAAATTATATTTCTATGGATTATAAGCCAAAGACTATTAATCATATGATTGAATAGTGTTAATCACATGTTTATTTAGAATGAAATTATTTATGAGAATTTATGGAAGATATGGTCCTCAGGATTTTAGAGATTTAAGTAGAAATGCAGGAGGAATTCTTAACAAATCAGCTGAACGTAATTCCGTTGGATCAAGTTTGATTTTATATAGCGGGGCATCAAATTTGTTACATTGCCAAAGAAGCAATTTGGGCAACTTGCACCTTTTAATTGCATCAACTTCAATTCAAAATCTTTGTCAAAGCTTAGTTTTTTTTTCAGCAACATATGCCGGTTGTTGTCCAAGATTTCAGGAGCATATGTAGGAGACATTTTTTTTTTGTTATGAAGTTTGTTGGAAGGGTGGTAATATGTAGAATACAAGGGTGTGTTTAGCTTTTCTTCACTTAGAATTCCAGATTTATTGCTTATCGGTGCATATGATGGTTTTAATTTCTTATCTTAATGGAAAAAGGTAGCGTCTCTTTGGAAAGCTTGGCTCGGTGGAGTAATAACAGCTATGAGCAATGGTGGGGCTATGCAGGAGAGGTTTTTAGTGTGCAGTGTTATCTGAAATGCAATATTGCTCATGGTGCTAAAAGTTAGCTACATGATTCTTAAAAAGTGGAGTTTTTCGTATTGTATTTAACAATTAGTCAGACAGTTCAAGCTTTTATGTAATTTTAATCTATAATCTAAATCTTTTGGATTAGAGATGTTTTCAGAAATAAAATTCTTTTTCCGTTTGCAAAAAAAAATAAAAAAAATTCTAATTTATGCAAAATTGATTATTTTCATTCCTAAGGGGTTGTGGAATAACTAAGTCTATTTCATTCTTCATTTCCTTCCATTCTCTATTCTATCCTTAACTTATTTAAGTTTTTTCAATCCAAACACAACATAAAGTTTGAGTATTCAATAATGAATTATTTGCATTTACTAGTCAACAATAAATGTGGATTGCAATGGAATGAAAATTGTAGTGCACAATAGAGAAAAGAACTAACCACGAATCCAAATGCTATGACAATTGCCTTTCCAAATTCCATGGAATATTCTCCAGAAGCCAGTGGAAGATCTGGTTTATTAACCTAATAAACATGTGTAAAAGACCAAGTCCCCATGTTTAACAAACATGAAAACATTACATAGAAGAGTGCATTATTTTTTTATGTCCAGAAAATCAACTAAGGTACTACTGATTTTTTTACCTTGTCTATTTCGACATCAAACAATTGATTTAGTCCAACCACGTAAATGTTCATAAACATTATTGGCATCAATACCTAGTCACGAAACATAATATTTAGTAAGCATTTTAATGTCCTTAAAAAGTGCATTTAGTTTCAGTTCTTTAATTTTGAAACTAAATGAGCTCAAGCCATACTAAATGAGTAACCATTGAATGCTTACTATTGAAAAATATATACAAACTTTTTTTTCTTTTAATTTATTTTTTGCGCACGAGAATTCAAACAACTGTGAAAAATGCTCAAAATTTGGCAATATGAACTCACCTGTCTGCCGACGTGTACACATGATCAGGCCAAATTTTGGGCATTTTTGACAATTATTTGAAAATTAATGCAATAATGTTTGCTGTTTGGTGCCAAAAAAAAATAGTTTGCTTATTCTTTTGACCACTTAACAAGGGTTCAATGGTTTTATTCATCAAGGCTTTAGAAATAATATACTTATTACTTAATCATACTATAAATCATATGTGACCTTTAGAATTCCCACAAAAAATGTTGGCGAAAGATCTCCAATTGAGCTCAAAGGTAGAAGAGAAACTGAAGTTATGCCAAATATCTGCAATGCCAGAATGAATAACACTACAGTCAATTTAAAGCAAGTCTTCTAGCTAGTAATAATTGCCTTCTGCCCCGGATAATGTCAGAACAATATTTATATTGTCAGATAATAAATAACACTGAAAATTTGAAGTGTTGCTAAAACAAGTGTAAAAATATCGCTAAATACATATTTGCTCTGACAACATAAAAATTATTCTGCCATTATTAACAGTATTCCCTTCTAAAAAAAATGTTAGAACACGGAAGATTACTTACAGTGCCAATTATAGTGTGTGGACGAGTAAACCGGTAAAATGTTTCCAAATGCCTCCATAAATCACTGTGAAATATTTCTATGGAATGATCACCTTTCGGTTGCGATATGAACCCATGTTCTAATCTGCCACTAAATATTCGTCCGAGTGGTTTAAGCATTTTCGTTGGCTTAGAACTACTGTTGCTAAAACTATCGGCTGAAGCTGAAACTTTTGTGCAGAAACATCTTAAATATTTTTTCTGTTGATTTCTGTTTGTAATTTTTATTTGCCTCAGCGATTGTTGCTCCGAATTGAGAAAACCTATAGAATTTTGAAGATAAGTTAATCATAAAATAAATTGTATGGACTTCCATATATTGTTTAGTAACATTTTTATCATAATAAAAAAAAATTGCATGTAATATATGATTTTATCAGTTTTATATTTAATATGTAGGACGATTTAACACGTGATAGTTAATATAAAGACTTAGAAAAATGATAAATCTTTTGTCTTTATGCGTCAATTTTTTGTTGAAAGTAATGTATAATATTTTAACTGTGTATTTGATAAACCTTATAAGCCTAACTAAGCCCAATGTGAGTTTCAACCTACCCATTGAGAAAAGATTGCCTCTTTCTGCCGCTATCTATGCAATTTTTGATCTCTTCTCACAAAAGAGGGGATTCAATCTCGTATATTAATACACGTCATAACCATAATTGGACAAAAACAAATTTGCAGTACAAAATAGACTCATAAACTTGAGGGAGAATTGAAGATGTTGAGGTCAACACACTCATGTAGTCCTTGAGACGCACTATTACATTGACTAGCACACCCCAAACAATTGCATGAACAAATAGGATTTGGATTCCATATAGTTAAGGTAGTCAATAATTTGTCTCTTCATTAATCCACAAACTATTGTTGTTTCATATGGTTACTTCTGCTTAACTATTTTATTTGCAATTTTTCTTTTGAATAAGCACACAAACATTCATTAATCTGAGAAAAGAGCGCATCCAAAAGATTTGGATGAACCCAAAGAAATTATAATTTGAAAAGCTGATACATATTTTATTTGCATATTTCATCTTTAGACTTTACAAATTTTGTAATATCAGTTCAATTTACAAAAATAGAGCAATTAAAGTGGACTAATTAAACATGAAAAAAAAGAAGAAGAAAAAAGCTATAAATTGATGACTAAACTTTTTAAAAAAAAAACTACAATTTGGGGAGTAAATATGAAAATTTGCTATATTTTGAAAACTAAAATGAGTTATATATATATATATAATTTAAAGGCAAAACACGCAAAAAAATTAATGAGAGAACTAAACATGAAAATAAGTTATAATTTGGGGACTAATAAAAAGATTATCCTAGTCCTGCTACACTTAAAAAAAATATTACAAAAACTAGTTTATAAAATAATGTATTAAAGTGTAATTAGTGAATGATTCATCATAAATAAATGATTCTGTTTGTAATAATTCTTTAATTGCCGTAGTATTATTGTATAATGATACTAGGGGTCGTGCACACACTTGTGTTTGTGCAGTTTAAGAAACTATAAAAGCGAATAAAAATAGTGAAAAATTAAGAAGAAATATGGAATGTTATGTGACAGTTGAAGAAAGTTTTAAATAAGTGTACGTAGGAGAAATGGAAGAAAATAGGAATCAGTTAAGGATAATTAATTTTTTTCTTACTATCATTACACATTTTACCCAAAAGTAACTGTCTCTCTCCTCCTCTGCCTTTATAATATAATAGTCATTTAACATGCATGCACACACTGTCTGACAAAAAAATATAAAAAAATAAAAATAAAAAATTGTTAAAGGGGAAGATGTTATGAGAGGGTGAGAGTGTAAAAATAGAAATAAGAGAATAAAATAGAAGAATTAAAAAAAAATGACAGTGTCACGAGGACAATTATTTTCTTCTCTATCTTAATCCTACGTCCGCTCTTAAAAAATTATCGTTTAAGATTTTTAAACATAAATTAAGAAAATATTATTTACAAAATAAAATTTATTTGAAATTTCATCACTACCCCTTTATGAGAAGTTGAAAACTATTAATACAAGGAGGAGAATTTCTTGGGACAATGAGAGAAGGTAGGGGTAATATAAGAAAGTAAATAACTTATTCTCCTCGAAAGTTGTAAACGATAAACATTTTAGAACAAATTTTTTCTTCTAAAACGACAATCTTTTAGGAACGGAGGGAGTAATATACTAGTCTCATTGATCGCTCTGTGAGTATGAGATGAAAAAGATAAAAATTAAAAAGGAAAAAGGGAAGAATCGACGAGGAATCTCACTCGGGACCAAAGCCGGCCTTGGCCCAGTGCTGTAAAGCTGAAGGGGGCCCAAAAAATTTTAAAACACGGTGATGCTTCTGATGTTGATGTAACAGGTGTAATTAAAATAAACAAATAAATTCTAAATAAAAATATGAAAGAAATCATTAGTCTTTAATAAATAAATAAAAATGATCAATTTTATCATAGCTTATATTTTGTTTGTATATATATAATTACATTCTTTTATATTTAAGACTATTATTTAATTTCTTATTAAGAATGATGGAACCCCTTTTTTCTTATTTGTTATGAATTAATTTTCGTTCCAAAATTAAGTTACATTTAGACTTATTGAAATTAATTTGAATTTTTTTGGAAGAAAAAAAGTAATATACTTTCGTTTAAGTTTTGAAAATAACAAATATAATTATTATTGATATTTTATAGTTAGTTTACAATTGTTATAGGTGTTTGTATTAATAATAAATAATTTTCTACTTAGTTTGAATTTTAAAATTTTATAATTATATTTTAAAAAATTAAGGTTCATTATTAATTTTGGTAGTAATTTTAAGGAATTGTTAGAGTTTGTGACCAAACACACTGCAAAATGCGTGTACGAGCGAGGTAAATAAATAAACCTCGTATTAAATAAACAAATAAAACTTTTAAATGTATTTATAATTTTTAGATTTTTTTTACTTTAAAATGCACTAAACATAAACAAAGCCCTAAACCGTATAGAAGAAGAAGAAGGGACGGAGGAGAACAAAGTTGAGAAGCCAGCCCACAGTTGTTCCACAAAAGTTCTTGTGTGAATTGAAAAGTTCTTGTGTGAATCTTGAAAATGCTTTAAAACATGGTGATGTTTTTGATGTTGATGCAAGAGAGTTATTTTCAGAATTACAAGTGTTGCAAGTGATGTTACCAAAAGAAGCATATGAAACAGATAAATCATGGACATCCATTAAAATTCTTGAGTTTGTAAAGAGTGTGGATCACTACAAGAAAAATGCCTATCAGCGACCAATACTATCAGCGGCCGGATATGCAATCGCTGATAATAGTAATAGCGACCGGCATTGGCGACCGACATTTAATCTAGTCGCTATTTAATATCCGCGACCGCATGCAGTCGCTGAGTGGTCGCTAGCACAAATTTGCCTCGTAAAATTTGGCACGAAATGTTGGCGCCAAGGTTTTGTGCGACCACTTAATATCAGCGACCGCATGTGGTCGCTGATAAGTCCATGTCATTAAAAATCAGCGACCGCATGCGGTCGCTAATAGACGTCGCTGATCAAACTTAAGTTTATCAGTAACAGGTATTCACTCGACACAGAACACGGAAGGAAAAAGAAAAGAGGGGGAGAGCTCAGAATAGAGAAGAGGGAGAAAGGGGTAGCAACCGCCACCGTACTGCCGCCGTCACCGGCCAGCCGCCGCCACCACCGAGCACTGGTATCATTCTTTCTCCCACTATTACATTTCTACTATTTATATCTTATGTTAGATTAGATTACATTATGAATTGGATTTAATTAGTGCAGTGTTGGATTAACAAGCACTTTCCTGTTCATTAATTTAATTAGTGTAGTGTTTGATTGACATGATAATAATTTAGGAAAGTGAGGTTGTAAGTAATTTCCGCTGCTGCAAATTGAACTCTGAAAATTGAATTGCAAATTACAAGAAACAATAGGAGTGGGACTGACAATGTGATAACATAATTGAAAGGCTATTTTTTGGTAATTGAGTTTAGTATTAGGAGAATAAACTAAAAATACCACCCCACCCCCCTCCCCCATTGGGTATTAGTAAAATAAGCTAGTTCCAATACATTAGTATGAAACCTAAGAACCTATCACTGAGCTCTTCATAAAAAAACCAACTATTTGTAGAATACCAATTGAGAACTCGCATTGCATGTAACACCCAGTCACTTGGAATTTGACCCGGGTCGTTTCATCGCACTTACTTATCCTTAAGTGTACCTCTTTCGTACTACCAATATCATCTACTACTTAGCCACACGACTTCTTTCTCCTATTTTCTTACACAGGACTACTTAGCCACAAGGCATTTTTCAGTTTTCTTTCATGGACTAGTATGAAGAATATTTGTTTCTATTAATGCTTACATATTAAACCTAATGCTTCAAGAATGTTTCTATGCTTAAGTGTAGTAGGTTTTAATATAACTTATAAATCATGATGGATTCTATAGGAGTAAAATCAGTTCATTGTGACTATATGTTACATAATCATGCTAACCTTGTGGGCCATGTTGCTAAACCATGTTCTTATGGAATATAACTTTTTACTGCTTTAATTTGCATTATTATATTGGGAATTTGTATATTTCTCTTGGTTTATGTCTTGGGTGCCTAGAAATGACCTTATATACATGTCGTTGTGCATGTGGCTAGTCCATATTACAGGGGAGACTCTAGCCAAATTTTTTTATTGGTCGGGTTGTTGCGAACATTTATACTATTAACGAGCCTATTGGTGATCCACTAGAGCCTATTAAGGGGATGTTGGAGCTGATGGGCTGGGCTTGGGGCCGCGAGGCCACACAAGGCCACGCCAAGCTTAGCCAAGCCTCACGGGGCCAAGCCAAGCTTGGTTGTTAGGGGGCTGTTAAACCAAAATAGACAGTGCTAGGGAACTGTTAGTGCAACAGAGAATGTAACTAGACACACTTGGTCAATAAAGAGACTGTTTTGGCTATAACAGAAAAACAAGGGTATTTAACACTTATGTATACAAGAATAAAGCTACAAAATGTTATAAAAGATATAAATTGCTCAACTAAGTTGTGACTATCCCAAAACATAAAAGATTATAGAAAGGGACCGTGATATAAAGCTAGCATGAATGAATGAATCTCTAAGATGCTCAAAAGTTGTATAAATGAGTTAGCAAACTCTGATATAAAGCTAGCATGAATGAAATACCTTACGTATTCACTTAGAAAAAGCGATATACCGCCTACAAATTGGCAAGTTGTAATTCATACTCCCGCGCGTAGTCGTGTAGAAGTAGTTGATGGGGAGATTTACCAAGAGCATATGCTTCATAGTCAAACTATAATAAATGTGGAGGACAATAATGAAGTAATCCAGTTAGATGGTGGAGATGAACCACATGAATTAGATCATGAGTCAATACTTGTGTCAGATGACATTGATACTGAGGAGGAAGAGTTATTGACTGAATCTGACACTGAATCTGAAACAGATGATGGTTATGAATTTGCAACACGTATACAAGATGATTCTGAATCAGACATTGACACTTGAACAAATGAAATGTATGTTTAGCATTACATGTTTTTTATATCATTGTCATGTTTATGTACTAAACTATTTAAATAGAACTTAGATGTAAATTGCTTTTGTTTATTGTCATTTTATATTCATATATATACATGTTTATATCACTGTCATGTTTATTGTCATATATACATGTAATCAAATATGACTCATAATAACATCTTGAAATTTGTAATATACAGATGACTTCTGAAGCAGCGCAGAAAAAGCGCGGCATGGGTAGCGTAAGACCCCAACTTATTAATGAATAAAATCAAATTTTCTCTAATTATTATTGTGAATAATAAGGTGTTAATTTAATATAATATTTTGGTTATGGGTGAAATGTGCAAATTTTGCAAAATAAATAAGTGGTTATAAAATATTCATTTTGTCGGAGAATATTCGTTTGGTCGTGGAATATTCTTTCTGTCGGAGAATATTCGTACGGCGGCGCAGCTATTTGTGGGCCCCATAACGAAAAACGGTTGGATGAACATAACGATAAAAATTGAGTTTTTATAAATAACGGCGTAGTTGTTACCGTTAACACTGTTGGAATACCCGGTGGTTAAAATACAGTAATACGCGTGGTTACACAGTAGCACACGGATTGCACAGTATTTTTGAATTATTGATTCTTACGAAGGAAGACACTACTCAATAATTGTTACAGTAGTTACTGTTTAATATTTTATTTTATTGATTCAATAATTGCTGCATTGATATTTTATATTATTGTTGTTTCAATAATTGTCACTGCACAGTATTTCCCATTATCAGATCAATAATTCATATTATTTGAATAATATTATTAGATAACATTATTGGCAATGTCTAGAAAGTTCTGTCTAAGGAGAGGTTTGGTCATCTAATTGCGCGCCAGTAAGGAAAAATCCTTATTGGAAAGCCCCCTCTTTCCTGGGAACGGCCTGGTTGTCATAAATGTGATTCTGTAATATTAATTGTGAATAATTAATTATTGATTCATATAATAAGGAAATATTTATTTGAATATAAATGTTGGATATATTTTGTGGTTAAAAATGAAGGAGTTAATGTTGAGGTATTTTATCAGTATTTTTATCAGAATGGAGGTATTAAAAATCAATCAGGATTTTTGAGATATATTGCAGGGGTTATAATTTTTAATCTGACCGTTGGATCGTTGTGATTTTTGGATATGTTATACATATATAAGTTGAGTATATATCCGCAAATTTTGAACCGTTAAAAATGAACGTATGATTTGTTATGAATTTTAAGAGATGACTGGTTCAAAAATTGTTGAAGTTTCAGAATTTATCATTTTGGTGAAAAATTATAGAATTGGTGGGCCCCACTTTTGGTTGGTGAAAATGTGCTGAGATTTTTATTCAAATGTGGTGGGTGGGAATAGTAGCAGGTAAAGCCATCAGGTTGCAGGTTAAGTCTGCTTCGGCATGCTAACATTTTTCTATAAGTAGAGGGCTAAGTTTGAATTGAAAATCACACCAGAAATAAATCTTCTCTCTTTCTCTCTCTAGATTATTGAGTGTATTTTATGAGTATTTAGATACTTTGTGAGTTTCTATTCATCAGTGCAAGTTTTCTTCAGCCTTATACCGATATTCCGATCAGAAGAACTGATATTTTGAGGTAAGGGGTGTTATATTCTTCTTAAAATGATATTTTCTTCAATATCATTATACCGAAATGTTGGTATGAATTTTTTATCAAATTTGAAATTTTTGTGTCGGGGTTACTATTCACGTATACATTACTATTCACGTATACGACACTATTCACGAATACGGCACTATTCACTGAAAAATAAAATTTTCTTCTTTTTGTCCAAGTTGTCTATTATGGTTATTATCTTTGATTGTATCCATGTTTTGATCTTTATTTTTTAATTTTCCTTCACAATTGGTTATTATGGAGTATTATTGCACTTGGATAAACTATAATACGAATCCCTAATATTTGTCATTCTGTCTCATTAGATTTATTTTCTTTAAGATAATTTTTCATCATCCTCAGTCCTAAATGATGATATTACTGAATATCTTTGGCCTGTAGTGCAAAGATGAATGATTAACTGATGAATATCTTTTGCCCGTAGTACAAAGATGAACATGTGTTGAGATGAACATGACCGACTGGTGTTCCAAATGAATATCTTTGGCCTGTAGTGCAAAGATGAATATTTGATTAAAGATGGTTATTGATTGATGTTACAGGGATAAAATATCGTTGATGGACTTTTAAATCTTAGAAGATAGTAGAATTCATTCTCTACTTGACTCTTCTAATGGTTTGCTATTTCCGCTGCAGTTGTTGATCTAAAACTTGTTGTCTATTATATTTTATCAGATTTATTCCTGTTGAAGACTAACGATAATTTGTTGTATATTATCTTAGTCATAATATTCTTTACTGGGCTAGTTGAGCTCACCCTTTTCCTTTTTGTTCCATTTTTCTCAAGAGGCGAGAATATAGCGGGAACTAGTCGGGGTGTAGAGTGATGTTTCCAGTCAGTTGTGTTAGCAGTCCTCACTATTTTGTAAAAAAGTGTTTCAATAATTGTAATAAGGACTTATTTGAGTGTGGATATTGTCTAGAAGATAATATTTGTATTTAAACTCACAGTATTTGTGTTATCGTATTTTGCACGACAATTATTATAATGAAGTTGTATTTGTTTCTGTACCATGTATTTGGCGACTCAGAATGGGTGATGTATACCTATTTTGGGGGCGTCACAGTTGGTATCAAAGCTTAGGGATATGGTCTCTGGCAGAGATCGGGGAATAGAAGTAGGAGGGGAGAGACGAGTAAATCATTCGCTAGTGTGTCCTACATAAGCTTAATTGTTGATCGGTCATAATATATGGATATTATGTGATATGTTAATTTGTTTAATTAACCTTTGTTTTATGGCAGTATTTGAGAATGGCAGCCGAGAACGTTAACAATGGAGTATATGATACTGTGGAACAACCTTTAGTCACAAACCAGGAAAACGTGCAACAGGAAGGTAATATTCCTCCTGTAAACAACGTTACCGGGCAAACGATGAATGATGAATGTTTAGGAGCTTCTTGCAGTTCATGCAAAATCAGACGAGGGAGACTCGTGTACAAAATACGGGTGGAAATGATGGCAACGCGCGGTTTGTCACAGCCAAGCAGTTCAAGGAGTTGGGACCACCAGAATTCTAGGGAAAGCCGGATCCGATTAAGGCGGAAACGTGGGTCAAATAAATTACCAAGATATTTGATGTCTGGGGATGCACGGAGGAACAGAAGGTTCCATTCGCCACATTTATGTTCCGCGGTGAGGCAGACTACTGGTGGGAGTCTGTGAAGCTTACCCAGCCTGACGCATTCAACATGTCTTGGGAAACGTTTTAAAAACTTTTTAATGACAAGTACTTTCTTGAAACTATTTGTCATATGAAGGAGGTAGAGTTTATTAGACTTGAACAAAACAACATGACGGTGTCCCAATACGAGGCAAAGTTTGCAGAGTTATCCAGGTTTGCACTTCATTTGGTAGAGAATGAGGAACGAATGACGAGGATGTTCCTGAGAGGTCGAAAGCCCGAGATTCGGCAATATCTTATCTCTCATAAATTTTCTTCATATTCAGATGTTGTAAACAGGGCTCAATTATTAGAGCGAGATAGTGAGTATGTTCAACCGAGGGACCACAACCAGGGTCATACCGGTGGCAGCGGTCATCGGAGAAATGAAAACCAGCAGGGAGGAAAATATTTGGACAAAAGCGGTAATCACTCTGGTGATAATCGTGGCCGTGATAATAGAAGGAGTGAGTCAGGAGGAGATTTCAAAAGGAAAAGGTATAACAACGATAACGTGAAGACGTCAGCACCAACATCAACTGTTTCTAGGGGAGGAGAACGAGCACCGATCGTATGTTACAAATGCGGGAAAGAGGGACACATCAGCCCAAACTGCCCACAACAGTTCAAGGTATATTATAACTGTGGAAAGGAGGGTCATATAGCTCGAGAGTATTCTGTAGCAAAACTAAGTTCAGCGGGGATGGTGACTCCAAAAGTTGTCCCGGATAAGTCGAAATCAGCGGTTCCTGGAAGGGCGTTTGTCGTGACTGGCCAAAATACGAGAAACCCGAACGAGGTGATCACGGGTAAGCTAATCTTGAATTCTTACGAAGTTTATACTTTACTAGATACCGGTTCTACCCATTCTTTTATCTCTCCTGCTTGTGCTCAACGTTTGAACTTGACTCCGGAGAAATTGACCTTTAACTTATCTGTTGAAACTCCGTTGGGTGAAACCTTTGTTACATCTACAGTTTATAAATCTTGCTTAATCCAAGTTGGCACCATCACATTACCTACCGATCTTATTTCGTTGAAAATTCTTGCATTTGATGTGATTTTAGGGATTGATTGGTTAACCACGCATCATGCTAAAATTGATTGTTTTCGTAAGGTTGTTAGTTTTCATATTCCTAACCAACCTGTTATGCGAATTCAAATAACTAAACCATTAAAGTTAATCACTGTCATTTCAAGCCATAAAGCTATTCGTTTATTGAAAAACGGATGTCAAGCTTTCTTAGCCCATGTCACGGACTTGAACAAAAACACGTCAGATTTGAATAAAAAATCTGTTGTTAATGAATTTTCTGACGTATTTCCTGAAGAACTTTTCGGTCTACGCCCAGAACGTGAAGTTGATTTCTTTATTGACCTTGAACCTGGCACAAAGCCCATTTCTAAAACCCCATATCGAATGGCTCCTATTGAACTTCAGGAGTTAAAGGTCCAACTACAGGAGTTGTTGGACATCGATTTTATTCGTTCTAGTACATCTCCTTGGGGTGCTCCGGTGTTATTCGTAAAGAAGAAATATGGTAGTATGCGACTTTGTATCGACTATCGATAATTGAATCATGTCACCATCAAGAATAGGTATCCACTACCTTGCATTGATGACCTGTTTGACCAATTGCAAGGAGCACAATTCTTTTCAAAGATTGATCTTCGTTCTGGATATCATCAGCTGAAGATTAAAACTGAGAATATTCCAAAGACTGCCTTCAGAACTCAGTACGGGCATTACGAATTCTTAGTCATGTCTTTTGGATTGACTAATGCTCCTGCTGCTTTCATGGATATGATGAATCGTGTATTCAAGGAATATTTGGATCAGTTCGTTGTTGTCTTTATTGATGACATCCTCATCTATTCCAAAAGCCGTGAAGATCATGAGCACCATTTGAAGCTGGTACTACAAAGGCTTCGCGATAACAAGCTATATGCCAAGCTGAAGAAATGCGAGTTCTGGCTTGAGGAAGTAGCATTCCTTGGGCACGTGGTGTCAAAACATGGAGTATCTGTCGACCCGGCGAAGATTAAAGTCATACAAAGTTGGGAGCAACCGAAGTCGGTGACCGAAGTACGTAGCTTTCTGGGCTTAGCTGGTTATTATCGGAGATTCGTGGAAGGATTTTCTAGAATCGCTACTCCGTTAACTCAGCTGACTCGGAAGGATACAAAATTCGGTTGGAGCGAGGATTGTGAGAAGGGTTTTCAAGAACTCAAGAGGAGACTCATTTCGGCACCTGTTCTGACAATACCATCTGGTTCGGATGGGTTTGTTATCTACAGCGATGCTTCAGGCAAAGGGTTAGAATGTGTTCTCATGTAACATGGGAAAGTCATAGCCTATGCCTCGCGACAACTCAAAGAATATGAGAGGAATTATCCTACTCATGATTTGGAGTTGGCAGCAGTCGTTTTCGCGTTGAAGATCTGGAGACACTACCTGTATGGGGAGAAAGTGGAGATCTATACAGATCATAAAAGCCTCAAATATTTCTTCACCCAAAAGGAACTCAACATGCGGCAACGACGTTGGCTCGAGCTGCTGAAAGATTACAATCATACCATCTAATATCATCCTAAAAAAGCAAACGTAGTAGCTGACGCATTGAGTAGAAGATCATATGCGGGTACGAGTGCAATGTTATTAACACAAAGGCCCATTTTGTATGACTTACAAAGGATGGAGATAGAGATGAAGGCTCCAAGTACCCACGTGATGGTATCAAACATACGAGTAGAACCGACTTTAATCGATAAAGTTAAAGCTGCTCAAGCTACGGACATGGAGCCGATGCGTATGAAGAAGAAAGTGCAAGAAGGTGCTATTCTAGAAGCAAGAATCGATGAAGAAGGAATACTTCGAGTCAACTCCAGACTTTGTGTTCCTAACGATTTTGACTTGAAGCATAGAATCATGATGGAGGCACACAACACACCGTTTGTAATCCATCCTGGGAGTACCAAAATGTATCACGATGTTCGACATACATTTTGGTGGAGCAATATGAAAAGAGAGATTGCGAAGTTTATCTCGAGGTGTTTAACTTGTCAACGTGTAAAGGCAGAGCATCAAGTACCGAAGGGTCCGTTGCAACCACTTAAGATTCTGAAGTAGAAGTGGGAACACATTATCATGGATTTCGTTACGGGTCTTCCCAAGGTTTCTCAAGGCATAGATGCGATTTGGGTTATTATTGATAGATTAACCAAGTCTGCCCATTTCTTGCCTATACATGAGACTTATTCCCTTGAACGTCTTGCTAGTATGTACGTAAATGAGATTGTAAGATTGCATGGCATGCCAGTATCCATAGTTTCAGATCGTGACCTAAGATTCACTTCACGATTTTGGGTTAGCTTGCAGAAAGCTATGGGCACGAATTTACGATTTAGTTCGGCATACCATCCTCAAACGGATGGACAATCAGATAGGACTATTCAAACTCTTGAAGATCTATTAAGACTCTGTGTCCTAGATTTCAAAGGGAGTTGGGATAAGTACCTACCATTGGTGGAATTCTCCTACAACAACAGTTATTAGGCAAGTATAGGTGTGGCTCCATTCGAGGCGTTGTATGGAAGAAAATGTCGTTCTCCAGTATGCTGGGACGAGGTGGGTGAAGCAACATTGTTGGGACCAGAGTTGGTACGAATGACTACAGAGAAGATTCAAACGATTCGACAACGTATACAAACGGCACAGGATCGATAAAAGAGTTATGCAGATCTTCATCGGAAGGACGTGGAATTTAATATTGGGGATCATGTATTGTTACGTGTTGCACCATGGAAGGGAGTTATAAGATTTGAGAAGAGAGAAAAGCTCAATCCACTATTTGTTAGTCCATTTGAAATTCTTAACCGAATAGGAAATGTGGCCTATAAACTCGCATTACCTCCAAGTATGTCTCGTGTTCATAATGTTTTTCACATATCTATGCTTCGTAAATATGTTAAAGACCCGAAGATTTAACGTACGAGGAGGTACTTGTTAAGATCTTGGATAGGAAAGAGCATGTCTTACGCACGAAGGTTATACCACAAGTTAAGGTTTTATGGAGAAACCATGCTATTGAAGAAATGACCTGGGAGTTAGAAGCAGAAATGAAAGCGAGGTATCCCCACCTTTTCGAAACACCAGATACGTACGTCAATTTCGAGGATGAAATTTCATAAGTAGGGGAGGTTGTAAGACCCCAACTTATTAATGAATAAAATCAAATTTTCTCTAATTATTATTGTGAATAATAAGGTGTTAATTTGATATAATATTTTGGTTATGGGTGAAATGTGCAAATTTTACAAAATAAACAAGTGGTTATAAAATATTCATTTTGTCGGAGAATATTCGTTTGGTCGTGGAATATTCTTTCTGTCGGGGAATATTCGTATGACAGCGCAGCTATTTGTGGGCCCCATAACGGAAAACGGTTGGATGAAGATAACGACAAAAATTAAGTTTTTATAAATAACGGCGTAGTTGTTACCGTTAACACTGTTGGAATACCCGGTGGTTAAAATACAGTAATACGCGTGGTTGCACAGTAACACACGGATTGCACAGTATTTTTGAATTATTTATTCTTACGAAGGAAGGCACTTCTCAATAATTGTTACAGTAGTTACTGTTTAATATTTTATTTTATTGATTCAATAATTGCTGCATTGATATTTTATATTATTATTGTTTCAATAATTGTCACTGCACAGTATTTCCCATTATCAGATCAATAATTCATATTATTTGAATAATATTATTAGATAACATTATTGGCAATGTCTAGAAAGTTCTGTCTAAGGAGAGGTTTGGTCATCTAATTGTGCGCCAGTAAGGAGAAATCCTTATTGGAAAGCCCCCTCTTTCCTGGGAACGGCCTGGTTGTCATAAATGTGATTCTGTAATATTAATTGTGAATAATTAATTATTGATTCATATAATAAGAAAATATTTATTTGAATATAAATGTTAGATATATTTTGTGGTTAAAAATGAAGGAGTTAATGTTGAGGTGTTTTATCAGTATTTTTATCGGAATGGAGGTATTAAAAATCAATCAGAATTTTTGAGATATATTGCGGGGGTTATAATTTTTAATCCGACCGTTGGATCGTTGTGATTTTTGGATAAGTTATACATATATAAGTTGAGTATATATCCACAAATTTTGAACCGTTAAAAATGAACGTATGATTTGTTATGAATTTTAAGAGATGACTGGTTCAAAAATTGTTGAAGTTTCAAAATTTATCATTTTGGTAGAAAATTTTAAAATTGGTGGGCCCCACTTTTAGTTGGTAAAAATGTGCTGAGATTTTTATTCAAATGTGGTGGGTGGGAATAGTAGCAGGTAAAGCCATCAGGTTGCAGGTTAAGTCTGCTTTGGCGTGCTAATATTTTCCTATAAATAGAGGGCTAAGTTAGAATTGAAAATCACATCAGAAATAAATTTTCTCTCTTTCTCTCTCTCTAGATTATTAAGTGTATTTTGTGAGTATTTAGATACTTTGTGAGTTTCTATTCATCAGTGCAAGTTTCTTTTAGCCTTATACCGATATTCCGATCAGAGGTACTAATATTTTGAGGTAAGGGGTGTTATATTCTTCTTAAAATGATATTTTCTTTAATATCATTATACCGAAATGTTGGTATGAACTTTTTATCAAATTTAGAACTTTTTGTGTCGGGATTACTATTCACGTATACGGCACTATTCACGAATACGACACTATTCACCGAAAAATAAAATTTTCTTCTTTTTGTCCAAGTTGTCTATTATGGTTATTATCTTTGATTGTATCCATGTTTTGATCTTTATTTTTGAATTCTCCTTCACAATTGGTTATTATGGAGTATTATTGCACTTGGATAAACTATAATACGAATTCCTAATATTTGTCCTTCTGTCTCATTGGATTCATTTTTTTTAAGATAATTTTTCATCATCCTCAGTCCTAAATGATGATATTACTGAATATCTTTGGCCTGTAATGCAAAGATAAATGATTAACTGATGAATATCTTTGGCCCGTAGTGCAAAGATGAACATATGTTAAGATGAACAGATGTTAAGATGAACATGACCGACTGGTGTTCCAAATGAATATCTTTGGCCTGTAGTGCAAAGATGAATATTTGATTAAAGATGGTTATTGATTGATGTTACAGGGATAAAATATCGTTGATGTACTTTTAAATCTTAGAAGATAGTAGAATTCATTCTCTACTTGACTCTTCTAATGGTTTGCTGTTTCCGCTGCAGTTGTTGATCTAAAATTTGTTGTCTATTATATTTTATCAGATTAATTCCTGTTGAAGACTAACGATAATTTGTTGTATATTATCTTAGTCATAATATTCTTTACTGGGCTAGTTGAGCTCACCCTTTTCCTTTTTGTTCTATTTTTCTCAGGAGGCGAGAATATAACGGGAACTAGTCGGGGTGTGGAGTGATGTTTCCAGTCAGTTGTGTTAGCATTCCTCACTATTTTGTAAAAAAGTATTTCAATAATTATAATAAGGACTTATTTGAGTGTGGATATTGTCTAGAATAGACCTGGCAATATAAGTAGTTAACTGTTGAGTTAAACCATATTAACTGGAACCAAATAGGTCGGTTAACCATTTTTATTTATTCAGGTCGGTTATGGTTTGGACCCATATTTATTCAGGTCGGTTATGGTTCTGAACCAGTTAACCATTTTTCGACCCATATTTATATAACACTTTTTAATTTAAATTGTGCACTTTATTTCTTAATTTATTTCTCCCGTTGAGTGTTATACTATTATACTGTTATACAATAATACACCCCACTACCCCACCCCCATCCCACCCCACCCCACCCCACCCCACCCCACCCCACCCCCCACCACCCCAACCCCACCCCAACCCAACCTCAACCTCACCCCCAACCCCACCCCAACCGCACCCCAACCTCAACCTACCCCCACCTCAACCTCACCCATCACTCCACCCCACCCTACCCACCTACCCTACCCTACCTATCCTAACCTACCTACCTACCTACCTTACCTACCCTACCTACCTACCCTACCTACCCTACCCACCCACTTACCCTACCCTACTACCTATCCTACCACCTACCCTACCTACCCACCACACCCTACCCACCCTACCCTATCACCCACCCTACCTACCCACCCTACCATACCCTACCTACCTATCCACCCTACCCTACCCTACCACCTATCCTACCCTACCCTACCCACCCACTTACCCTACCCTACTACCTACCCACCCACCTATCTACCCTACCTACCCTACCCTACCCTACCCACCCTACCCATGCACCTACCCTATGCACCCACCTACCCTATCCTACCCTACCCACCCCACCCTACCCATGCACCTACCCTACCCTACTACCTATCCACCCACCCTACCCACCCACCTACCTTACTCTACCCACCCACCTACCCACCCTACCCACCCACCTACTCTACTCTACCTACCCTACCCTACTCTACCATACCTACCTTACCCTACCCTACCCACCCCACCCTACCCACCCACCCACCTACCCTACCCCACCCCACCCCACCCACCCATCCACCCTACCCACTCACTCTACCCACCCACCCTACCCTATCCACCCACCCACCTTACCCCCTCCCCCACCCCCACCCCACGCCCACCCCCACTCCCACCCCACCCCCTACCCCACCCCCACTAAAAAAATAATATTATGTGATTATGTAAAAAAAATAATATTATGTAAAAAATAATAATATTACCCCACCCCACCCTACCCCACTCCACCCCCTACCTCACCCACCCGACCCACGAAAAAAAATAATATTTTGTTACTGTTTTCACTCCTCTTTACTTATGATAGATTATATAATAAAATTATCTCAAGAACAAATTATAATTAAATACTATTATATTTTAGTTATTTATTTATGATACAATCACAATATAAAAAATATATAATATTATAACAACTAATACAAATAAATATTTACATGAAACATCTTAAAATGGTTAATATGGTTAATATGGTTTTTAACTATAACCATATGGTTCCAACCCACATTATCCATATTAAAAATGGTTAATATGGTTTTAGTTTTTAAATGGTTGGTTAACCATATTTTAAAAACCAAAACCAACCCATAACCATATTTTGCCAGGTCTAGTCTAGAAGACAATATTTGTATTTAAACTCACAGTATTTGTGTTGTCGTATTTTGCACGATAATTATTATAATGAAGTTGTAGTTATTTCTGTACCATATATTTGGTGACTCAGAATGGGTGATGTATACCTATTTTGGAGGCGTCACAGGTAGGGGGCCTAATCATGTGCCCAAGGCCCCTACTAATCCGGATGATCGGATTCTTATTCAGATTCGCCTTCCTCCGAATAGCACGTACGTCCCACATATATCATTTATATATAAGCATTTAAGATTATATTTATACAAGATATATAGAACTTAGATGTAAATTGCTTTAATATATCTACTTATCGTTGATGTAAATTGATGTTAATATGCTAATTGATGTTAATATGCTTATTGTATTGAAAATTTGTATATTTCTCTTGGTTTGTGTCTTGGGTGTCTAAAAATGTTCATATATGCATGCCGTCGTGCATGTGGCTAGTCTATATTGTAGGGGAGACTCTGGCGAATTTTTTTTAAGTATTATAAGTATAAGTTTGAAAAATGTTCATAAATATTATAACTTAGATGTAAATTGCTTTAATATATCTACTTATCGCTAATGTAAATTGTTGTATATTATAGTGATTTTTTAGATAATAAGATCGTTAAGTGCATATCACAGCTGTGTTTACAGAATTGGCCTACACTTGTGATTACGTGGGCGAGCACACCTATCGCCCACAAGGATGCTGTGTGGGCTGAATTTCAGGTATATTTTTTTTAATTATGACATATAATATAATATTCAAAGGATAATTGTTTAATAATATTATTATTGTTATTTTATTTGCAGAAACGGTATAGATGGGAGGACGCGCAGGCTTCAGTGATACAGACATTATTCTGGCAGAAGTGCGCGGTCCCCACCAAAGATAATTTGAACAAAGAAAGACAAAAAGCCCTTCACAATGCCGAGATCGACCATCCAGGCCAGGGAGAGGATTATATGCATGAGCATAGCCCCTGGTGGTGCACCCAGTCCATATGAGCTGAGATGTGTGCCCAATGGAGAGCTGAGAGCTGGGTGAAAAGACGAAAGACTGCCTCCACCAACAAATCCTCAGGTGTACCCGATGGCAAAAAGGCTAAAGGGACATACAAGGGCGGCAGTATTTCACAGTTGCAGCATATCACTGCCAGGGTACGTATTTACAAGTTTTAATATGTTTACAATCATGAATTCTAGAAAATATATCACATTTTTACTTAGTAATATTGTGCTATTTTTTGTATAGGAGTCTCAGTCTCAAGGTACACCTATCTATTGGCTGGATGTGTACGTGGCCACCCGTGATGGTCTGCCTGATGCTATCCAGATAGCGGTAATAAGTTTTAACAACTTGATCTTGTTTATCAATGCTTACAGAATTTATTTTTAACTATTTAATTGTTAACATGATGACATGATACTTATAAGCGTTTATTGAATAAGCGCTATCCTGAAGGCACTCCACGTCCGACTATTGATCAAGAGCTGTGGGAGAGGGCGTCTGTTGTGAAGAAGAACTACATTAAAGGTTAAGGACAACGACGATGCCCATCCTTCAGTGGCTCAAGCAGCTCTGCTACCTAGTCTTCACAGTCATCGAGTCATCCAGTTGTTCATACTCCGGCTGACTGTGTGAGAGCTATATGTCGAGGTCGAAATCTTTTGAAGATATTGGGCGGGCATCTGGGGGCTCTTGATCCTGAGGAGTTAGCAGAAGCAGCAGCGACAGCAGCAGTAGGACAACATGGGGATGGCGACGAGGTATAAAATCAATTTGTTGTATATATTGTCGTAATATATATCAGTATCAACATAGTTACTATATTTGTAACTTGTTTTATTATTTTGTTAATTACAGGGTGATCAAGGAGGCGATGATGCTTGACGTACCTGCTTTAGATCAGCTTTGTAGTTATAGTATAAGCTTGTACTTGTATATTCATTATTTGGATGTCTGTATGTTACTTAAACATTAGATTTGTGGTTATTTATTCAATTCATAGCGGTTTTAAAGGTTTATATATATAGTTTATATACTAGCTAGTTTGGTGGACGATGGATGTTTATATTGTTGTGCACATTGTTTATATTGTTGTGCATGTGTGTTGGGATATAGCAGGTACAAAACATGTACAATTTTTTTGGGAATTATGCAAATCAGCAAAAAGTTGTTTTTCAATTTTTTTAGAATCAGCGACCACATGCGGTCGCTGATATCTATTAGCGACTGCTAGCATTTGAGGATATCAGCGATCGACGGCGGTTGCAGACACGTGGACCACGTCAGCCTTTGGCTCTGAGACATGCTGACTCAGCTTAGCGACCGAAATGACGAATTCGGTTGCTATCAGCGGTCGCAGATATATCGGTCGGTACTAGTGGTCGCTGATATGCATCCTAGCGACCAGATTTTATGCGACGACTATCAGTGACTGCACTCGGTCGCTAATATCTATCTGCGACTAAAGGCGGTCGCTGATACGCGGTCGCTGATAGACCCTTTTCTTGTAGTGGATATGTTTCCTAATGTAATGGTGGCTTATAGGGTATTATTGATTATACTTGTGACTGTGGCATCTGCTGAAAGAAGTTTTTCTAAATTAAAATTATTGAAATCTTACTTGCGGACCACCATGACTCAAGATAGGCTAAATGGATTAGCGATATTATACATTGAAATGGATATGTTAAAAAATATTAAATATGATAGTATAATTGATGATTTTGCATTTAAAAGTGCAACAAGAAGACATTTTAAATGATGTTTTGTGGTTCAAAATTCATTACTATTTTTTTTATAGGTACATGTGATGATTCTTTGCTTCGATTAATTACGGAGGATGAAAAGAAGATTGATCAAATCAAGAAATGCTTATGGAGATTCGGGAGGAAGCATGTAGACTCAAATATGTAGTTTTTATTTTTTTAATGCAATATTTACAATCTGGAATATTTTTTTTCCTTCGTTTGGGGTTTAGTCCCATTGAATTTTCCCAAAACAAAATTTTAATGAGGCCCCAAAGTGTTCTTCCTTATCTTTTGTAATTTTTTATAATTTTAATAAAATTAATTAGTTGATAATTTATTTATTTTTTTGTTTAATTTCTATAAAAAGGCGCACTTGAGAAAATTTGTCATAGGTCTTAGAAAATTCAAGACCGGCTCTGCTTGGGACATAAGGTCATGCGGTGATTATTAACATACTTTTCCGGCCCATATCTTTCAACTCCGGCATACAATATGTGTATGAAAGTTAAAACCTGTAAATGTTGTACAGTTAATAATAAGCTTTTAATTTTTTTCCACTCACTTTGTAATAAGATATATAGAGAGAGAGAGAAGAGAGGAAGAGAGGAAGAGAGGAAGAGAGGTTAAGTTAATGAGGTGTCACCTATGAGAAAAATTGAGGAGGAAAGTTTGAATGGGACAAAATTTTATTAAATTAAAGCGACATCTGTAAGATCGAGTCTAGTTTTGGGATTTTAGGAGTAATTTTTGAAGTGTACATAGGTTTACGCCCAGCACAAACATTTCAAACACTTATGTTAAGCTATGCATAGCAGTTTATAAGAAAGTTTCTTAACCAAACAAAGGACACATGGCAATTAAATGTTTAATTTCAATAGTTATTGCTAGTTTGGATTTTGTTAACCAACTATAGTTATTGCCTTATTTTCGGTAGATTTATTAGAATTAGATCACACGCACGACAGTAAAAAAATAACACAAAGATTTACGTGGTTCTTTAATTTGGGTAGTCCACGGATGCGGCGTTCCTTTTGTTATTCAACTTGAGAATTCCGTAGGGTTTTACAATATATAATATTTATAACTACTACTCCTATTTCAACCCTAATTTACATTATCGGCTAAATACCCATAATGTCCTTATAAATATCGAACCATAAAACTGATGTCTGCCGACCGGCGCGGCCTGTGCCGCTTTTAAACTGTCAACGGCGCGCCCCGCGTTAGTGTTACAGAGGCTTGTCCGCGTTCGGCGATCCCCACGCTCCCAGTAAGTCTGGACTGGCGCGGCCTGCGCTGCTAGCTTCCAGAAACTCCGTACCGTACCGCAGGGGCTCCACCCCCTGCATCCCCTAAACTTCGGTTCACAACCTGATGGCCCAGTGCTTCGTCGCTCTCTTACTCCGTTACGCTCCGTACTCGGTCTTTTTCAACAATTTTTTAATTATGAGTCACAAGTCCTAAAAAACTCCACCTTGACGAATAACGTCGCCCATTCAGAAGTTAAGCCACTTGTTTTAACCAATTTTGGGGAATCTTCTTTACTAACATTTGAAGACATTAACCAAGTTCAAACAATTCTTGAATTTGTCCGCGATCACAGTCTTTGTCAACATGTCAGTCACATTTTAAAAAATATGCACTTTTTTTAATATCACATCACCCACAACAATCAACTCTCACACTTTGTGAAACTTTATGTTAATAAGATTAATCCAAAAAGGTTTCTTAATTAGAAGTACACTTTCTAGAAGTTGCTACATTTAATTAGGACTAACAAAAATATTGATATATGTAATTAAGTAGAGATATGAAGCACTGATAATTCTTAATAGTTAATTAATTTATTTGTCAGATATAGCCATATAGGCAATATATTTTGAGTTATTCTTGTTTTTAAGTTGGTAAATTTTTTGTTTTTCCTTTTTCTGTCAATATATCTTAGCATGTTTAGTTTTTTAATATTTTGCTTTTTATGTTTGCTAGAAATGATGACGTCTTTCTGTTAATTAACATTTAAAAACTTATAACATTCACTCTATATAAATTGCATACACACAGTCACACATATATACTTTTTATATTTCGTATAATTGTTTATAAACGAAAAGTACAAGACAACTAATCATTGTCAGCATCATTCTCTTTTTTCAAGTTGTCATGCATGTACGTAAGATTATGAACAAAGTTAGGAATATCCCGTTATATCATCTTGTCGTTATGCTTGTGGCAACTTAAACCCTTTAACCCTTATTTGTATCTTAAAATATTTGTCAGTGTTCTTCAAAACGAGGACAGTTTTTGCCAAACATGCATGTCGTCAAACCATATTTTAAAACATGGCACGCTTTCTAAATATTTTCATTCTTATCCAAAATGATTCAAAGAGCTAAATTGCAAATATGCATATCAAACTTAATTTATAGAGTTAATTATAATTCCACTTCTCTTACAGCAAGTATCATCAAGTTCATAGTTTGATGTTTAAAATATTTGTGCCTCCAACATATTTGAACTTACAATTTACTACATATAGTGATATACAATGTAGTTCTTAAATTCAGATTCCGCAATCATAAAATGTAGTTCTTAAATTCAGATTTCGACCAAAATTGACCGGAGTACCAAAAATTTTAAAATTTCAGTTTTAAATCTAATAGCGTCAGTGTTTATATATCATTTGACCGTAGAAATATACTGATTGACTTAATTTAAAAAAACACTAACTAAAAATTACATAATAAAATTTTTAAAAGTACACAATAAAGTAAACTTGAAAATTACAACAAAAAGTTTTTAAAAAAATAATACATTTTAAAAATACAAAATAAAATTAAAATAAATTATATAAAGAAAAAGAAAATTAAATAAACTTGGAAATTACAATAAAAGAATTTAAAACCAAATATTAATTTGTTGAAAATACAAAATAAATACATGAAATGTTAAAAAAGGGTATTAAAATAAAAAATTACTTAAGACTGCATAATAATTAGTAAAACCTTATGCCCAAATGTGAAACAATTAAGTACAAAAAATATGAATTTAAAGTAAATAGACTAAATTTTATTTAGTACAACTTTTTATAAATAAAAAAATTGAAGTGTTCATCTTCTTTAAAAAGTCCATCTTCATCCTCAGGACAATCCTAATCTCCTTTCTTCTCACGTCTATACACAAACATCACTATTATTCAAAGAATACCACCACCGATTGAAAATTAAAGAAGAAACACTGGGTATAGAAGATGCCATTACCGACAAACCAGATCTAATTTTAAATTATCTCCTCTAACCATTCAAATATCTCCATAGCCAATTGCTGACCCGTCCCAACCGGAGCAGCCAAAGTTTTCTGCCCCTTCCGTAGTACCGCCGCCGCTCCTAGATCATCTGCTGCTACTCTTAGATTTGTTTTGCAACCAACTCGCTCTGTCTCTCCTCGATTAGTTGTGCGTTCGCCGTCGATTGTTCCGTCACAAAGGCAACAACATTATTATAATTATTTTATTTTTTTTAAGTCAAACCGTATTGTATGCGATGATATCGAATACAATTTTTATCTGAATTTGTAGGTTATATTGTATAAAATTGAGTACTTTATATAATAAATTATAAGCTCAAATATTTTGAAAGTAAAATTATGAATTTGATAGTACATGTGACAAAATTGTATTTAGTCCTTCGTATATATCCGAGAAACTAGTCCAGTTGTGCAAGAATATGTGAGAGATCGAATATTCAATACAAAAACAAAAATATTTAAATAATAAAAGAAAAACAACTATAAAGTTTTTACAATCTATCAGAAATATTGAATGGTCATTGTCTTCATTTACCATATACGCCTTAAAATTTAAAAAAATAAATAGTCATAATGGGCTTAATCAATGGATGGGGAAAGTGGAATTGTTCCCAAATATAAACAATTAAATATTACAAAGTGGAGAGTGAAGAATACAATAAAGTTATAAAACTAAGGGGAAATTAACAATATTTAATTATATTGTACCAGATATCAAAAGAATATATGGTGTTTTTTATTTTTATTATAAAACTGGGTGTGGTGGCTAGGGGAGAGATGATGCCAGACCACATATAAAAAAAATCAGCATAATATCTTATAAAGATTTCATGGATGCTACTATTCGAAAACTGAATTATAGTATTCATTCTTTAAAAAATTAAAATAAAAAACAAAAGATGCTTTTCTTTTTTATTGAAATATCAACTATCAAGTCCCAACAAAATTTGAGTAGTATTTTACAACCAAAAGTGCAAATCTGGTGGTGACAATGGATTATGTTGGGAAGAAACACAGGCTACTTTCATTAAAAAGTATATAAATGTTGCAAGCATTCAAGTGGTTACAAGCAGACCCTATATATGTTATCACCTCAAGAAAAACAAGAATGGTGCAAATACACAAGGAACTACTACAATTAATGAGCTATGCAAGTTTTATGTTTTTGAAGTGACAAAAAAATAACTTTTAAACCAAGTGTTTTGGATAAAAACTCTTTTTTGTTTTTGTCTTTGTTATTGTTTTTTGGTGGATTGTATATTTTTTGAATTAATATTATCCCATTAATAATTAAATTTTTCTATTTGCTTAAAAAAGATGTTACCTTGTCTAATAAATATACAAAGAGGGGGAATTGTTCATGAATCATGTACAAACAAACAAAGTTTTCGATAAATTTATATTAATAATAAATACCGACAGATACATGAGATATGAGATAGTTAATAAGAACCCCATAATAATAATTTATTTAATTTTATCGCTTAAAGTATCACGTTAATTGTAATCCAATTTTATCATGAAATTTGTGGACATATAACTTATTTTCACACATATAATAAATAGATTCAATTGTAATTAAATGGTGCTAATATAATGAAGAGTAGTGATAGAGGCAGATGTACCTTGTTCTTGTGGTTGATGTCGCAGAACTGACGAGCATGAAAACTTATACGCTTGAAGCATGGTTTCTTTTTTTATTTCTCTTTTTCGTGCTTTCTCCAGAAAGATGAATGAATGAATGAAATTGACAGAAAATGATCTCCATTTTTATATACAAAGTTTAGTTGGTGCATATTGGGAACAAAGTAGTATTTTTTTTTCAGTAGGGAAAATGTTACTAAATTCATTAAAGAAGTAGATAGTCCAACAAATTAACCAAGTAATAATAGAGATCCAAAGGATTGGCCTGCTAGTCAAAAAAGGTTTGCTCCCATCTTTTAACTTTTTGAGTTTGAACTTGATGCCAACATTCTGTGTACACTTCTCAATGTATCAGGCAAATGTGAGTGCGTGTTTAAAATTATCTGGAAATTAATTTATTTTTAGTTGATGCGTAAATTAGTTCGAAAATACATTTGTCATTTAAATTTTAAAAAAAATCAGGCATGACAATTCAACAAATATTAAAAATAAGAACACGAAAACTAGGTATATAATTAAATATTAGATAGATTTATTTATACACATAAAAATAAAGACATATAAATATATGCATACCCTCTGAAATATCATCCAAATTCCAAATACACCAAAATTTCAGCGTCAAAATTGGCGGCTCTATTGTGTTGATTCAGTGTTCTTTGTTATTATATATTAATTAATAAAAGGAAAAAGAACATGTTAGTCAAGCGTGAGAAAAATTAAATATATACAATCTAGAAACTTCAAACATATAGTCGATGAACAAGCAATGGACAAATCTAGAACGTGTATTTGTCATATATAATGAGTCCATCCTGGGTTTCCTAATGCCCAGGTAAAAAATTTCAAGTGTGCCCCTTTATATAAAATAAATAAATAAATAAATAAACTATCAACTAATTATTTTTATTAAAATTATAAAAATTTGTAAAAGATAAGGAAGAACACTTTAAAATATCATCGAAGCAAATAATTATCACATGTACCTAAAAATAAAAATATCAATGAAATCAGTAAAACTAATGAAATACCCACTGTAGTTGGCAATTTTTACTGATTACACAATTGAACTTTTAATTTTTTAAATTATCCCACTAAACTAATTATTATTTTGAAATTGAGTTATTCCGTTAAAAAAAATAAATGGACGTTAATTTTTTATCTACAAAACTAATGAATTACCGACTGTAGTTTGCACGTTTTACTGATTACACCATTGAACTTTTAATTTTTCAGATTACCCCATTAAACTAATTAAAAAATAATTATTTTTAAAAATAATTATTATTTTCAGTAAAAAATATTAGAAACTTTAAATTTTTTTTCCATAAAATGAGTAAAGTTTCATAAAATATAGATTTAAAAAAAATTAAAGTTTTATGAAACCTTACTGATTTAAAAAAAAAATCTTTTTTTCCCTTATGAAAATAAAGTTTATTTTTTTTAATCTATATTTTATAAAATTTTACTCATTTTTTTTAAACATGAAGAATTTTCCAAATTTTTTCTTCAAAATAATATTTATTTATAAAAATTGTTAATTTCTTTTTTGAAAAAATTGAATTAGCGTTTTTTATTTATCTTTTATTGTTTTTTTATTTTAATTTCTATTTTTAGTTTTTTTTTAAAAATTTCTAATATTAAGAATGAGTCATTCTGTTAAAAAATTAAGTAAACATTAATTTAATTTAAAATCACTTTAATTTTTTTGAATTTATATTTTATGAAACTCTACTCATTTTATGAAGAAAAAAAGTTTCTAATATTTTTTACTTACAATAATAATTATTTTTAAAAATATTTAAAATAATTATTTTTAATTAGTTTGACGGGGTAATTTGAAAAATTAAAAGTTCAATGGTGTAATTAGTAAAATGTGCCAACTACAGTGGATAATTCATTAATTTTGTAGATAAAAATTTAACGTTCGTTTATTTTTTTTAACGGAATGACCCAATTTCAAAATAATAATTAGTTTAGTGGTGTAATTTGAAAAATTAAAAGTTTAATGGTGTAATCAGTAAAATCTACCAACTACAGTGAGTCTTTAGTTTTGCCCGATGAAATCTAAATCACAAAATATTATTTAAAATGTCTTCTTCTTACACTTTTAGATGCAAAATCATCAATTATACTATCATATTTAATGTCTTCTAACATATCATTTTTAATACATAATATTGCTAATCTTTTTATTATTTTATTTTTTATACACTTAAATACATAAGCTTATAAAAAAAAATTGGGCTCCCCTCAACTGTGAGCCCTGGACGGTTGCCCTGGTGGCCCTTGCCCAGGGCTGGCTCTGCATATATAGTGATTTATTTGTCATTTTTTTTTATTAATAAATGATGTATAATATTTTAAAATTTTAATTCTTTTATATTTAGTTTTATTACGTGTTTTATGTGTATATAAGCTTATTAAGTGATTTATTGATTTAAGGAAGAATTGGAGCTGAAAAGAAAAAATTATTGCTAAGAAGAGCAAAATGGGAAGATTCAACCTCTAGATTTTCAACTAAGTTTTGGGCTGTGTTGGAGTTTTAGAATGACAAAATAGTCTTCTTGAGTCTGTAGAGGACGTTTTAAGCTTTCCAGAAAGATGGTTTACAAAAATTCGAGTTCGTTTGGGTCTCCAAACATTGTTTCAAATACAAACTTATTGGAGTTGGATTTCTGTCCAGACTAGTAAGCTTATAAAGGTCATATCTATATATCAACGAATAGTTACGGGACCTGCCACCTGTCAAATCAAAGCTCGCGGAAAAATCTACGAAGTTGAAATGTTCAAAGCTGTTTGTTGCCTCTTTTTTAGTTCTAACAAAAGAGCTCTAACTAATGCAAGTATACATGTGTCAACAAGTAATACAGAGTAAGTCGAGTATCGATCCACGGAGAAAGATTTCTAAATTAAACTATTATGCATCCACTAAATCACTATTTTTATATGCTTAAACTAATGTTTATGATGGTGAATTACTCTAAACTCAAATAATAACTAACAGAAGAATATTAATGTAATAAATCAAATCGGAAAATAATGGGATCCTAACTTCATTTAATAGTTCATCTAATCACCACCATTATGCAAAATTATTCACATATCACAGGAAATTAGCCTAGAGCACAAACGCCGACATAACCATTTTTCAATGTATTATGACCTACTTACATAACATCCACATACAATAGACATCATGTAATCTTCAATAAAACCAAGATCACTATATTTCTATGTGAAATTGCAGCCATATTGAATTTAAGCACAAGCCCTTGTATAACTCATACGGTGAAACAGTATATCTCTATCTGGTTCACGAAATATAAAGCTAAGTAAAACAGCCCCATATACGCATGCTATCTTGATTACACCCATACTTGCATGTTATTTTTCCACTCTATACAAGTATATAAAATGAATGATGATCAATCATTCATGCATTCAAATCAACCATGATAGAAATTTCTGATGATACACAAACAGTCCAGCACTCAAGCATTCATTTAGACTATATATTAAAATCCGTTAGAATCCCATAATGGAGTTTAGTTCATCGCTGAAACGAAAGCCATTATGGGATCAAAACAACACATGGAAAATAAATAAACAATTAAAAGAGAGACGATAGAATCGATCAAACCCAATTGCTGATTATAATCCAAACGTAACGTTCAAATCCTCAATATTCTCCAGCAACATAAAAGTAGTTCATCCACAATGATTGAAATCCAAAGAAGAAGTAGAAAATAATACGTCTATGCTTGGTTCATCAATGGAAACCTCTCAAAGCGTAAAACCCTAGTTCTCTATTATGAAAACACGTAAAAACTAAAGATGGATACGTCTGGTGCCAACCATAATCGTTTATATCAACTCAAACACTTCAATTTTAAAAATTAAAATAAAGTCAGCAACTTCGGTCAACTACGCGCGCGGCCGCGCGCTGTCCCTTCGTAATCATAGCGCAGGAGCGCGAGTGCAAAGTCAGTTCTGACCGGGTGATGGCGCGGGCACGTGTCTTTTAGCCTGTGTAGCCGCACGGCCGCGAGGCTTATACATTTTGAGTTCTTGACTCTGCTGCTGCTACTGCTACTGCTTCTGTGTTCAGCTACTGATCCCTCTTCTTGCATCCATGCTCAGTTGCATATCTCCAATTGTTCCTTGCGTCATGCTTCCATTAGCCTCATGCCATCTACCATCGCCAAGCTATGCCATTTCCTGCACTTTCACACCAAAGGAGTTCTCAGTACATGCAATGCAAAACAAAACAAAATGCCACTAAAAACACACTAAAGTGTACTTGAGATGGGTATAGTTCTCGTGAATTGATAGAGAAAAGGAAGATGACTTGCCTGATAGTGAGTGATAGTTGATGAAGTGAATAACCCCCCAAACTTATTTCGTACAACCACTCTCTGAAACCCTAGCTTTATAATGCAGATATTGATCGTGGGTAGAAGTTGAACGTGGGTAGAACCGTGGGTAGTAGAGCAATTGGTAACGGCTTGGAGATGAGAGGTTGTGCGTTATGGAAAGAACAAAGGAAATTTAAAAGGCTTGTCCGGAAACTTATCATATACTTCTATTGCACCATGTAGGAAGACAGTCTTCACTGTAAATGGCCCTGACCATCTTGATTTCAGCTTCTCGGGAAAAAGTTTAAGTCTGGAGTTAAAAAGCAAAACTCTTTGTCCCGGTTCAAGTGTTCTTTCTATGATCTTGCGATCATGCCATTTTTTCACCTTCTCCTTGTACAACTTTGAATTCTCATACGCCTGTAATCGGAATTCATCCAACTCATTGAGTTAGAGTAGGCGTTTCTCCCCTACAGCTTTCAAATTAAAGTTGAGCTTCCGAATCGCCCAATATGCCTTATGCTCTAGCTCTATAGGAAGGTGACATGCTTTGCCGTAGACTAGCTGGAAAGGTGACATGCCCAATGGAGTCTTGTATGCAGTCCTGTATGCCCAAACAGCATCATCTAGCTTTAAAGACCAAACATTCCTCATGGGATTCACAACTTTTTCAAGGATTCTTTTAACTTCTCGATTTGACACTTCAGCTTGGCCATTCATTTATGGGTGATAAGTTGTAGTAATACGATGGTTCACCCCGTACTTGGCCAACAAAGCTGTAAACTGCCTGTTGCAGAAATGACTGCCTTCATCACTAATGATGGCCCTTGGAGTCCCAAACCTTGTGAAGATACTTCTGTGTAAAAACTTGAGGACTACTTTGGCATTATTTGTCGGAAGAGCTGCCACTTCTACCCATTTCGACACATAATCCAATGCGAGCAAGACGTAGAGATTTTCGCAAGAAGAAACAAACGGGCCCATGAAATCAATCCCCCACACATCAAAAATTTCCACTTCGAGGATCGTATTCAAGGGCATTTCATTTCTTTTCGAGATGTTCCTAACTCTCTGACATTTATCACACCTCTGGACAAAACTGTACGCATCTTTGAAAATTATCGGCCAGTAGAATCCTGCTTGTAGCACTCTAGTCGTTGTTCGCTCTCCACCATAATGACCCCCATACACAGAAGCGTGACAATCCTGCAAAATCCCCTCGGTCTCACTGTATGGGATACACTTTTTTATCATTTGATCAGCACACTCTTTAAACAAGTACGACTCATCCCATATATACCATTTGACATCATGCAAAATTTTTTTCTTTTGATGACCCACCAAGTCAGAAGGTACCATCTTACTCACCAAATAGTTCGCGTAGTCTGCAAACCATGACACTTCCCCTTTCACCACAAACAACTGCTCGTTTGGAAAGGATTCATTAATAATAACCTTGTCGTCCACTTCTCTTTTCGGAATCTCTAGTCGAGATAAGTGGTCCGCCACTTGGTTTTCAGTGCCCTTTCTGTCCTTGATCTCAAAATCAAATTCTTGCAACAATAAAATCCATCTGATCAACTGGGGCTTTGCATCTTTCTTTGCCACTAAGTGTCGAATTGCCGCATGATCCGTGTACACTATCACCTTTTTACCAATCAGATATGCTCGAAATTTATCAAAGACATACACCACTGCCAATAACTCTTTCTCTGTGGTGGTATAGTTCAACTGTGCATCTGTAAGGGTCTTGCTAGGATAATAGATCACATGAAATATCTTTTCCTTTCTCTGCCCCAAAACAGCCCCTACAACGTAATCACTGGCATCACACATCAACTCAAATGGCAAATCCTAATCTGGTGCAGTAATAACTGGTGCCGAAGTTAGTTTCCCCTTTAAGTGCTCAAATGCCGACACGCAAGCCTTATCAAAATTAAACTATGCATCCTTCTCTAATAAACTGCATAGTGGTTTAGTTATTTTGGAGAAGTCCTTGATGAATCTGCGGTAGAAGCTTGCATGTCCCAAAAAACTACGAACACCTTTTACTGAAGTAGGAGGAGGAAAGTTCTCAATAGTTTCTAGCTTCGTCCTATCCACCTCGAGTCCCTTCTTCGAAACTTTGTGTCCCAAAATGATTCCTTCTTATACCATAAAATGGCACTTTTCCCAATTCAGCACTAAGTTTGTCTCAACACACTTCTTCAAAACCATCACCAAATTCTCAAGGCATAAATCAAATGAGTCCCCGAAGACTGAGAAATCATCCATAAATACCTCCACATTCTGTTCCACCATATCCAAAAAAATAGCCATCATGCATCTCTGAAAGGTGGCTGGAGCATTGCACAACCCGAAAGACATCCTTCTGAAAGCAAAAGTGCCGTATAGACATGTCAAGGTTGTCTTTTCCTGCTGTTCTGGAGCTATAACAATTTGGTTGTAGCCTGAATATCCGTCCAAAAGGCAATAATACTCATGACCTGCTAGTTTGTCCAACATCTGATCGATAAACGGTAGTGGAAAATGATATTTCTTTGTAGCTTTATTGAGCCTGCGGTAGTCCATGCAGACTCTCCACCCCGTCACTGTTCGTGTTGGAATCAACTCATTATTCTCATTAGTAATCACGGTCATACCATCCTTTTTCGGTACACACTGCACTGGGCTCACCCATGAACTATCTGAAATCGAATAGATTATACCTGCATCCAACCATTTCAATACTTCTTTCTTGACCACTTCTTTCATTATCGGATTAAGTCTTCTTTATTGCTCAACCGACGGCTTACTATCATCTTCCAACAGGATCTTATGCATGCAAAAAGAAGGGCCGATCCCTTTAATATCTGCTATGGTCCATCCAATAGCTAATTTGAACTCTCTAAGCACTTGTAGCAGTTTTTCTTCGTGAAAAGATGTTAGTGTAGAAGAAATAATCATAGGTAGCTTTGAATCACTATTATGCATCCACTAAATCACTATTTTTATATGCTTAAACTAATGTTTATGATGGTTAATTACTCTAAACTCAATTAATAACTAACAGAAGAATATTAATGTAATAAATTAAATCGGGAAATAATGGGATCCTAACTTCATTTAATAGTTCATCTAATCACCACCATTATGCAAAATTATTCACATATCACAGGAAATTAGCCTAGAGCACAAACGCCGACATAACCATTTTTCAATGTATTATGACCTACTTACATAACATCCACATACAATAGACATCATGTAATCTTCAATAAAACCAAGATCACTATATTTTTATGTGAAATTGCAGCCATATTAAATTTAAGCACAAGCCCTTGTATAACTCATACGGTGAAACAGTATATCTCTATCTGGTTCACGAAATATAAAGCTAAGTAAAACAGCCCCATATACGCATGCTATCATGATTACACCCATACTTGCATGTTATTTTTCCACTCCATACAAGTATATAAAATGAATGATGATCAATCATTCATGCATTCAAATCAACCATGATAAAAATTCCAGATGATATACAAATAGTCCATCACTTAAGCATTAATTTAGACTACATATTAAAATCAGTTAGAATCCCATAATGGAGTTTAGTTCATCGCTAAAACGAAAGCCATTATGGGATCAAAACAACACATGGAAAATAAATAAATAATTAAAAGATAGAAGATAGAATCGATCAAACCCAATTGCTGATTATAATCCAAACGTAACGTTCAAATCCTCAATATTCTCCAGCAACATAAAAGTAGTTCATCCACAATGATTGAAATCCAAAGAAGAAGTAGAAAATAATACGTCTATGCTTGGTTCATCAATGGAAACCTCTCAATGCGTAAAACCCTAGTTCTCTATTATGAAAACACGTAAAAACTAAAGATGAATACGTCTGGTGCCAACCATAATCGTTTATATCAACTCAAACACTTCAATTTTAAAAATTAAAATAAAGTCAGCAACTTCGGTCAACTACGCGCGCGGCCGCGCGCTGTCCCTTCGTAATCATAGTGCAGGAGCGCGAGTGCAAAGTCAGTTCTGACCGGGTGATGGCGCGGGCACGCGTCTTTTAGCCTGTGTAGCCGCACGGCCGCGAGGCTTATACATTTTGAGTTCTTGACTCTACTGCTGCTACTGCTTCTGTGTTCAGCTACTGATCCCTCTTCTTGCATCCATGCTCAGTTGCATATCTCCAGTTGTTCCTTGCGTCATGCTTCCATTAGCCTCATGCCATCTACCATCGCCAAGCTATGCCATTTCCTGCACTTTCAAACCAAAGGAGTTCTCAGTACATGCAATGCAAAACAAAACAAAATGCCACTAAAAACACACTAAAGTGTACTTGAGATGTGTATAGTTCTCATGAATTGATATGCAATAAGTAGGTATAAAACCCACTTATCAAATACCCCCAAACTTGAACTATTGCTTGCTCTCAAGCAATGCATCCTATATAAAAACTGAAAATGCAACTACATGCTATGAAACTAAATCATGATGTAACTAGTCTCACATTGTTCCAACCATAACAGAATTTCAGTCCAAAATGCCTGAGCAAATTATTCAGATTCGAGAATACAAATTCAAACCAAACTATAGGCATAATATCATACACTCAAATAATTCATATATGCTATAAAGATGCTGGTGTGTGTGTTGTGTTCACCAAAACTTGATTTAAGCAAAGAATACAAATACTAAACTGCTCTAAACAGAAAATTACAGTCTAAATTAAGACTCATGTATACTTATGCAACAAAGACTGTTCCAACATATCAAAACAAACTAAGGTTCAACGATAGGCTTAACTACTTTATTTCTACTCACGAGGGCGATTTTCGCTCTTTCCCGCGGTGTTTATTGCTATTATTATTATTATTATTATTATTATTATTTTTTCTTTTTTCACATGACTGTGCAATGACTCATTCCATTAGGCTAACAATGCTACCCCTTAGCGAGCTTTCAACCAACGACTCCCAGACCATAAAAGACCTTAGGGCGCTAGGTGTTAAGAGACCCCTACGGGCGTACTTACTCAAGTAACAAAGGCCTTGAAATAAGACTAGCCACGTTATTATATATATATATATATATATATATATATATATATATATATATATATATATATATATATATATATATATATATATTTTATAGCATACCCATGTGTTCCCAAAGTTTGATTATCAATGTTTCGTACAGTCTAAATCTATTTTCCACATATTTCTCTTTTTAAAACGGCATTTTCTATTAAGCAATGCAACACATCATTCTTATGCCTACAAGCAATTGTGAACACGACAGTGCAAACCGAAAGCATCTAAACAACATCATGAATTACATCGTGTAAAACATTATATCTAAGCTCATGTTATCCAAAATACTCAACAATCCTTCAAAATTCACTTTCATCCTAGGCTAGACAAAATTTCCATAAAGCTAAAACTATGAGACATGCAACTACACATATACTAACACAAATAATGATGACTAAAAAAAACTAGAACTGTGAGACATGTAACTACACATATACTAACACAAATAATGATGACTAAAAATAGAATAATATAACATGCAATTATTATCTAATACACAAACATGCAAATTGTAAACTAAACATGCAAATACTATATGCACTACCCTACTACCCCAATATCCCCAAACTTATAATATTCATTACCCCAATGAATGAAGGTATAGGGTTAGAGAAACTCCCCTACTGCTCAGCTGCACCACCTTCGTCGGGTGGTGAATCCGGTGGTGGATATCGAACGGCTGACCCGAACTGTGGCCACTCAAGCGTTGTCCCTTGATGTGCAAATGCCTCCGCCAATGACCTCGTCAGACCCGTAGCAAATGCTACAAAGTTGTCGTACATCGCGTCAACCTTTCGCTCCAACCTTCGGAGCTGTCGATCCCCATGAATAGCGGTAGCTTAGGTTAACGGGCCCGCTTCATCTGTCTAAGAGGGCTGCGGTGGTGGCGGCACTGAGAATGTGGGTTGGATGATAAAGCCTTTTCCTCGCGGGTGCGGTGCACCTCCTTCCCGATCCTCAAATTTTGCAATGGTTGTGTGAGTGATGTCTTAGCTCGGGTTCTACATTTGTTCATTGTCCCAATGTCATCCATGATGGGTACACAATATAGCTACAACAGACGCGTGTGGAATACTCCCCGTAGTGCTTCCCCGCAGATAACGTATCATATTCTAATGAATTAGGTGGCCCACATCAATGTACTTGCCTGTGATTATTCCCCATAGAATGATTGCCCTCTCCGCTGTGATTTCATGCTGTGAGACGACGGAACGAGCTTGGCACATATAAATAAATTCCATGCTTTAGCATACCGATTCAAGGCTGAGGCTGGGAATATTCGAGGCTGATTCGTGCTGGCCTTATAAGTCCACTTCGTTCCTGGAATGCACAATTCAGTAATGACAACTTCCAAATCTATTTCCAAATGTGCACCGTCAACCCAATTATCGGACCCTATCGGTGGTGTGTCAAGTATCTTGAAAATTGCTCTGATTGCGGGAGGTCGAAAATTGACTTGAACTTCGCGAACCACGGATAACCCACTCATCGTGTCTTTTGCATTCACATAGAATTCTTGGACAATACCCATGGGGGCAGGCATAGTAGTGGCAGTCAATCCAAACCATCCGCTTTCTTGAATCATATTCCACAATTGACCATCTTGTTTCTCAGGCTTGAATCCCCTTTCTTTCATAAATGTTTTGGTCACGATTCTGTAATACTTCATCTGTGCTTCTAGACTGAGAAATTTTGTATGATCCATGACATCCTCCCCTTGACTGCTAGAGGAGGACGATGATGAAGAAGAAATCGAACGTGCTCTTTTAGGACCCATTTGCAATTGATAGAGAAAAGGAAGATGACTTGCCTGATAGTGAGTGATAGTTGATGAAGTGAATAACCCCCCAAACTTATTTTTTACTACCACTCTCTGAAACCCTAGCTTTATAATGCAGATATTGATCGTGGGTAGAAGTTGAACGTGGGTAGAACCGTGGGTAGTAGAGCAATTGGTAACGGCTTGGAGATGAGAGGTTGTGCGTTATGGAGAGAACAAAGGAAAACGCCTCTGTGTGATTTCAAATGATAGAAGAAATTAGTCACAACACCTATTTTAAAACTAATTTTTTTTAAAAGTTCCGGTTCCAAACGCGACCGCGCGCGTTTTCAAGGGATCTGTGGCACGGGCGCGCAAGTGACTTTTTCTATTCAGACTTCCTTGTAGCGCGGGTGCACAGTTTCTTAAGCATGTCCAGGCGCTGCCACGCGAGTCTGATTCCTACACTATTAATTTTCATTCTCAACACTGGAAGACAGTACTGCATTCACTCCAAGATAACTACATAGACATCAATAAACACTGTCAAGGCGTGAATTACTGAGTAAGCATGAGTGTCTAACTTAATATCATAATTTCAATGCTATGCACAGACACAATCATATGACATTCAGCTACGACTATATTTATGCAAAGCTAGCAAACTATCACACAAAAATAAAATAAAAATGGAGATAGAAATAATGGGTTGCCTCCCATCAAGCGCTAAGTTATAGTCAATTAGCTTGACTGTCTCTGAATCTCATGTCGAAGAAAGAATTGAGGTAACTTTTTGTCTGTCCACCTCACCAACAAAGTAGTGCTTCAATCGCTGTCCATTCACCTTAAAAGGCTTGTCCGGAAACTTATCATATATTTCTATTGCACCATGTGGGAAGACAATCTTCACTATAAATGGCCCTGACCATCTTGATTTCAGCTTCCCGGGAAAAAGTTTAAGTTTGGAGTTAAAAAGCAAAACTCTTTGTCCCGGTTCAAATGTTCTTTCTATGATCTTGCGATCATGCCATTTTTTTACTTTTCCTTGTACAACTTTGAATTCTCATACGCCTGTAATTAGAATTCATCCAACTCGTTGAGTTGGAGTAGGCGTTTCTCCCCTGCAGCTTTCAAATTAAAGTTGAGCTTCCGAATCGCCCAATATGCCTTATGCTCTAGCTCCATAGGAAGGTGACATGCTTTGCCGTAGACTAGCTGGAAAGGTGACATGCCCAATGGGGTCTTGTATGCAGTCCTGTATGCCCAAACAGCATCATCTAGCTTTAAAGACCAAACATTCCTCATGGGATTCACAACTTTTTCAAGGATTCTTTTAACTTCTCGATTTGACACTTCAGCTTGGCCATTCATTTATGGGTGATAAGTTGTAGTAATACGATGGTTCACCCCGTACTTGGCCAACAAAGCTGTAAACTGCCTGTTGCAGAAATGACTGCCTTCATCACTAATGATGGCCCTTGGAGTCCCAAACCTTGTGAAGATACTTCTGTGTAAAAACCTGAGGACTACTTTGGCATTATTTGTCGGAAGAGCTGCCACTTCTACCCATTTCGACACATAATCCAATGCGAGCAAGATGTAGAGATTTTCGCAAGAAGAAACAAACGGGCCCATGAAATCAATCCCCCACACATCAAAAATTTCCACTTCGAGGATCGTATTCAAGGGCATTTCATTTCTTTTCGAGATGTTCCCAACTCTCTGACATTTATCACACCTCTGGACAAAACTGTACGCATCTTTGAAAATTATCGGCCAGTAGAATCCTGCTTGTAGCACTCTAGTCGCTGTTCGCTCTCCACCATAATGACCCCCATACACAGAAGCGTGACAATCCTGCAAAATCCCCTCGGTCTCACTGTATGGGATACACTTTTTTATCATTTGATCAGCACACTCTTTAAACAAGTACGGCTCATCCCATATATACCATTTGACATCATGCAAAATTTTTTTCTTTTGATGATCCACCAAGTCAGAAGGTACCATCTTACTCACCAAATAGTTCGCGTAGTCTACAAACCATGGCACTTCCCCTTTCACCACAAACAACTGCTCGTCTGGAAAGGATTCATTAATACAACCTTGTCGTCTGCTTCTCTTTTCAGATTCTCTAGTCAAGATAAGTGGTCCGCCACTTAGTTTTCAGTGCCCTTTCTATCCTTGATCTCCAAATCAAATTCCTGCAATAATAAAATCCATCTGATCAACTGAGGCTTTGCATCTTTCTTTTCCACTAAGTGTCGAATTGCCACGTGATCCGTGTACACTATCACCTTTGTACCAATCAAATATGCTCGAAATTTATCAAAGGCATACACCACTGCCAATAACTCTTTCTCTGTGGTGGTATAGTTCAACTGTGCATCTATAAGGGTCTTACTAGCATAATAGATCACATGAAATATCTTTTCCTTTCTCTGCCCCAAAACAGACCCTACAACGTAATCACTGGCATCACACATCAACTCAAATGACAAATCCCAATCTGGTGCAATAATAACTGGTGCCGAAGTTAGTTTCCCCTTTAAATGCTCAAATACCGACACAAAAGCCTTATCGAAATTAAACTGTGCATCCTTCTCCAATAAACTGCATAGTGGTTTAGCTATTTTGGAGAAGTCCTTGATGAATCTGCGGTAGAAGCCTGCATGTCCCAAAAAACTGTGAACACCTTTTACTGAAGTAGGTGGTGGCAAGTTCTCAATAGTTTCTAGCTTCGTCCTATCCACCTCGAGTCCCTTCTTCGAAACTTTATGTCCCAGAATGATTCCTTCTTGTACCATAAAATGGCACTTTTCCCAATTCAGCACTAAGTTTGTCTCAACACTCCTCTTCAAAACCATCACCAAATTCTCAAGGCATAAATCAAACGAGTCCCCGAAGACTGAGAAATCATCCATAAATACCTCCACATTCTGTTCCACCATATCCAAAAAAATAACCATCATGCATCTCTGAAAGGTGGCTGGAGCATTGCACAACCCGAAAGACATCCTTCTGAAAGCAAAAGTGCCGTATGGACATGTGAAGGTTGTCTTTTCCTGGTCTTCTGGAGCTATAACAATTTGGTTATAGCCTGAATATCCGTCCAAAAGGCAATAATACTCATGACCTGCTAGTCTGTCCAACATCTGATCGATAAACAGTAGTGGAAAATGATCTTTCCTTGTAGCTTTATTGAGCCTGCGGTAGTCCATGCAGACTCTCCACCCCGTCACTATTCGTGTTGGAATCAACTCATTATTCTCATTAGTAATCACGGCCATACCACCCTTTTTCGGTACACACTGCACTGGGCTCTCCCATGAACTGTCTGAAATCAGATAGATTATACCTGCATCCAACCATTTCAATACTTCTTTCTTGATCGCTTCTTTCATTATCAGATTAAGTCTTCTTTGTTGCTCAACCAACGACTTACTATCAGCTTCCAACAGGATCTTATGCATGCAAAAAGAATGACTGATCCCTTTAATATCTGCTATGGTCCATCCAATAGCTGATTTGAACTCTCTAAGCACTCGTAGCAGTTTTTCTTCCTGAAAAGATGTTAGTGCAGAAGAAATAATCACATGTAGGTTTGAATCTTTATTTAAAAATGCATACCTTAGATGATCTGGAAGTGGTTTCAATTCAAGTTCTGGAGGTGTCTCAAGAGATGGCTTCAATTTTACCGACGTCTCTCCAGCTTTCTTCAATGGCTCAGCAGGTGTTTTGAATTTTTTGAATTGTGGAGTAGTATCCAGATACTGCACAAGTTCTTCAAATTCCTCGTCCTCCAATTCTAAATTTTCAGCAATGACATTTCTCAACGGTTCATAATCCTTTAAACTCTGTACTTCATCATTTAGAACCTGATCCACCAAATCAACTCGGAAACATTCTTCTTCATCTATCGAAAACTTCATCGCCTTGAATACATTAAAGGTAACCTCCTGATCATGAACATGCATAGTGAGTTCCCCTTTCTGTACGTCTATCAAGGTTCTTCCTGTGGCTAAGAATGGTCTCCCCAGTATGATTGGTATACTCTTATCTTCCTCATAATCCAAAATGATGAAGTCAGCCGGAAAGATGAATTTATCCACTTTCACCAATACATCTTCAACAATTCCCCGTGGATACGTGATGGATCTGTCAGCTAGCCGCAAAGAAATATTTGTCGGCCTTGGAGCCTGCAATCCCAACTGGTTGAATACGGATAGGGGCATCAATTTGATACTCGCCCCAAGATCACATAGACACTTACTGAAACTCATCTTCCCGATCATACATGGAATTGTGAAACTGCCCGGATCCTTCAGCTTTAGAGGTAGTTTACGCTGAAGCACTGCACTGCATTCCTCTGTCAAGGCTACTGTCTCAAACTCTTCTAATCTCATTTTCCTTGATAATATACCCTTCATGAACTTTGCATAACTTGGCATCTGTTCCAATGCCTTCGCGAAAGGTATGTTGATCTACAGCTTTTTAAAAACCTCCAAAACTTGCTAAACTGCTTGTCCTCCCTCTGCTTAGTCAATCTCTGTGGATACGGAACTGGAGGGTGAACTAGTGGTATTGTACTCATGGGCTTCTAATTTGAACCTACTTTATCCTTCTCTACTTGCTGCAACTTAGAACCCTCATGATTTTCTTTCTGCTCAACCAACTTCTCTGTATCGCGCGGCCGCGCATCATCCCCTTGTAAACCAGGCGCGGCCGCGCCTAGTGAATTTCTTGCACACTGCTTCCCAGACTTGAGTGTTATAGCCTGACACTGTTCTTTCCCTTCTCTTCTTGGATTTGCCTCTGTAGTACTCAGTAATGAACCCTGGGGCCTATTGTTAAGCATGCTCATCATTTTCCCCATTTGAGTTTCCAGATTTTTAATAGCCACTGCTTGTCTTTTGATCATAACCTCCGTGTTTTCCATGTACTTGATCATCATCTCCTCCATTTCTGATTTCTTTTCTTGTTGAGGTACAGATGGAGTATGATGTTGTTGTTGTTGAGAAAATCCAGGTGGAAAAGGTGGTCTTGGAGTAAACTGTTGCTGCGCTGGCTGTGAATGGAACTGATTATTCGGCTGAAACTGATTTTATTGATTTCCTTGATTATTTGACCAACTGAAGTTAGGATGATTGTGGTTGTTGGAGTTGTACGTGTTCTAAAATTGTCCTTGGTCTTTCCTGTAATTACTTACATACTGTACCGACTCTGAGCTGATAGCACATTGATCTGTCGAGTGTGACCCTGCACAAATCTCATATACGAATGCAACTATTTTCGCTTTGTTCTCTGCAAATGAATCTATTTTCTTCGCCATAGCTGCCATCTGTGCCGACAACTGAGTAATAGCATCCACTTCCAACAAACCTATAACTTTGGGCTGTGGCATCCGAGATGTAGGGTTTTGAAAGTCATTTGCTGCCATTGTCTCGATAAGGTTATAGGTTTCCTCATAACTCTTTGCCCATAATGCTCCTCCTGCAGCTGCATCTACAACCGGCCTAGACTGCCATCCTAATCAATTGTAAAATATGTTGATCACCATCCAATCTGGCATACCATGGTGTGGACATTCCTTAACATCTCTTTGTATCTCTCCCAGGCCTTATATAAGGATTCACCCTATTGTTGCTCAAATTGAGAGATAGTTGTCCTCATCTTCACAGTCTTAGCCATTGGGAAAAATTTGGCTAAAAACTTCTGTGCTAGGTCCTCCTATGTAGTAATTGATCCTGAAGGCAAAGAATGAAGCCAACTTCTCACTTTATCCCTCAATGAGAACGGAAACAGCCTAAGGTTGATAGCATCCTCCGTCACTCCGTTGTATCTAAAAGTATCACATATCTCGATGAAACTCAACAGGTGCTCATTAGGATCATCTGAAGCAACACCCCAAAACTGTACCAAATTCTGCACCATCTGAATAGTGCCCTATTTTATCTCGAATGTATTAGCTTCTGTCGCTGGTCTAACTATGCTTGACTGTAGTCCATTGATATTAGGCATGGAATAGTCTCTCAGAGCCCTATGCTCCTCTCTTTGCTATTCTCTTTGTCCCTCGGCTGCCATATCGGATGTAGTACCATCTAACTTTGCTTGCAAATTTCTATGTACTCTCGCTTTCCAACCTCTCCCGTTAATATTATCCTGTGCTGGTAGCAATTCTGAGTTGGATGATCGTGTGTGCATAAAAATTATACAAGTACCTGCAACAAAACAAAAACAAAGATAGAAATGAGATAAGATTAGATTTGTCTAAGTCATATAATATAGCTTAAAACAGATGATAATTATTTAAATTTATACGCCTCTCCCCAGCAACGACTCCAAAAACTTGTTGCCTCTTTTTTAGTTCTAACAAAAGAGCTCTAACTCATGCAAGCATACATGTGTCAATAAGTAATACAGAGTAAGTCGAGTATCGATCCACGGAGAAAGATTTCTAAATTAAACTATTATGCATCCACTAAATCACTATTTTTATATGCTTAAATTAATGTTTATGATGGTGAATTACTCTAAACTCAAATAATAACTAACAGAAGAATATTAATGTAATAAATCAAATCGGGAAATAATGGGATCCTAATTTCATTTAATAGTTCATCTAATGACCACAATCATGAAAAATTATTCACATATCACAGGAAATTAGCCTAGAGCACAAACGCCGACATAACCATTTTTCAATTTATTATGACCTACTTACAAAACATCCACATACAATAGACATCGTGTAATCTTCAATAAAACCAAGATCACTATATTTCTATGTGAAATTGTAGCCATATTGAATTTAAGCACAAGCCCTTGTATAACTCATACGGTGAAACAGTATATCTCTATCTGGTTCACGAAATATAAAGCTAAGTAAAACAGCCCCATATACGCATGCTATCTTGATTACACCCATACTTGCATGTTATTTTTCCACTCTATACAAGTATATAAAATGAATGATGATCAATCATTCATGCATTCAAATCAACCATGATAGAAATTTCTGATGATACACAAACAGTTCAACACTCAAGCATTCTTTTAGACTACATATTAAAATTCGTTAGAATCCCATAATGGAGTTTAGATCATCGCTAAAACGAAAACCATTATGGGATCAAAACAACATATGGAAAATAAATAAACAATTAAAAGAGAGACGATAGAATCAATCAAACCCAATTGCTGATTATAATCCAAACGTAAGTTCAAATCCTCAATATTCTCCAGCAACATAAAAGTAGTGCATCCACAATGATTGAAATCCAAAGAAGAAGTAGAAAATAATATGTTTATGATTGGTTCATCAGTGGAAACCTCTCAAAGCGTAAAACCCTAGATCTCTATTATGAAAACACGTAAAAACTAAAGATGGATACGTCTGCGGCCAACCATAATTGTTTATATGAAGTCAAACACTTTAATTTTAAAAATTAAAATAAAGTCAGCAACTTCGGTCAACTACGCGCGCGGTTGCACGCTGTCCCTTCGTAATCATAGCGCGGGCGCGCGAGTGCAAAGTCAGTTCTGATCGGGTGATGGCGTGGGCGCGTGTCTTTTAGCATGTGTAGCCGCGTGGCCGCTAGGCTTATACATTATGAGTTCTTGACTCTGCTGCTGCTACTACTTCTGTGTTCAGCTACTGATCCCTCTTCCTGCATCCATGCTTAGTTGCATATCTCCAATTGTTCCTTGCGTCATGCTTCCATTAGCCTCATGGCATCTACCATCGCCAAGCTATGCCATTTCCTGTACTTTCACACCAAAGGAATTCTCAGTACATGCAATGCAAAATAAAACAAAATGCCCCTAAAAACACACTAAAGTGTACTTGAGATGGGTATAGTTCTCGTGAATTGATATCTAATAAGTAGGTATAAAACCCACTTATCACTATTGCTCTTAAGCTTGGAAGCCATGGCTCTCAATCCAAAGTCGTGGCTCTCTAGTCCAAAGCTCGCTAGTTTCTGTCCCTGTTCGCAAATTTTGAGTTAGAATGCGTTTCTGAAACCAAATTGCATGGGATTTTGATAGATTTTAGTTTTTTTCCAATTCTAATGTGAAGAGGATGTTTTAAAAGAGTATTTCTTTTACTCCTAAGTTAGGGTTTTCCTAGGTAGACTATAAATACATGTTATTAAAGACTTTCGAAGGGGGGATTGAAAACAATATACTTGGAGAAGGCATGTCAGGCTAAGCTCTTTATTTTCAGTTCTAAGGATGTTAAACCTTCTTTATAATTAATGGTTTGATCAAGTTTACTTTATTTATTCCTTCTTTCATGAGATTTATTTTGCTAATCTGTTTTAATTAATTATATGTTATTCTATCTGATTGATTTGATTTCGCTAGTTAGATTAATCTGATATATATCATCTGCTAGATTAAGATATAATATTAAGCAAACGATGTTATATCTGATCATAAGTAGCAATTAGTGATGTATGATTGTGGACAAGCATTTGAGTATTGCAAAGATTATCAGAACACAAGTTAAATAATCTCTGATTGTATGATTGTTGCTTGGAATAACCTAATTCTCTAATTCCTCATGCTACTGTTATATTAAATCTAGACTGATAGTTCTAGGTTGTATGATAGTTAAAGTCTATTGAGGCGATTGTCATATTAGATTTAAAACATAAGGAGAATTCTAGATAATTAACGATTGCGGTTATCTAGGGTTATTAATTTCATTGAAGGGTAAATATTGCTTAACTTGATTAATCCATAATTGTGAAAAGGTAAAACTGAATTGTAGAACTGAAGTCTTTTATTCACTAGTTATCCATATTAATTATTTTCTGTTTTCATTAATTGGTTAGTCAAACTCAAACCTCCCATGTTTATTAAAAACATTAGGATAAATATAAAACATATCACTCTCTGTGGAATCAATCCTAGCTTATTATTATTCTTATTCTTGTATTAGTAGCGTATAAGTAAGGTATTAATTTTGGAGGGTCAACGATAGCTCCCAATAAATGTAGTATAACGTGTATGTCAAGGTTGGGAAAATACATATACAATCTGAAAACATATAAAGCGGTGGAGACAGAATCAATTGACATATCTTATGATATATTTCAATAAGTTAAATTATTATCACTGTTAACGCCAAGATTCGTCCACGCACCCAATCACTAACAGCACGTACAAACCTGCACAGAAACAAAGTCATACTAAGAAACTTGACGACTTGGGCCGCCTGGGAATAATTCTAGTGTGAGAATAAGTATAGGTTGAATAATGTTAACAATTGAGGCTTAAAGCTTAATTGCTAAAATCTATGTTAGATCTAATCATTTTCAATGTTTTCAATCGATTGCGAATACTCCGCAAAACTCTAGATCCATATCTAGTGGGGAGGAGGTCCTAACTAATCGCACTAGGGATTCTTATCAATGAATCACCTAATAGCAGTTTTAGGATATATTTTTTTATATACTTTTGTTTAAATCTCGATTATGTCATTGTACGGATCTTCAGATTCCCTATATCTATGGATTCATATATATCCTAGGTACGGGGATCCTTCGATAGATCTCGTCATACACATATTCCCTCGATTAACGGCTTCAATTTTATGATCTAAAAGTTAGGGTTACGGAAGCCCCTTTTAGGTCTTTTCAAATTATGTCCGTGCATATTAATGTGAGCCTAAGAATCCCGAGGTCGAGATTCACCAATTGGACTTTGACTAGATTCCCATGTTGGACTATTCTTTATTAATTGTAATATTAAACTGTGTAAACCATTGTAAACGTAATTTCGGGCATTAAAATAACTTTGAGGGCTTCCTACTGAGAGACCAGATTTAAGGCCTCATGATAGTGAATATATATATATATATATATATATATATATATATATATATATATATTAATGAATGAAAAATTTATCAAAAATAAAATCACTGGTATGACCTTTAGAAAGGGTGTATTTGGTTCATATATTTTCAAATTAAAAAGGTACATTTTTCAAAGGGATGTACCTTTTTAAAGGGATGTAGCCTTTTCAAAGGGATGTACCCTTTGAAAAGGTATATAACCTTTTTAAAAGGATATATCTTGTCAAAGGGATGTACATCTTCAAAGGAGTATTTGGATACCTATAAATAGGTTCCAAATCTACCCACAACAATCACTTCAACTTCAATCCTTCTCAAGTTCTTAAAACTAAATTCATTCTTCATTCATTAAAAGTCATAGAGAGTATTCAAATTTTATTAGTTCGTGGAACTGTTTCATTGAAGTGCTACTTGTGAGAGTTGAAGACCATTTTATCCTGGGAAGTAGACGTCTGTAATACCCGAGATTTTTATAAATTAGAAATAAAAGTGTTTGAATATTTATTTTGAACACATATATATTTTGGTGGGTCATGAAAGGTGAAAATGAAAATTTAATTGAATCATGTTTGAAAGGATTAAGAAATTTATTGATAATATTGATAAGCTTGGTTACGATTGATTAAGCTTAAGTGTAAAGTCTTTTGTGGTGTAATTAAATTCTTAATGAGATTAATTGATGGATAACTTAATGAAGTGTTGGATCTAGGATAAATCCAAGCCCAACATTATTATTGTAACATACTTGCATAGTTGGGAGTTTAGCCCAAGAATTTGAATTGGTAGACTAATGTTTAACCCAATGTGTATAAGTATTTGTACCTAGCCCAATTCAAATATTAATTTGGACAAACCCAATGTATATGGATTATATAAATACATATATAAGATAAGTATACTTATATATATAGGAATATATATATATATATAGGTGTAGAGATGTATGTGTAAAGGTAGCAATAAGCTAGCACATGGTACAAATGATGGAATGAAAGTGCAACATATGGAATGCTACCCCTCATGGCCGAAATTTTGGCCCTATTAAGCCTAAGTGATGATTTTTGTTGCACAAAAATTCTTACAAGCAATCCCATTTGGGCTCATGATGAAGAAGGACATAGTTGGTGAAGGAGTTGGTAATTCTTTTTACCTAATCACCTTTAACCATGGTTAATACCTAGTTGGGTGTACATATACAAGTATTATACCAAGTATTAGTACATGTATTGTATACATAGAACTTGCCTATAAATATAACCCATCCTAGTTCATTGCTTCATTTACTTGAAATTTCATAAGTGTTAGTAGTATAATAAGAGCTAGAGAGAAATTGAGGGAAGTAGAAGGATTCTAGAGGAACTCTTGCACTTTGGTGGTTCAAGAGGAGTTCAAGAAGGAGAAGCAAAGGTCGAGAACTACTTAAGGTTCCTAGCCAAGAGGAAGAAAGCCTACAAGAAGTAAGATTCATAATCTAGCTTTATTTTTGGCAAGCTAAGTTAGTATGTGTAGATATTAGTAAGAATGCATGCTTGATTGTGGGAAGTTTATGTGTTGTGTGATCATGATGGATATAAAAGTATAATGATGAGTATTGGAAGGAGAATATGTGATTTATATGGCTTGGTATGTGATCTAAGTTAAAATGAATCATGTAAAAGCATGTGAGCATGAAACCTAGCTTAGTATGCTTGAACGTTTGATAATCGTGATTAACATATGTAAGAGATATGTGTAATTCTAAAATGTTATATTAAGCATATATGAAATACGATCATAACACAATTTGAATCATCAAATTCGGTCATAAAACGAACTCGTAGCAAAATAATTGGTAAGACAAGCTAGCATGAGAACCTTTGCTTGGAAAAGTAAATAATTTGATTAAATAAATATTTTGAAAAATTGTTCAAGATATCGCATATTGAAGATATGTAAGTTTATGAGATAATGGAAGTGGTTTGAACTCATTTGGATATGAAATGAGCAAGTTATGAAAGATTGAATCAAAAAGGGTCAAAACTGAAAATGTTGAAAAAATCGGATTTTTGCTTCTGCAGGGGAGCGCCTAGGCGCTCAACCCAGGCTTATTTCAAGCACCTAGGCGCTAGGCCATTTTCAGTGTTGAGTCAGTTTGGTTCGGGTCGGGTCAAACGTGTCAAGACTTGTTTTTTTTGGATATAATAAGATAAAATAAGATTAATAACAAGATAAAAATATAATATTAATACTATGTAAGGTAAGAATACTTTATTTATGTAATGAGACATGGATAAATAAAACCAAGTGAACAATTGATTAAACAAGTAAAATGATAGAAGGTATCTTCGGGTTCGGAGATGAAGTCTTCGACTTCGTAAGATGTCTTCGGGTTCGAACGTGGCGGGATGTCTTCGGATTTGGAAACAACATTGTGACATTGGGAAAGGCGGGATTAATTGATAAATATTATCAAATTGATATATGTTACCCACGCATGAACTAAACTAAAATTTTAAGTAGAGGGTTATACTAGCTGCGTCCGAATAAACTTAATTTAAAAGTTTCTTGGCACGTATGTGTGAACGACGTAATATAGAATGCGTAACTCAAGTAATGTTTCACGTATACAAACATGAAATGAGTATATGAGACTTAAATTTGCTAAAATGTTGTTAAGGTTTTTAAAAGTAAGAACAATCTGAATTATACATCTATGAGTTCTAAGGTGTATGGATAGATATATGTGTAATAATTGTATGTTGAGATTTATGTCAGGATGTGTGGCTAATGAGTACCTATACATACATAAATAGGATAATATAGTTCATTGAGGTGATTTTATGCTATAAGTGGTAATCAACGCTTAAGGCAAGTTCCCTAACTTACTCTCTTTTATATTGAGCAAGTATCCGAACCCTACTCTTATTGTGCAAGTATAATTGCATTCTTTATTCGACGAATACCGTAAACTTATTTCTTTGAATACAAGTTATATTACTTTCTCGTGCAAATGAGTTAATATGCTTAAACCCTTGTGAGAACTATTATTCATGATAAACTTAGTATTGATCTTGAATATTGTGAAAAAGTCGATGCCATTTGATTCGGCTAGACTATATGCATGTTTATAATAAAACTGTCCAAACCAATTGATTGGTGCGGAAATCTTGAAAACTGAGTTGAACAACCCTTTTGGTAAGGGGAGTGTATGTTGTTGGAAACCCCAACACATGAATAAATATTATTGTGGTGTTATGCATAACGTGAAGTATTGTAGACTGATCATCTATAGTACTTGATATCTTTGGTTATCAATTTAATATTGGTAACTCTAGTGAAAGTTCAATGGTCTTTAGTGACTGCTCAGTATAAAGTGATTATCCAGTTGGATACACTGTTAGCCGTTGAATTCATATACATCTGTTGAATTATATTGAATTGTCATATCCCTTATTCATGATGTTATCCTGACACTTTGAACTATCTTAGAAATAACCCTTCGATATTTCAAATCTTGTGATATTATATCCTACACCCTTGTTGTATATTACTTGCTGGGCAATTTGTGCTCATCCTTGCTTATTTAAAACCTTTCAGCTAAGGCGGAACAGGGAGGTGTCTCTGGGAAAGACAAGGGCAAGGGCAAGGCTACTGACTAGCTTGTCCCTTTTATGTTTAAATCTATCATGTTGTAATAAGACTATTTGCAAACTATGTTTAAACTTAAGTAGGATTATGTAATAAGTCTTTATTCGATATTATTATATAATCTATTTAGTATTGTAGGTTGCGAGACTTGGGGGAATAATTATAATAAATCATTGTATATTATTCTAAATTAGATCTTTCGCTGTGAATGAGTGATTTTAGTTATTATGGTAATATCTTGAGAACGTGACGAACCGAATTCGGGTGACCAAGTGGAGGTCAGAATTTGGGGGCGTCACAACGTCCATTAGTCCATCCGTAAGTACCGATAGCGGGGACAAAATTTTCTTTAAGGAGAAACTGTCCAACAGTTCACTTGGTTTTAAAAAGTTTGTCAGTTGCATCAAGTAAGTCTTTATTATAACATTGTTTATCTTCTATAGCTTGTTAAATCATTATATGGTTTGAAACAAGCACCAAAACAGTGGCATGAAAAATTTGACAATGTAATGATATTAAATAATTTTAAAATAAGTGAGTGTGACAAATGTGTATATGTCAAAAGCACTCAAAGGGGATATGTAATAGTTAGTCTATACGTGGATGATATGTTAATCATTGGTAGTAATAATGATGTCATTAATGCTACCAAACAAATGTTAATTAACAAGTTTGAAATGAAAGACATGGGCTTAGCAGATGTTATTCTAGGAATCAAGATTTCCAGAATATCTAATGGAGTTATTGTGTCTCAATCTCATTATGTAGAGAAAATACTTGCAAAATATAATAACTATGAGAAAAGTCCAATAAGAACACCTGTAGACCCAACACTTCATCTTACTACTAATCGTGATGAAAGTATATCCCAATTGGAATATTCTCGTATAATAGGTAGTTTAATGTATTTATCAAACTGCACTCGACCAGACATAGCATACTGAATAAGTAAGTTAAGCCAATATACGAGTAATCCTGGAAAAGAATATTGGAAGACCTTAGTAAGGGTACTTAGATATCTAAGATACACTTTAGCTGATGGATTGCTCTATACAAGATATGCAGCTGTACTTGAAAGATACAGTGGTGCAAATTGGATATCTAACTTGTAATACCCGATAATTTTCTAATAATATTAATAATAATGTGAGTAAAAGTTGAATATTTATTTGAATATAAATAAATATTGTGGTGGCATGGGTTATAGAAAGTCTATTTAATTTAGTTAGTGTTTGAGAACAATATGACAAGTAAGGTAACGTTGTAGAATTAATGAAAAGCTTGATTTAAAGTTTATGATGATTGCCTAATGTGACATAATGAAAGACTAAGAGATGCATTAAGTGAATTAGTAGAAGAATGATTCAATAGAAGAAGGATTAATAAATTCTATATTATTTTATCAATTGTTATTACGTGTAATTACACATAATTGAGTAATAAGATAATTTCATGAAATATAAAATAAGGTGTTTTACTAGTATTATTATTAATGTAGGGCTTGGACTAAATTCTTCAGAAACCAAGTCTGAGATTTCCCCAAAGTGGCGCAGCTGCGCAACTTCTGTATTATAAACCAGCGCAGCTGCCGTGACACCCCCAAATCTGGGTACTTCATTCCCACAGGATTTGGTATAAGACCCCAACTTTTATGAATAAAGATTATTTTTTCTCAAAATATATTTTTGAATATTATGGTGTGGGTTTGTTATGATGTTATAGTTGTGGGCAATATTTATAAATTTTGCAAAGTAAGCAAGTGGTTATAAAGTATTCGATTGGTCGGGGAATATTCATTTTAACAGGAAATATTCGTACGACGACACAATCATTGGTGGACCCCACTGTTAGGTTTGTAATATTCATGAATGCAATCAAATTACACAAAGTAAGCGGAAACGTGGAAAAATAGAGTTTTAAAATTTTACAAACCATATACCCGGATCATCCTTTATGCACAATTATTAATTAAACGAAAAGATAAAGAACAAGAATCATACCCTTGAAGATTCGAGCTTTCTCAGGTACAAGTTCACCTTCAAATCCTTTTCGCGTTCAACTTGAATCTATCGGGTTTGGTTCCTTCCTTTGATTAACGTTAGCCACCCAAGTGTTTGGCCTCTAGAGTGATCCACCAAGGAAGAAGAAAGATTCAAGAAGATGGATGTTTGGCAAAACCCTAATTTTTCTATCTCTCATAGAAAAGGGTGCACTCTCCCAACTATTGAAATTACGTATTCACTTATTTTGTGAAAGTATCAACCCTCACCCATAATAAGACTCCTCTTATTTATAGATGTAGACAACCCTCATTAACAATTAAGGAATAAGGTTTTATTTTAATTAATTAAACTCCTTTAATTAATTAGGCTCCCAATATTATTAGGAATAATTAATTAAACTCTTTTAATTAATTAGCATCCTAATCTTATTAGGATATATGAGAGTACTTTTATTAATTAATTTTCAAACTCCTTTAGGAATTAAATAATAATAATAGTAATAATAATAATAAGACTCCTCTTATTAATTTATATTTAATATTTCTAAAATATTAAATAATAAATATTAAACTATTTAATTTATTCTATCACCATAGATTAAATTAAATATACTTAACTTATTATTACGATTATGTCATTTACTTCTTAAATAATTATTCTTCCTTTTATGGTGTGACCCTTTAGGTTCTCCATATTAAACCGATTGTGAATAAATTAATTAGAATAATTCTAATCTTATTTAAATAAATAAATTAAATAATTAATTTATTTAAATAAATAATATTTATTCTACAATAGGGATAGACCTCCCTAGCGATTAACGACTTTTCAGATAATATAAATTTTAACATTAATCATAAAAGAACCTTTGAGTAAATAGTTACCGTACAATTCAATCCTTCCATTATACAATGTTCCAATTAAATATAAGACATGGAATTACTGTCAAGTCTTAATTTATTTAATTATATGTATTTTGACTCTTAAATGCACAACTCCAAATAATGTAAATTAAAAACTCCTTTCTAATTTCATTATGCCTTGACCAAGGACTACGGTTGTCATTTATCGAATCACATAGGATATTTCTCTTCTTTTACTAGAAGCGGTAAATTCTTTATTGATCATATATTATCTCCATGTATAACTTATTATACCCAAGCATACCCTTTGATATACCCTAAGGGTCTTAAGGAATAAGTCAATGTATAACTCATCATACACAAGATACTATGATGATCTCAAGTTCAAGGATCACTTGTACTACTATCACTACAGGAATTTCTATTGACAGGCAAGTAAAACTCCATTAGGTATTCCTTAACGAGCCACGTTCAGTGAACTTATTTTCCAATAAGCACCTACATACTTGCTTTAGTGTCTCCACATAAATGATCATGAGATTAATCATCCTCATCCAATGAACAAACAACGTATGTACCAATCTATCTGGATTCACTAATCCCCAATTTAGTAATCCAACGATTGGGAACTATTTTAGTTTTAAGCTTTTTAAGAATTTAGATCTCATTAGAATGATCATCATTATTATTCTAAAAGCATTGCTTAAAACTATGAGTTTATCACATATTATAAAGTAGTATCATGTAGATAATTAAAAGCCTTTAATAAATTAATACTTTTTATTAATACATGAATAAGATTGTTACAAAGTATATGATTTATCATCAAACATGATTGGCTTGTGTGCATACTACTTTTAATTTCCCACTTGCACTAAAACCAATTGCTATGGTATCTCATACCCTTTTTCTCTAAGTGATGATTATCCTACTGTTGGATAAGCTTTAGTTAATGGATATATAATGTTGTTCTTGAGAGTCCACTATCTATATAGTGATTTCTCATCTTTCAATGATTCCTATAATCAAATAAAAGCGCCACAACACATGTTTAGATCCAAGATGAGACTTATGAACTAATCCTAGTTCTGTAATGAACTTTTCATACAAACAATCAACTTGCAGCTTCATTTATAGCTATATACTTTGTTTTTATCACTAAACCAGCAACTCTTTGCTGCTTGGAACCTTTTCAATTCACTGCACCACTGTTCAAGGTAACCCTTTACCTTAAAGTGGATTTTATATCGTCTTGGTCTGTCTGAAAAACTTGAGTCTGTTAAGCTCTCTAGTTTTAATTTAGATCCACTATAAATTTTAATTGCATCCTTAGTGCTGGTTAAGTACTTTAAGATATTTTTTACTGTCTTACAGTGATCTTCCCCATAATATGACTGATCAACATCAGGTCTCATACATTTTATTGCATACATGATAGTTACTCATGCGATCTCTCTTTTATGAGTCGATGAGACTATTAAGAGAGATTCACTCCATGACTCATCAACATGAGACAACTTTTAGAGTTTGTCATGCTAAACGGCTTTAGCATCAAATAAATATACGTTCCTTGAGTTAACTCGAGCATCCTCTTAAATCTATCTATATATATTTGTATCTTCAATTAATATACTCTTCCCAAATCATTCATAGAGGATATGTTTAGACAACTTTATCTTTACTGATTCTAGCATTGGCATGCCATTCCATATCCGTAGTATATCAATATATAATACTAGGAATGTCACGATGCTCCCACTGACCCTTTTGTACATACTAGGTTCATTATTATTTTTGATAAAATCAAACTCTTTTGATTGTTTCATCAAAATGAATGTTCCATTTATGAGAAGCTTGTTTCAATCCATTTCTCTGAGTGTCTACAACTCTTACCTCATCGTATGTATCTGGATCATCATCTTCTATGATGCGTACCTCATCATCATCATCCATGATGAATCCATACCTCTCAGGTATCTTCGGTACTATTCCAGATTTATAATTCGGTTGTGATACAATAGGTCTATCTACAGGTTCCTCTTATTTGACTTATAGTGATTTGTGATTCTTGAACTCTTCAAGATCTATTATCCTCTAACCAGCTCCTTCAATGATAAACACCTTTATCTTAGAAGGTAGCGTGTTTCGTAACAAACACCTTTTGCTAAGTAGGATTATAGAACATATACCCTAAACTTACTTTAGGATGTCCCACAAATTTGCACTTGTCAAATCTTGTCCCAAACTTATTCCTTTGAAACCTTTTCACATAAGTTTGACAACTCCTTATCTTAACATATTTAAGATTAGGAATCCTCCTTGTTCATAACTCTTATAGAGTCTTGGGGTCGAATTTTGAGGTTACCTTTTTCGTAGATATGCAGCAATTTCTAGAGCATGGCCCTAGAAGGATACTAGAATGTCGGTAAAATCATTATGGACCGTACCATGTCCAACAAGGTACAATTTTTTCTTTCAGATACATCAATAAATTATTGTGTATCAGGAGGCGTCCATTGTGAGAAAACCATTTGAGATGATCTAGAAACTTATTGCATAAGTATATATTCCTTGATCTAATCAAAGAATCTTAATATTTTGCCAATTTGTTTCACTTCTGAATTCTTTGAACCTTTCAAATGATTCACACTTGTATTTCAGCAAATACAAACATTCAACTCTTTGAATGATCATCTCCTTTTATTATACTAGTTTGTTCAATATGCAAAATTATTTTCACGTAAGTCAAGTATACAAAATTCATTAAGTAATATTCCAGTTCTAAACAAAACATTATTATTATAAATAGAACAACAATTGTTCTTAAATATAATACCAAAGATTTCATTTTCCAACAACGAAATGGAAATAATATTTATAACAAGAACTAGAATACAATAACAACTTATTGACTTAATAGATTTTCCCGTAGGCATTGCTAAACTATAAGTTTTTATGGCTAATATAGCAACCTTTGCTTCATTTCCACATATAGGATTACTTGTCTCTTGTTTAGCTTTCTACTTCTGCTTGGTCCCTTCATAAATCTATATTTATGATAACCAAAGCCGGTATCCAATATCCAAGTAGAATCTTAACTTAAAAAAAAATTAATTTCAATCATGAACAAAAAACTATATTTATAATCGAAGCTTCACTAAGCTTCTTCTGGTTAGCCACTACAAGAGACTTTTCGCAGTTTCTTTTCCAATGTTCAGGCTTATTGCAGTGGAAGCAAACTCCTTTGCTATCCGTATCAGTTTTTTTTTATTATCTTTTATTTTTGCCTTTCTATTTACCTTTTATGAATCGTTCTTCTTTTCAGAAGATCCTTTGGCCCCTACCAGTAAGACATGGTCTTTCTTGGTTGAAAAGTGAATCTTAGCTATTTTTCAACATGTTAAGCAAATCAGCGAAGCTGATATCTAACTTGTTCATATGAAAAATTCACAACAATTGTGAAAGGAGTCCGGGAGTGAGTGCAAGATCAAATCTTGGCTCAAATCTCCATCTGTGACAAAATTCGTTGTCCTAATTAATCAATCAAATTGATCATATTTAGGACATGTGTCTATACTATAGTGTCATTGGTCATTCTAGATCGAAAAAGCTCCTTAGATATCTGATATCTATTAGTCCTACTTTCCTCACTATCAACTACTTGACGTGCAGGAGTATAGTAGGACCATCCATAGTTTCATGCTGACGCTGAAGCTCGTTACTCATGGATGCAAGCATGATGCATTGAGACAACTGTGCATCATCTTGCCACTTTCTAAAAGTAGAAATCTCTTCCTCAGAGGCATTGTCTGCAACCATTGCAGGAAAGACGCATTAAGGACATAAGATAACTTTTCATCTATGAGAACTATTCTCAAATTTCTTAACCAATTCGAGTAATTCGGTCCAGTTAATTAATATCTAATATATTTCGCAGTGATAGTAATTTAGATATTGTAAAATTCTGTAAATAAATTTATTCCTAACAACATTTTATCATACATTCTTTTATTAATTACCAAAATAATTTAGGTCTTGTTTTAAATTGGTATCTCCCACTATTTTTATCAAACTATATTACCCTCACTTGTATAGTTCGACAAAATCTAATTAAATATTTGCTAGTGAGAATAAGGATCCCATTTCAAATGTGTATAGCCTTGTGGTGACACAACAAACTATATATAAATAAATAGGTAGACAACTCTTGTCAATTATATTATCATGTAACTCCTTTTATTTTGCCTCTTAGATTATTTTGATCAAGTGGTGGCACATCCGAATCAAAATTATCTAAGTAAAGTCCAACCTAGCACTTCCATATATTCAAAAAAGAAAAATATTGTCCTTGTGGTGACACAACAAAATAACATTGTTTAATTTTCTTTATAAGCATCAAATGTGATAAAATTAACATCTCAAAAAATTAAGATAAGCCTCGTGGTGACACAACAAACTTATAATAATTAATTGATACTCTATTATTTTTTATCATACTAGAAGGCGACGTTTAATATTCCAAATATCTTTGAACACTTAGGACTTAATATAAAAACTATGAGGGGTTTGTTATTAATTTGTCTCATCTTTTTTAGCGCGCATGCACACATATATATAAAATATGCGTCATATTAATTAACATGCGAAGCATGTTTGCATAATATATAATATATATAGCATAAGCATGCACATATAGAATACTATATTCTACCCGGATTGATTATAAACTTTTATTCTAGTTTGGTTCACTAGAGCCACCAAGTGAATCAAAAGATCAAACCCTAGGGGTGCAAGAATTAAAATTTAAATATAACTATTATATTTAAACCCGGGCTCCATTACAAATGGGTCTTCAAGTGCTCTTTGCTCTTTGATCTTCAATTCTTCAAAATTAATTCTAACTATTCTTATTACAAACCTATTTAAAATAAATAGAAACCTTGATCAGCAGTCAAGGGGAAGTACATAGGAGGGAGTTAGAATTTAGATTAAGAAAAATTAGAGAAGACGAGGTACGCAGACCCCATATAATAAAACCCATACATTCATGCATCCAACTAAAATAAAATCCAATCACATTGGTCAATAGTCCATAATCAATCTCATTTATTATCATACACATCTACATATGCATCAATAAATAACATTCGTCTCATGAATAATAAACATTCAATATATATATTGATATCATTTAATGAGCAAATTTAGTTAGTATAAAATTCAATTTTGAATCAAAATAAACTCCTTTATTATAATCCAAATTTAAATCAAAATAAACCTCTTTTATTTTAATTTATCCAATTTTGAATAAAATAAACTATTTTATTTTAATCAAAATAAACTCATTTATTTTAATTAATTATGAAATCCAATTCCAAGTAAAAAAAACTCATTTATTAAAGGAAACATGAATTCTCTTTCATATTCACAAATAAACTCCTTTATTTTAAATAATATGAAATCTTATTCCATATATAAATAAACTCCTTTATTTAAGGAAATATGAAATTTAATTTCAACTCCAATTAGTTATCATGGAATCCAATTTCAATTCTAATTAGTTAGCATGAAATTAATATTAATCACGTGGGAGATTCCCTTAAAATTTGCCGCTATAAAGTAATATATATATATATATATATATATATATATATATATATATATATATATATATATATATATATATCACGAGAATCGAAGTAATCATAGTTATCAGTATATATATAAATCACCAGACCATCCAAATTAAATATATTACGTAAATAATAATATTAACTAAAGTGATCCTGAAGCATTCAGGAAGAATTATAACATCCAACCATACATTGAAATATATGTATATATATTATAATACAAAATCATAATCTGGATGCATGTTCAGCAATCAGGATCATCTTTTTGAAAAATAAAATCAGCCACAGACTTTTCAAAAATAGATTTCGAGATTTTTTTTATTATTTATTTTCAAAATAAATTTTATACAACAAAATTATGCCCAATTAAATTATTCTAAACACATAATCAAATCTGAATAATTAATAATTCACATAAATGTTTGGCTTTTATACCACTGTTAGGTTTGTAATATTCATGAACGCAATCAAATTGCACAAAGTAAGCGGAAACGTGGAAAAATAGAGTTTTAAAATTTTACAAACCATATACCCGGATCATCCTTTATGCACAATTATTAATTAAACGAAAAGATAAAGAATAAAAATCATACCCTTGAATATTCGAGTTTCCTCAGGTTCAAGTTCACCTCCAAATCCTTTTTGTGTTCAACTTGAATCCACCGGTTTGGTTCCTTCCTTTGATCAACGTTAGTCACTCAAGTGTTTGACCTCAAGAGGTGATCCACCAAGAAAGAAGAAAGATTCAAGAAGATGGGTGTTTGGCAAAATCTTAATTTTTCTATCTCTCATAGAAAAGGGTGTACTCTCCCAACTATTGGAATTACGTATTCACGTGTTTTGTGAAAGTGTCAACTCTCACCCATAATAAGATTTCTCTTATTTATAGATGTAGGCAACACTCATTAACAATTAAGTAATAAGGTTTTATTTTAATTAATTAAACTCCTTTAATTAATTAGGCTCCCAATTTTATTAGGAATAATTAATTAAACTCTTTTAATTAATTGGCCTCCTAATCTTACTAGGATATATGAGAGTACTTTTATTAATTAATTTCCAAACTCCTTTAGGAATTAAATAATAATAAAAGTAATAATAATAATAAGACTCCTCTTATTAATTTATATTTAATATTTTCAAAATATTAAATAATAAATATTAAGCTATTTAATTTATTCTATCACCATAGATTAAATTAAATATAATTAACTTATTATTACGATTATGTCATTTACTTCTTAAATAATTATTCTTCCTTTTATGGTGTGACCCTTTAGGTTCTCCATATTAAACCGATTGTGAATAAATTAATTAGAACAATTCTAATCTTATTTAAATAAATAAATTAAACAATTAATTTATTTAAATAAATAATATTTATTCTAGAATAGGGATAAGCCTCCATAGCGATTAACGACTTTTCAGATAATATAGATTTTAACATTAATCATAAAAGAACCTTTGAGTAAATAGTTACCGTACAATTCAATTCTTCCACCATACAATGTCCCAATTAAATATAAGACATGAAATTACTGTCAAGTCTTAATTTATTTAATTATATGTATTTTGACTCTTAAATGCACAACTCTAAATAATGCAAATTAGAAACTTCTTTCTAATTTCATTCTGCCTTGGCCAAGGACTACTGGGTTGTCATTTTTCGAATCACATAGGATATTTCTCTTCTTTTACTAGAAGCGGTAGATTCTTTATTGATCATACATTATCTCCATGTACAACTTATTATACCCAAGCAAACCCTTTGATATACCCTAAGGGTCTTAAGAAATAAGTCAAAGTATAACTCATCATACACAAGATACTATGATGATCTCAAGTCCAAGGATCACTTGCACTACTATCACTATAGGAATTCCTATTGACAGGCAAGTAAAACTTCATTAGGTATTCCTTAGCGAGCCACGTTCAGTGAACTTATTCTCTAATAAGCACCTACATACTTGCTTTAGTGTCTCCACACAAATGATCATGAGATCAATCATCATCATCCAATGAGCAAGCAATGTATGTACCAATCTATCCGGATTAACTAATTCTCAATTTAGTAATCCAACGATTGAGAACTATTTTAGTTTTAAGCTTTCTAAGAATTTAGATCTCATTAGAATGATCATCATCATTATTCTAAAAGTATTGCTTAAAACTATGGGTTTATCACATATTATAAAGCAGCATCATGTAGATAATTAAAAGCCTTTAATAAATTAATAATTTTTATTAATAAATGAATAAGATTGTTATAAAGTATATGCTTTATCATCAAAAATGATTGGCTTGTGCGCATACTACTTTCAACCACAACGAAAGTATTGTCGAAGTTAGAAAACGACAGAATTATCTTTTTATAAAAATAACGGCGAAAGTTTTTACCACTAAACTGTTGAAATATTCGGTGATAAAAGTACAATAATACGCGTGGTTACATAGTAGCACACGGTATTGATTATTGATACTTACGTGACAAGTCACTTAGTTATCATCAATTATTACTACAGTAATTGTTGTATAATATCTCTCATATTATTGATTCAATTATTGTCATAGTATCATTTGCATAATATTTTATATTATTAAATCAATAATTGAGACGACAAAGTTATTCATATTATTTTTTGCAATATTGATGATTTCTAGAAAGTTCTGTCGAAGAAAGGGGTTTGGTCACCTAATTGCGCACCAATATGGAGAAATCCTTATCGGAAAGCCCCCTCTTTCCTGGGAATAACCTGGTTGTTAAATATTGTGAGTTATATTATTAATGATGAATAAGTTCGTGTTAATTAAAGATGAAATTGATATTTCTATTGTGTTAGGATAATTAGTGTTAGTAGAAATCGACATTTAGTTCGATAATAATTAATTTCTGGAGGTTATATTGACCAATCGGATAATTAATCGGATAAATAAACAATTAATTGCTATTAGTTCACATGCTTATAACTATTTATTCACATGAATGGAACTATTGATTCACATGCATATACTATTGATTCACATGCGTGTACTATTAGGGGAGGTGGTGCAAGTTTGATAATACTTGTAGGACTACATTAAAAATAGTGGTAAAGATGAAGGTACTATACTGTAATAATTCGAGCTCTTAAACATACAATTATAGAAACTATATTTTCCTATAAATAGAAGCTCATTCTTCTTTCATTCTCACCAATTTGCTAAGACTCACAAGAGCAATTATAGAGAGAGAAGTTATAGAGAGAAATAAGAAGAGTAGTCTGCTACTTTACTATTGTAGTATCCAGCCTTCTTCTAAGGTAATGGGTAATATTTCTTTCGTATTCGTAAGGGATATTATTTTTGTTCAATATTCATATAAAATAATATTTTCTTCCATACTCTATAGTATGTAAGTAATATTATTTCGTTTCGTATCCCTAATTCTACACTTACTTTGTTGAATTATTGCTTCTATACTCCGTAAAATTAGTAGAATATCCATGATATTTGCGCTTTATCCAGTATCTTTTCATGGAAATATTATTCTGAGCATTCTTGATAATTATTAATCTTTTCATGCTGGAAAACTATTCACGGGGTACTATTCATAAAATACTATTTATGGGTACTATTCAAGGGTACTATTCACAAAGTACTATTCGCAGGAGTACTATTCATAAAATACTATTCACAAAGTACTATTCACGGGGTACTATTCACTCGAGGTACTATTCACGATAAAAAATTAATTTCTTTCCGGTCCAAATCATTTTTTATAAAATATTATTCTTATATTTTACTCCACAAAGCAGTACCATGTTGAACATTTGGCCATTATTGAATTCTGAATAAATTAAAATATAGATTTTTAAAATTTATCCTTTGATTTCATTTAATTAAATTCTTATACCATTGTCATCATCCTAATACTTATATTGTGATGAAAGTCATCTTTGGCCCGTAGTGCATAGATGGACTGTTGATTGGTATGATTATGACCAGGGGTCATTTGGTATAATCATGACCTGTAATTTTACAAATGATGTGGTAAATGTCCTCATTCACCCGTAGTGCATTGATGGACAGATGCTGGTATGATCATGACCATGTGTTCTCTTCAGCCAAGGGTGCAAAGATGAATTATTGTTTGGCATGATCATGATCATTGATGAAAACACGAATATCCTTGGCCCGTAGTACATGGATAATTCATGGTCGTGATACTAATGAATATCCTTGGCCCGTAGTGCATTGATAATTTAGTGATGTGAATTATTTATTAAGCTGAGTCTCAGCGATAAAATTGATGATAAACTCTTGCAAAGTCTATACCTTATTCGATACCGATTTTACCCACTCTTTTATTTCTCCTACTTGCGCTCAACGTTTAAATTTAACTCCGGAGAAATTAGACTTTGACTTATCTGTTGAAACTCTGTTGGGAGAAACCTTCATTACATCCACTGTTTATAAATCTTATTTGATTCAAATCGACACCTTCACGTTACCTGTCAATCTTATCTCTTTGAAAATACCTGCATTTGATGTAATTTTAGGGATTAATTGGTTAACTATTCATCATGCAAAAAGTGATTATTTTCGTAAGTTTGTTAGCTTTCGTATTCCTAACCAACCTATTATGCGAATTCAAGCAACCAAACCACTAAAGTCAATTACTGTCATATCAAGCCATAAGACCATTCGTTTATTAAAAAACAGATGTCAAGCTTTCATAGCACATGTCACAGATTAAAATAAAAATACGTCAGATTTGAATGATATTTCTATCGTTAATAAATTTCCTGACGTATTCCCCGAAGAACTTCCTGGCCTACCTCCAGAGCGTAAAATCAAATTTTGTATTGACCCCAGTATAAAATCCATTTCTAAAACCCTCAAATATTTCTTCACCTAAAACGAACGCAACATGCGCCAAACACGTTAGCTCGAGCTGTTAAAAAATTATGATCATACCATTCAATACCATCCTAAAAAAGTGAATGTGGTATCTGACGCGTTGAGTGAAGGATCGTATGCGTTTATGAGTGCGATATTGTTAATACAAAGACCCATTTAGTACGACTTACAAAAAATAGAGATAGAGTTAAAGACTCCAAGAACCTACGTGAAGATAGGGAATATACGATTAGAATCGACTTTAATCAATGAAGTTAAAGCCGCTCAAGCTACAGACTCAGAGATGATGAATGTGAAGAAGAAGGTTCATGAAGGCGTTATTCTAGAAGTAAGAATCGACGAAGAGAGGAAATTTCAACCCTCGATTTTATTAGTCTATTTGAAATCTTCGATCGAGTAGGAACTGTGGCCTATAGACTCGCTTTACCGCCAAGTATGTCGTGTGTTCATAAAGTTTTTCACGTATCGATGTTACGTAAATATGTAGACGACCTGAACCACATTATTTAACTAGAACTAGATGATATAGCAAAAGATTTAACGTATGAGGAAATACCTGTTAAAATCTTGGATAAGAAGAAATATATTCTACGCTCAAAGGTTATACCTCAAGAGTTAGAATCTAACGAGGTATCCTCATCTCTTCGGCATACCAGGTACGTACACTAATTTTGAGGATAAAATTTTATAAGAAGGGGAGGTTGTAAGACCCCAACTTTTATGAATACAGAATAATTTTTCTCAAAATATATTTTTGAATATTATGGCGTGGATTTGTTATGATGTTATAGTTATGGGTAATATTTATAAAATTTGCAAAGTAAGCAAGTGGTTATAAAATATTCAATTGGTCGGAGAATATTCGTTTTAACATGGAATATTCGTATGACGACATAATAATTGGTGGACCCCACAACGAAAGTATTGTCGAAGTTAGAAAACGACAGAATTATCTTTTTATAAAAATAGCAGCGAAAGTTTTTACCATTAAACTATTGAAATATCCGTTGGTAAAAGTACAGTAATACGCATGGTTGCATAGTAGCACACAGTATTGATTATTGATGCTTACGTGAGAAGTCACTCAGTTATACTCAATTATTGCTACAGTAATTGCTGCATAATATCTCTCATATTATTGATTCAATTATTGTCATAGTATCATTTGCATAATATTTTATATTATTAAATAAATAATTGAGACGACAAAGTTATTCGTATTATTATTTGTAATATTGACGATGTCTAGAAAGTTCTATCGAGGAAAGGGGTTTGGTTACCTAATTGCGCGTCAATATGGAGAAATCCTTATCGGAAAGCCCCCTCTTTCCTGGGAATGATCTGTTTGTTAAATATTGTGAGTTATAATATTAATGATGAATAAGTTCGTGTTAATTAAAGATAAAATTAATATTTCTATTGTGTTAGGATAATTAGTGTTAGTAGAAATCGACATTTAGTTCGATAATAATTGATTTCTGGAGGTTATATTGACCAATCGGGTAATTAATTGGATAAATGAACAATTAATTGCTATTAGTTTACATGCTTCTAACTATTTGTTCACATAAATAGAACTATTAATTTACATGCATGTACTACTAGGGGAGGTGGTGCAAGTTTGATAATACTTTTAGGACAAAATTAAAAATGGTGGTAAAGATGAAGGTACTATACTGTAATAATTCGAGCCCCTAAACGTACAATTATCGAAACTATATTTTTCTATAAATAGAAGCTCATTCTTCTTTCATTCTCATCAATTCACTAAGACTCATAAGAGCAATTATAGAGAGAGAAGCTATATAGAGAAAGAAGAAGAGTAGTCTGCTACTTCACTATTGCAATATCCAGCCTTCTACTAAGGTAAGGGGTAATATTTTTTCAGTATTCGTAAGGGATATTATTTTTGTTCAATATTCATATAAAATAATATTTTCTTCCATACTCTGTAGTATGTAAGTAATATTATTTCGTTTTGTATTGATAAGTGGATTTTATATCCACGAATCGGTTCTTAATCCAAGCTTAATCGGTGTTAATTTCTCGTGTTTATGTTCTATTTTACTTATTTATTGTTATTTAATGTGTAGGTGTGGTGGTGTGGCGTTTGAGCATAAAAGGATTGCATTTGTGGCAACAATGTGGCAAGAAAAGAAGAAAAGCAAAGTTAGTTTGCAGAAGTATAGTCCGCCAGGGCGGGCTTATTTAACCCTTACACCCCCGCCGGGGCGGGGCGTCTTCTAGCAGTGAGACAGGAGGCTAGCCCGCCGGGGCAGACATGTTCTATGCATATATCCCCGTCGGGGCGGGGGGTCCCAAAATCTGGCAGTCCCAATTCAATTTCAACACTGCTGGGACATGGGGTTGAGCACTTGGATAGCATATGGAGTCTAAATAATATGGGACTTTGACCAAAATTCAGCTGTGGCATATATATCGAGAAACGAACAACGAAATCATCATCATGCAAAGCAATTAACAGAGATTAAGGACAGGATTGAATATCGAGCATTGGAGTGAAGATTTTGAAGAACGATCATATCAATTACGGATTAAGGCTAAAGTGAAGGGTGTTCTACGTTATTCTTCTCCTTTGGTTTATATTTGTAATGGAAAGGATGTTGTCTTTGATTTATTCGGTTATTATTTCATTCATGATGAACTAATTTCTTTTTAGGCTTTAGATGGATCTTTAAGTGGAATGATGATTATGTAATCTTTGATTTCAATTTAATAAGTTATTATTCGGTTTATCTATATTAATTTGAGCTTGAATTTATGAATTGCCTGATCAACGATTCTTTGTGGACTTGTATGAACTCGAGAGATGAAATACGAGTCTGGACATAGTTAATATAGCATGTGTTCTTGAATTTTGTGAATGAACAAAATCTTGATGAATGTTAGGGTAGAGATATGCTTGACATCGCATGTAATCGGATAAAGAACTTGAACTTAAACCTTCTTTGATTGTAATTCACATAGAGATATAGTGAGTTAGTTGATTAAGGTGTTTAACTTGATTTTATCTTAATTGTGGATTGAAGTTAATACGGTATTAGTACATCGAGAGGTGGCTAGTACTACATACGTGTTCTTGATTAATAAACTAGGATAGTGAATTAAACTGGAATAAAGGTGTAATAATCAGAGTGATGCTTAAAGTGAAGTCAGAAGCCTAATTCTCTATTATTTGTTTGAAAATTCAATTTTTAGAATTTATTGATTGTTTGGTGATTTTAAACTTTTTAATAGTTTTAGTTACAAACTAGAATTTGATTAGTTTAATAAAATTAGGATTAATAGGAAATTAGTAATTGTGAGAGTTAATTTCTTACTAAGTCTTTGAGGGAACGATACTTTACTTACTATTATATTACTTGTTGACCACGTATACCTGCGTGCTATGCGTAATTAGATTTTACCCAACAAGTTTTTGGCGTTGTTGCCAGGGACTTTAGTATAGATTTTAATATTTTGCAATATCAGTTTAATTAGTTTAAACATTTTTGTTTTGTTTTGTTCGTCTTAATTCAGGTTTTTGAAGTTGGTTTATGTAAACTCGATCCAAAAATCCAGACTTACTTCCTTTTAAGGACTACATTGAAAGACGCTTTCAAAGGCTAAGTAACTGGATTAAGGAAACAAGGGACGACTTTGAAAATTCTGAGAAAGAAGAAGCAATGGCTGTCGAAGACCAGAAAGCGTTGAGGAACTTTGCTACACCCAAGGTGACTGAGCTGTAGTCGAGTATCACCAGGCCTGCTATAGCTGTGAACACATTTGAGATTAAGCCTGGGACTATTTAGATGATCCAGAACTCGGCTCAGTTTGGGGGACTGGCAAATGATGATCCTAACGAGCATCTGATCAGCTTTCTGGAAATATGCGACACTTTCAAGTACAATGGGGTGTCGAAAGACGCGATAAAACTTTGCTTGTTCCCATTCACTCTGCGAGACAAGGCGAAGAGTTGGTTACATTCTCTACCGCCTGGATCGATAACTACATGGGATGACCTTGCTCAGAAATTTCTTACAAAATTCTTCCCACCAGCGAAGGCTGTAAAGATGAGAAACAAGATTACCATGTTTGATCAGCAACATGGGGGGTCATTGTACGAAGTATGGGAGAGATATAAAGAATTGCTCAGAAAATGACCACATCACGGATTGCCTAAGTGGTTGCAGATGAACACATTTTACAACGGACTACACGGGAATCTCAGAACTAGTATTGATGCAGCGTCGGGGGGAGTTTTTATGGAAAAGAATTATGAGGAGGCATATCAGCTGATAGAAACGATGGCCGCTAACAACTATCAGTGGCCTACGGTAAGAATGACACAACCTACGGTAGCTGGAGTGTTAGAGGTAGATGGAGTAACAGCAATAACATCACAGATTTCAGCACTCTCTAAGAAGTTTGACGTTTGGTCAGGGGTACAGACACCGCGAGTTGCAGCTATTTGTGAGTTGTGCGCGGGTGAACATCCGACGGATAAATGTGCAATCAACCCAGAGTCAGTACAATTTTTGAGTAGCTACAACAGAATTCCCCAGAATACGTACCAAAATGCATATAATCAGGGGAATAGGAATTTGGCGTGGAACAATAATCAAAATCAACAATTCCCATGACCATCGTATCCCCCAAGATTTCAGAGTCAAGAACAACCAGTTTAACGTCAAGAGAGGAAATCAGATTTAGAGGAGTTGCTATCGAAGTATATAATGAGCAACGAGGTAGCCATGAAAAATCAAGTAATGGTAATGAAATCACAAGAAATAGCCATCAAGAATTTAGAAAATCAGATGGGATAGATAGCTTTTGCATTGAATAACAGACCGCAAGGAACATTACCCAGTGATACAGAGAAAAATTCGAAAGGTAATCACGAGCAATGTCAGGCAATTATGTTGCGAAGTGGAAAACAGCTTGAGGTTCAGAAAATAGAAAATTCGATTGCAAAAGAAGTTGAGACAGACAGTGAGAATAAAGTGGTTGAGGACAGACCGGGAGAAGAAAATCAAGTGGAAAAGAACAAACCAGTTAACGAACCAGTTGTCTATCCTCCCCCACCTTTTCAGTAAAGAGCACAAAAGCAGAAATTAGACAAGTAGTTTCCAAACTTTTTGGAAGTTTTTAAGAAACTTCAGATTAACATCCTATTCGCAGAAGCCCTAGAGCAGATGCCAAGTTATGCAAAATTCATGAAAGGGATTTTGTCCAAGAAAAAGAAGTTAGAAGACTTTGAAACAGTGGCATTAACAGAGGAGTGTAGTGTGGTTTTACAGCGAAAGTTGCCACCGAAGTTGAAAGATCCGAGGAGTTTCACCATTCCATGCACGATAGGGAATATGTCATTCAACAAGTGCTTATGTGATTTGGGGGTAAGTGTGAACCTTATGCTGTTATCAGTTTATACATAATTAGGTTTGCCAGCTCCAAAGCCTACGAATATCTCATTATAGTTGGCAGATAGGTCGATCACGTACTTGAGAGGCATTGTGGAGGACATATTAGTAAAGGTTGACAAGTTTATATTCCCCACGGGTTTCATAATTCTAGATTTTGAGGAAGATAAGAACATCCCAATTATCCTAGGGAGACCGTTCTTGGCTACAGGGAGGACACTCATCGACGTACAAAAATGAGAGCTAATGATGAGGGTCCAAGATCAAGAAGTAAAATTTAATATTTTTAAAGCCATGAAATTCCCTACGGATGAAGAGGAGTGTTTCAGGATGGATATTATTGATCAGATAATCAGTGAAGACATGGGCAAGAGTTTGGTTAACGATCCATTGGAAACGACATTGTTGGGAGATGAAGAATCAGATGATCCAGAATTTGTGGACTACTTGCAGATGCTAGACTCCCTGCCACGAGTTAGCAGATTTAGAGCACCCTTTGAACCATTGCACATGGATGAAAAAGCCACAACAAGGATAAAACTGTCTTTGTAGGAGCCACCGACTCTTGACTTAAGCCACTCCCTAAACACCTCAGGTATGCACACTTAGGCCATTCAAATTCTTTACCTGTTATTATTTTTGCCGCACTTAACGAATTGCAGGAAGAAAAGTTACAAAGAGTGCTTAGGGACCACAAATCGGCTATAGGATGGACACTCGCGGATATCAAAGGAATCAGCCCATCCTTTTGCATGCATAAAATTTTGATCGAAGACGATGCAAGACCGACAGTGGAGCAACAGAGACGGCTTAACTCAATCATTAAAGAAGTGGTCAAGAAAGAAATCCTGAAATGGTTGGATGCGGGTATCATTTACCCGATTTCAGATAGCAAGTGGGTCAATCCGGTGCAATATGTGCCTAAAAAGGGAGGAATGACCGTAGTTCAGAATGATGACAATGAGCTAATTCCGACAAGAATAGTGACTGGTTGGAAGGTTTACATGGTCTATAGAAAGTTGAATAAGGTGACCCGCAAAGATCACTTTCCTTTGCCCTTTATCGATCAGATGCTGGACAGATTAGCGGGACATGATTACTACTGCTTATTGGATGGATATTCGGGTTATAATCAGAACGTCATTGCTCCTGAATATCAAGAGAAAACTACTTTCACGTGCCCATACGACACATTCGCATTCAGGAGAATGTCGTTCGGCTTGTGTAATGCACCCGCGACCTTCCTGAGGTGTATGATGGCCATCTTCTCGAACATAGTGGAGAAAAATGTGGAAGTCTTCATGGACGACTTCTCTGTTTATAGAGATGATTTTGATGGATGTCTGGAAAATTTGGTAATGATCTTGCAAAGATGCACAGACACAAATTTGATCCTTAACTGGGAAAAGTGCCACTTCATGGTTGAAGAAGGCATAATTTTGGGACACAAGGTCTCGGCTCAAGGATTAGAGGTTGATAAAGCGAAGTTGGAAATAATTGAAAAGCTTCCTCCACCGAGTTCAGTTAAGGGAATTAGAAGTTTTCTGGGACATGCTGGGTTCTACAGGAGATTCATAAAGGACTTCTTTAAAATTGCAAAACCTTTGTGCAGTCTTTTAGAGAAGGATTCGGTTTTTAAGTTTGATGAGGAGTGTAAATTGGCATTCGAGTTGTTGAAGAAGAAATTGACCACAGCTCCCGTAATCTTTGCACCAGATTGGACCATGCCCTTCGAGTTAATGTGTGATGCAAGCGACTATGCGGTGGGGGCTGTTTTGGGTTAACGCCGAGAGGAGGTATTTCATGCCATATATTATGCAAGTAAGACACTCACAGAGACTCAAATGAGCTACACAACTATGGGAAAAGAATAACTTGCACTGGTGTATGCGTTAGATAAATTCTAAGCATATTTGATCGGAACAAAGGTAGTAGTTTATATAGATCACTCGACCATTCGGTACTTAATTTTGAAAAAAGATTCTAAGCCACGCCTTATCAAATGGATTCTCCTTTTACAAGAGTTTTATTTAGAAATAAAGGATAGAAAAGGAACGGAGAACCAAGTCGCCGATCATTTGTCTAGGCTTGAAAATTAGGGTAAAAAGGAAGAGGACAAGTGTGTAATCAGCGAGTCATTCTCGAATGAGCATTTATTTGGGATAAATACAGAATTTCCATGGTACGCGGACTTTGCAAATTATCTAGTGAGCAACATTCTACCCCCTGATTTTACACGACAATAGAAAAAGAAGTTTATTCATGACGTCAATTGGTATATGTGGGATGAGCCTTACTTATTCAAATAGTGCGCCGACAAGATGATCAGAAGATGTGTGCTTTACAGTGAAGTGAAGAACATACTGCATGAGTGTCACTCATCTGCGTATGGGGGACACTATGGTAGTGAAAGAACAACAACAAAAGTGTTTCAAGTTGGATTTTATTGGCCTACATTATTTAAAGACGCCCACCAATTTGTTAAAACTTGCGATTGATGTCAAAGGGTGGGCAACATATCGAAAAGGAATGAGATGCCACTACAAACAATTTTAGAAGTTAAGATTTTCGATGTATGGGGCATAGATTTTATGGGGCCATTCCCTTCCTCATTTACCAATCAATACATTTTGCTTTCGGTGGACTATGTATCAAAGTGGGTTGAAGTAGTAGCACTTCCGACTAACGATGACAAAGTGGTTCTCAAATTCTTGCAGAAGAACATTTTTGCAAGGTTTGGCATGCCGAGAGCTATTATAAGTGATGAAGGTAGTCACTTCTGTAACAAATCGTTTACTGCTTTATTGGCAAAGTGTGGGGTCAACCATAAGGTAACTACAACATATCATCCCCAAACCAGTGGGCAAGCTGAGGTTTCAAACAGGAAAGTGAAGAGAATCTTGGAAAAGGTGGTAAACCCGAATAGAAAGAATTGGTCTCTCAGGTTGGACGATGCACTATGGGCTTACCGGACTGCATATAAAATACCGATTGGTATGTCACCATATCAACTACTGTAAGACCCCGAATTTTATGAAATAAAAGTATTCAATTTTTCTTATAATTACAATTCAGTAAATGGTTAAATTGATAAAAAGTTAAAGTTATGGGTGAAATGTGAAAATTTTTCAAAATAAGCAAGAGATTATAAAATATTCATTGTTGTCGGGGAATATTCGTTTGGTCGTGGAATATTCTTTCTGTCGGGGAATATTCGTACGACGGCGCAGCCATTTATGGGCCCCATAACAGAATAACTGTCAGATGAAGAAAACGATAAATTTGAATTTTTTATAAATAACGACGTAATCGTTACCGTTAACACTGTTAGAATACCTGGTGGTTAAAATACAGTAATACGCGTGGTTGCACAGTAGCACACGGTTTTGCATAGTATTTTGAATTATTGATTCTTACGTAAAAAGACACTACTCAATAATTGTTACAGTAATTTCTGTTCAATATTTTATTTTATTGAATCAATAATTTCTGCGTTGATATTTTATATTATTGTTATTTCAATAATTGTCACTGCACAGTATCTCCATTATCAGATAAATAATTTATATTATTTGAATAATATTATTAGATAGCATTATTGGCAATGTCTAGAAAGTTCTGTCAAGGAGAGGTTTGGTCACCTAATTGCGCGCCAGTAAGGAGAAATCCTTATTGGAAAGCCCCCTCTTTCTTAGGAAATGTCTGGTTGTTATTATTGTGATTCTGTAATATTATTTGTGAATAATTAATTATTGATCTATATGATAATGAAATATTTATTTGATGTGGATATAAATGATAGATTTATTTACGTGGTTATAAATAAAGGAATTAATGTTGAGGTATTTTATCAGTATTTTGTCGGATTGGAGGTATTAAAAGATCAAATCAGTATTCTTACAGCTTTATTGTGTGAGTTATAATTTTTAATCTGACCGTTGGATCGTTGTGATTTTTGGATATGTTATACATATATAAGTTGAGTATATGTTCACAAATTTTGAACCGTTAAAAATGAACGAATGATTTGTTATGAATTTTAAGAGGTGACTGATTCGGAAATTAGGTTTATAAATGATTTTGGTAAAAAATTATAGAAATGGGCGGGCCCCACTTTTGGTTGTTGGGGAAGATGGCTGATTTTTGGTGGGTAAAATAGTAGCAGGTAAAGCCATCAGGTAGCAGGTCAAGTCTACTTCGGCGTGCTAACATTTTCCTATAAATATAGGGCTAAGTTAGAATTAAAAATCACACCAGAATTCATAAGTTTTCTCTCTTTTTCTCTCTAGATTATCGAGTGTATTTTGTGAGTATTTAGATACTTGGTGAGTTGCTATTCATCAGTGCAAGTTTCCTTCAGCGTCATATCCGATATCCAGTCAGAAGTGCTGCTCTTTTGAAGTAAGGGATAGTAAGGGATATTAAGGGATGCTATATTCTTCATAATGATGTTATTCTTTCAATATCATTATACTGAAATATTGGTATAGATTTTATTGTGAAATTTTTATCTTTTTGAGTCGAAATTACTATTCACGTATACGATACTATTCACGTATACAACACTATTCATGTATATCGCACTATTTACGTATATGACATTATTTACGTATACGATACTATATACGAATACGAAGTACTATTCACGAGTTACTATTCATAAGTTACTATTCACGAGTTAGTATTCACAAGTTACTATTCACGAGTACTATTCGCGACAAAATTAGTTTCTTTTTTTGACCAAATTATAGTTGATTTATGAATATTACTCTTGACATTAAATCCATATTTTGATCATATTATTTTTTATTATCATATATAACATTTTTATAACCCTGATGTTGAATTTCTCTTTCACTTGAGTGTAAAGATGGGTAAATTATTGGTATGATCGTGACTGAGGAATATCTTTGGCCTGTAGTGCAAAGATGAATTGTTAACTGGTATGATCATGACCATTGAATTTATAATTGAATATCTTTAACTTAAGTGTAAAGATGAATTGATTAACATGGTTATATTTATTGTTTATATAAATTCTGAAATGATTATATATTTCTTTGAGATATGAATATCTTTGACCTGTAGTGCAAAGATGAACTGTTGACGAATATCTTTGGCCCGTAGTGCAAAGATGAATTATTGATGAATATCTTTGGCTCGTAATGCAAAGATGACTTGTTGTTGAATATCTTTGGCCTGTAGTGCAAAGATGAGTTGTTGATAAATATCTTTGGCTCGTAATGCAAAGATGACCTGTTGTTGAATATGTTTGGCCTGTAGTGTAAATATGACTTGTTGATGAATATTTTTGGGCCGTAGTGCAAAGATGAATTTATTAGTATGATTATGAACATGAACTGTGATTTGGTATAACCATGATCTTTGATGTTTCAGGTGATGAAAATTATCTTTGTCCTGGATGAGAAAAGGAATTTAGAACTACAATTATGATTATGAGTTATACACGTGATTGTGGACATGAATTATTGATTGATGTTACAGGGATAAAATATTGTTGGTGGACTTTTAGCATGGAGAAGATAATAGACTTTATGGTCTATTTGACTCTTCTAATGGATTGCTCGTTCCGCTGTAACTATGGTTGAAAAGTTTTATCATCTACCATATGTTCTAAATCTCTGATTTATTACTGATGAAGGCTATTGATAATTTAATTATCTTTAGTCATGATATTCTTTACTGGGCTAGTTGTGCTCACCCTTTTGCTTCACAATTTCTTTTCAGGTAATAAGAGTGTAGCTGGGTCGAGCGAGGGTAACGGGGAAATAGAACGGTGGTCTATAGCTGTGGAGGTTCTCCCTAAACAGTATAGAAAAGTGTTGTATACATCATTTAGTAGTTATATTTGGTGAATCAAATAGGGTGAGGCGAACCCAACGTTGGAAGGGTGTTTTGCCACTATCATACAAGAGTTCTAATGACATACAACCTCGTGTCATCATAAGACAGGGATGTGCTCATCCACTTGCTGAGTATATTTACGAGCACTACCTATATAATCTTGGTGTTTGTTTGAAGTATAATTCTCAATTAGAGACAGTAGAGATAATGTTATGTCAAGAGAAGACTCACCATTGGGAAGAATATGATAGTAATCTTCTCGTTTTTCTTTGGGGTCTATTGGGTCAACCAAGGATAATTTTGTGGCCATATGATATCTATCATAACCTAGAAGCATGGCCTCCTATGTACGAAGGTTTCCTTGAGCACTTTCCAAAGATTCTAATTTCTAAAACAGTTTTCGACTATACCTTTATGTAAGGTGTCATTGTGAGGTGCTGTCCACGGTTGGGACATGAGTCACATTTGGTATATATTTGTATCCAAACTCACAACATATGTGTTGTATTTTGCACGACAATTGTTGTAATAAAGTTATAGTTATTTTCTGTACCATGTATTTGGCGACTCAGAATAGGTTTGATGGAATGGACCTATTTTGGGGTTGTCACAGTTGGTATCAGAGCTATAAGTAAAGAGCCCCAAGCCTCTCATTGGTGACTTCCTGTTGATGGGGGATGCACCAAAGCCAGACTCTCCGTAGGGGACGCCGTTCTGCGGTGGCAAACTGATAGGTACCACTGTGAGGTGCTGTCCACTGATGGGACAATTGTCACAGTTGGTATCAGAGCTTAGGGATATGGTCTCTGGCAGAGATTGGGGAATATAACTAGGAGGGGAGAGATGAATAAATCCTTTGCTAGTGTGTCCTACCTAAGCTTAATTGTTGGTTGGTCATAATATATGGATATTATGTGATGCGTTAATTTGCTTAATTAACCCTTATTTTATGGCAGTATTTGAGAATGACAGCTGAGAATGCTAACAATGGAGTGAATGAGACTGTGGGGATACCTCTAATCGGTAACCATGATAATATGATGTCAGATGAAGAAGGAATTAGAGAAATCCATGTGGTGAGTGAAGAATTGATAGTTACACCCGAAATGGTCGCAGAGGTAACAGCTAAGAGTGAGGAAGAAGAGGAAGAAGAGGTACCTGAGGAGAGTTTGTTAGAGGTATTATATGATCAAAATGTAGAATTTCAAAATCGTATTCATGAGTTAGAAGAGCAGGCTGAAGAACGACAGGCGGTCGTGCTGCAAAAGGATGCAATAATTCAAGCTTGTGTTACCCCGATATGTGATGCTTGAACAGAAGCATTCTTTGGCAGAGTATAAGATGATAAAGATGGAATCTGAGCTGAAAGAAGAAAAAACTGAACGAGTGAGAATAAGTGATGCATGGGCAAAAGCCGCACAACACGTGGATATTGTGGAAAAAGATGTCCGATCTAAGAAGGCTAAAATAGATGATAAGAATTTCTCTTTTTAGAAAGCAATTGGGAGAACCCAACATCAAGTTTTGAATTACCCTGTACAGAGCGGTCAACCTGAATTCGATATGGATCGAAGATTGATGATTCAGATCATGAATCAGGAGTACGACGAGGCAGTTGAGGGAGGAATATGTCCTATAAAAAAGTATATTCTTACAGTAGTGATGACGCCAAATGCTGCCCCAGACAAGTCAAAGTCGGGTAGTTCGAGGGATGACGGTTGTCATGACTTCCCAACAAATGAGGAACCCAAATGAAGTTATCATGGGAGATGAGCAATGGAGAAATCATGATGATTTGAGAGATAGAATCTAAAATGAAAGCAAGGTATTCTCAACTCTTCGAAATACCAGGTACGTAAATTTCGGGGACGAAATTTCATAAGGAGGGGAGATTGTAAGATCCCGAATTTTATGAAATAAAAGTATTCAATTTTTCTTATAATTACAATTCAGTAAATGGTTAAATTGATAAAAAGTAAAAGTTATGGGTGAAATGTGAAATTTTTTCAAAATAAGCAAGTGGTTATAAAATATTCATTGTTGTCGTGGAATATTCGTTTGGTCGTGGAATATTCGTACGACGGCGCAGCCATTTGTGGGCCCCATAACAGAATAACTGTCGGATGAAGAAAACGACAAATTTGAATTTTTATAAATAACGGCATAATCGTTACCGTTAACATTGTTGGAATACTTGGTGGTTAAAATACAGTAATACGCGTGGTTGCACAGTAGCACACGATTTTGCACAGTATTTTGAATTATTTATTCTTACGTAAGAAGACACTACTCAATAATTGTTATAGTAATTTCTGTTCAATATTTTATTTTATTGAATCAATAATTGCTACGTTAATATTTTATATTATTGTTGTTTCAATAATTGTCACTGCACAGTATCTCCATTATCCGGTCAATAATTTATATTATTTGAATAATATTATTAGATAACATTATTGACAATGTCTAGAAAGTTCTATCAAGGAGAGGTTTGGTCACCTAATTGCGCGCCAGTAAGGAGAAATCCTTATTGGAAAGCCCCCTCTTTCCTAGGAATTACCTGGTTGTCATTATTGTGATTCTGTAATATTATTTGTGAATAATTAATTATTGATCTATATGATAATGAAATATTTATTTGATATGGATATAAATGATGGATTTATTTACGTGGTTATAAATGAAGGAATTAATGTTGAGGTATTTTATCAGTATTTTGTCGGATTGGAGGTATTAAAAGATCAAATCAGTATTCTTACAGCTTTATTGTGTGAGTTATAATTTTTAATCTGACCGTTGGATCGTTGTGATTTTTGGATATGTTATACATATATAAGTTGAGTATATGTTCACAAATTTTGAACCGTTAAAAATGAACGAATGATTTGCTATGAATTTTAAGAGGTGACTGATTCGGAAATTAGGTTTATAAATGATTTTGGTAAAAAATTATAGAAATGGGTGGGCCCCACTTTTGGTTGTTGGGGAAGATGACTGATTTTTGGTGGGTGGAATAGTAGCAGGTAAAGCCATCAGGTAGCAGGTCAAGTCTACTTCGGCGTGCTAACATTTTCCTATAAATATAGGGCTAAGTTAGAATTAAAAATCACACCAGAATTCATAAGTTTTCTCTCTTTTTCTCTCTAGATTATCGAGTGTATTTTGTGAGTATTTAGATACTTGGTGAGTTGCTATTCATCAGTGCAAGTTTCCTTCAGCGTCATATCCGATATCCAGTCAGAAGTGCTGCTCTTTTGAAGTAAGGGATAGTAAGGGATATTAAGGGATGCTATATTCTTCATAATGATGTTATTCTTTCAATATCATTATACTGAAATATTGGTATAGATTTTATTGTAAAATTTTTACCTTTCTGAGTCGGGATTACTATTCACGTATACGACACTATTCACGTATACGGCACTATTCATGTATATGACACTATTTACGTATATGACATTATTTACGTATACGGTACTATGTACGAATACGAAGTACTATTCACGAGTTACTATTCATGAGTTACTATTCACGAGTTACTATTTACGGGTACTATTCACGACAAAATTGGTTTCTTTTTCTGACTAAATTATAGTTGATTTATGAATATTACTCTTGACATTAAATTCATATTTTGATCATATTATTTTTTATTATCATATATAACATTTTTATAACCCTGATGTTGAATTTCTCTTTCACTTGAGTGTAAAGATGGGTAAATTATTGGTATGATCGTTACTGAGGAATATCTTTGGCCTGTAGTGCAAAGATGAATTGTTAACTGGTATGATCATGACTATTGAATTTATAATTGAATATCTTTAGCTTAAGTGTAAAGATGAATTGATTAACATTTTTATAATTATTGTTTATATAAATTCTGAAATGATTATATATTTCTTTGAGATATGAATATCTTTGGCCTGTAGTGCAAAGATGAACTGTTGACGAATATCTTTGGCCCGTAGTGCAAAGATGAATTATTGATGAATATCTTTGGCTCGTAATGCGAAGATGACTTGTTGTTGAATATCTTTAGCCTGTAGTGTAAAGATGAGTTGTTGATGAATATCTTTAGCTCGTAATACAAAGATGACCTGTTGTTGAATATCTTTGGCATGTAGTGCAAAGATGACTTGTTGATGAATATCTTTGGGCCATAGTGCAAAGATGAATTTATTAGTATGATTATGAACATGAACTGTGATTTGGTATAACCATGATCTTTGATGTTTCAGGTGATGAAAATTATCTTTGTCCTGGATGAGAAAAGGAATTTAGAACTACAATTACGATTATGAGTTATACACGTGATTGTGGACAGGAATTGTTGATTGATGTTATAGGGATAAAACATTGTTGGTGGACTTTTAACATGGAGAAGATAATAGACTTTATGGTATAGTTGACTCTTCTAATGGATTGCTCATTCCGCTGCAACTATGATTGAAAAGTTTTATCATCTACCATATATTCTAAATCTCTGATTTATTACTGATGAAGGCTATTGATAATTTAATTATCTTTAGTCATGATATTCTTTACTGGGCTAGTTGTGCTCACCCTTTTGCTTCACAATTCCTTTTCAGGTAATAAGAGTGTAGATGGGTCGAGCGAGGGTAACGAAAAAATAGAACGGTGGTCTCTAGCTGTGGAGGTTCTCCCTAAGCAGTATAGAAAAGTGTTGTATACATCATTTAGTAGTTATATTTGGTGAATCAAATAGGGTGAGGCGAACCCAACGTTGGAAGGGTGTTTTGCCACTATCATACAAGAGTTCTAATGACATACAACCTCGTGTCATCATAAGACAGGGATGTGCTCATCCACTTACTGAGTATATTTACGAGCACTACCTATATAATTTTGGTATTTGTTTGAAGTATAATTCTCAATTAGAGACAGTGGAGATAATGTTATGTCAAGAGAAGACTCACCATTGGAAAAAATATGATAGTAATCTTCTCGTTTTTCTTTGGGGTCTATTGGGTCAACCAAGGATAATTCTGTGGCCATATGATATCTATCATAACCTATAAGCATGGCCTCCCATGTACGAAGGTTTCCTTGAGCACTTCCCAAAGATCCTAATTTCTAAAACAGTTTTCGACTATACCTTTATGTAAGGTGTCATTGTAAGGTGCTGTCCATGGTTGGGACATGAGTCACATTTGGTATATATTTGTATCCAAACTCACAACATATGTGTTGTTATATTTTGCACGACAATTGTTGTAATAAAGTTGTAGTTATTTTCTGTACCATGTATTTGGCGACTCAGAATAGGTTGGATGGAATGGACCTATTTTGGGGTTGTCACAACTACTATACGGGAAAGCTTGTCACTTACCTATCGAGTTACAACACAAGGCCTACTGGGCTATTCAGAAACTGAACTTCGATCAATCAGGTGTGGGTGAAAAAAGACTACTTCAGCTAAATGAGCTCGATGAATTCCGACTGCAAGCTTACGAGAACTCAAAATTTTACAAAGAAAAGGTCAAGAAATGGCACGTCCAAAAAATCATGCACCGAACGTTCGAGCCGAGGCAATCAGTATTGCTGTTCAACTCATGATTGAGGTTGTTCCCAGGGAAGCTTAAGTCGAGGTGGTCGGGACCATTCACCATCAAAAGAGTTTTCTCACATGGTGCCATTGAACTCTACAGTAGAAATCCGTTGGAGACTTTCAAAATCAACAGTCAAAGGTTGAAGCATTATTGGGGTGGCGAATCCAACATGGATGTCATCACAATCACATTATCTGACGTACTATAAACAGGGAGTAGTCAGGCTGAACGACTTAAAATTAAGCGCTAATTGGGAGGCAACCCAATCATCTTTTTATTTTTCATATGTTTTAGTCATGTTAGTTAAATTATAGTTTAGATTAAGTAGGATACATTAAGTAGTTAATAAAGTTTATTGTTCTTGATAATATATCTACCATGCTTAAAATGCTCAATCTCTACTCATATTTATGTTTTATGGTTCGCAGGTACTTCATATGCTAATGGTGTGGAATTGCAAGGAAGAAATAAGAAAAATAGAGCCCAATTGCAGTGTGCATGCCCGCCGGGGCGGGCCCCTAATTAACTATACCCCCCACCGGGGCGGGGGTCTCTCCAGTCCGAAGTCAGGGAGCATGCCCACCGGGGCGGGCTTTATAAGCTTGTTAACCCCCCGCCGGGGCGGGGGTCCTGAATCCCAACCGACTTTTCGGCAGGTACATGTACATAACCCACTTCTCCTCTTTATTCCTCCATTATAACTCAAACTCCCATCTATTATACCCGCTCAACCCACGATTTCAGTAACCGTAACTCCATCACCCTCCTCCATTACAAATCCATTATCCCATTACTCCTTACCACAACCATACACCATCTCTATATAAACACACCCTCTCAACCCAAGTTCACCACATCCTTTCATCTCTATCTTCAAAAGCTATGAATTAGGGCTTTCATTGAGGTATGCATATAACAATTGAGAGTGAGCACCGTATCATCTATTTCCTCCCTTCCTAGCACCATAGTTGAAGCACAAATAATTAAGTTTGGGGGATAGAACAGAGTGCACACCAAGTGTTTGACAATCTGTGTGAGTAAAGCTTGGGAAGAGAATAGTGTGTTAAGGCATCCTCAATTTAATGGCATCTCAACCCACATCAAAATGACAAAGAGGAGAAAGTTCAAGGTCCACACAACCAACACGGACCTTTGATCGCCGTAAATTCAAAAGTGCCGCCGCTGCCGACCGTTACGACTACATGGTGACTAAAGCTCTTGTACCGGAGCGGGGGTTGGCACCGGATGCTTTAAATGGGGAGATAATGCAGCAAATATATCAGAAAGGGTAGAACAAGTTTACGAAGGAACCCGAGTTTGCTATTGTCAATGTGGTCAAGAAATTTTATGCAAACGCCGAGGACAAGGCCCCTTTCAACGCGTTTGTGCGGGGTATATTGGTTCTATTCAGTGCCCATGTAATCAACACTTATTATTAGTTACGAGTGCCGAGACATTGTCAGTATGCTCATTTACGTGACAACGATCCAGATTTTGAGGCTATTCTGAAGGACATGACTAAGACATGTACAACATGGATCAAGGGTCGGAAAGGAGGCACGGTTTTTCACAGCAAGGATCTCAACAGGTATGGGAAGATATGGTATGCATTCTTGTGTGCCAAGCTATTTCCGTCCACACACACATCGGACGTGACAAAAGAAAAGGCACTACTCTTATATTCAATTGTGCAAGATTTCATCATCGACGTCGGGGCCATAATTAGTTTTTCCATTCGCCGATGCTTATGAGGAAATTTTTAAGCCGGCTTGCCACACCCATCACTCATTTATGGGTTATGTCGCCAAGCAGGACTTAGATGGTCCGATGATGAACCCACTCAGATGCCGCTACAGCTAGTAGATTCCAGAATGATCGTGCAATATTCGGTGTGGGCAGGAGGTGAGTCACATCCAAGAGGAGTAGGTTTTATATTTCCCTCAGCTTTAGAGGACGAAGCTGACGCTGAAGACACTTCGGATGATGCCGAGTTTCAAAAGGATGCGGCGATGGGAGAGCACGAAGTAGAGGAGGCACTATATTCTGATGCCATATCTAGCCCTCAGTTTCTTGCATTTCAACGCCAAGTGGATGAGCACAACAAGGAAGCACGAAGAGAGAAGCGACGACTCGCAGCGAGGTAGGACCACATGTTCGAGGCTATGAACACGTCCTTTGCTTCATTGAATGCGACGATCTAGAGCTTTAATCCAACTGCCCACTTCCCATACCAGCAATCTATGCCAATGCCGAGGTTTCCACCAAGTGACTCTGAGGAAGAGGATCAACCACCACCACCCCAAACTTAGGCACTTACAGGGAAGTCCTCACACATTTTATTACGTTATCCACCAATGAAGACATTGTTGTTATCAAGTTTGGGGGAGTTAGTTTTTATTTGCATTTCATGTTTGCATGCATAATGTCATTAGTTATGTTTGCATTTGTTATTACACGTTTGTTTTGCATGTTAGTTTTAGGATTTGTGATGTTGCATTCATGTAATCATATAGTTATATAGTAGTTTTGGTGCATAAATAGTTTAATTATTAGTTCTGCATTTTGTTATGTTATGTTTGCCATATCTAAAAAAATAAAAAAAATAAAAAAAAATAAAAAAATATAGTTAGAATTGTGTTGTTTTGCATATATCCAGCAGTCATTGTAGTTCATCTTTATTATGGCCAATGATGAGATTGAGATTAAGTAAACAAATACAGTACACATTATTAGAACTTTGATGTATTTTTGAATTATGACTCGGATCTTGTGCTTGTTTGAAACTGGTATAAAAAGGTGAGCACGTTAATAACATTTGTGTCGACTGAGTAGTTTAAATTGATACATAAATAGTTTCTAAAGGATAATGATAGCGTAAATAAGAGAATGACAAGAATAGGCAGTAAAGACGATAAATTAGGCAAGAACCTAAGTTTGGGGTAAAAAGTAGGGTATATAACTTCAAAAAAAAATAAAGAAATATTGTTAAGTTGAGTCTTGTGGTAGGTTGAGAAGAAATACTCCCCATAAACACATGCGTGAGATGGAGCGTAAACCGCACTCACCAACCATATATCGAAAAAAAAGAAAAATAAAGAGAAGGCGGGAAATAAAGGCAAAAAGCCCCCGTCAATGAAAAAGAGAGCATGCATACCCTATTTGGACCCCTAATCTTGGTAAATGTTTGATTTTGGTTGGAACTTGCTTTTGTTTGAAATTTTTGAGTTTATTCTGTATGATTCCTGATAAGAAATTGGTTATGTGTTAAATTTGAATTAGAATCAGTTAGCATAGATGTTAATCACACACGCACACATTATATCAATGATGACAGTATAAGATTCGAGGATTGATAAGAAGTTATTGATGGGTTTTATTATGAAGTATTGTAGTGTTTTCTTGATTGTTCTGAGGCCGAAGGAATAAATTTTGATTCTGTGATACTGTTGGATTCATAGACATATAGTTAGATACATTACATCTCATTGCATTGCATTGCATAGCATGTTAGGTTGTTTGATTGCATGTGCTCGAGGATTAGCACGTTTTAAGTTTGGGGGATTTTGATAAGTGGATTTTTTATCCACGAATCGGTTCTTAATCCAAGCTTAATCGGTGTTAATTTCTCATGTTTATGTTCTATTTTACTTATTTATTGTTATTTAATGTGTAGGTGTGGTGGTGTGGCATTTGAGCATAAAAGGATTGCATTTGTGGCAACAATGTTGTGACGAACGAGAATTCTGTAATTTATTTTAATATTTATTGAATTAAATAAATATTTTTGATGATTTGATTATTAGATTTAATAATTAATTGATGCAATTGTGGTAGATTAATTTAATCATATGTGTTACATTATTAAATTAATGTAGAGAATTTTTATTATTCAAGTATGTGATTAATTGAGCTTATTGAATTAAATAAATATTTAATTAAGCATGATGTTATTTTAATTAAATTAAATTATTAATTAGAAATTTAATAAATTGACATTATTTATTAATGAGATATTTATTTATGTGACTATGTGAATTTATGAAAAATTATTATTTTTATTTATATTAAATTAAATAAGATATATGAATTATTGTGCAATTGGGTGTGACACTTATTAAACTATATAATAAAAGAGTTTATTAAATTAATTGAGTTTAAGCCTTTAAGGCTAGCCAAACATGGCCTTAAGGGGGGTTACTAGCAGTTACCCATGACTGGGTTAACTGACTAGTATGCGCGTCAGTTCTTTGCAATTATATTACGTATTCTTTTTCTATTTCTTTCTCTAAGTCTGATAAGCATCACAGAGAGAAAAGATTGAGAATTTCAGAGAGGATTGAGAAGTCTGGGAGATAAAGTGAGTGTGTAATCAACAGGCTTTTGAAAAAGGGACATTTGGAATCACTCTTCTAGTTTGTATTCTGGGTAATTTCTCCCAAACCTAATTTCTACATTTACGTCTTTTAGTTTTTAAAAATTGGCTTTCAAAACTTCTGTTAATCTCTGTGATTTGGGAATTGTACTATTATATGGATTTATGTGATAGTAAGAATAGCATAACATGTTTTATATATATATTACATGATTTCATATCATCAAGTTCATGAAAACATGTAGTAATCTGATGACTTGTTATTTCAAAATAAACAGAGTACGTGATATGGCCATATGGCCTTATATGTGATAATTGATGTATTGATTATATATTATCCCTAAATTTTACACCCTTATATTATTGAGCATGTTAATACGAAGTGATCAAGCTTTTAACGAACGGATTTGGCCTTATAACGAATCTGTAGTGTTAAATTATAAGTTTTGTTCAAAATCCTCAAGAACTTCAAAAACAGTCTAAATTTTTATGATTTAAATATGTGATTATATGTTTTAATAGGTTAAAATCACTTTATAGATGTTGTATTATGATTATGCATGAATTATAACATGTGGGTATATGTGATTTGGTGAAATTAGTGTTAAAAATGTGTTGATTTCGCTGAACTCTGTGTTCTTCACGAACTGAGATTCAGTTTCTGGGGTCTCGCGTCGCGGCACCAGCTCTAGAACTGATTTCTCGCGCCGCAGCGCCACAGCGCTCGCAGCGCCAAGACTCGAGCCACGGCGCCACAGCGCCGCAGCGCCAAGGGCCCGGCCACAGCGCCACCGTGCCGCAGCGCGACTCCTTAGCATATTAGTGGCGCCGCAGCGCCACTCTCCAGAAAATGTCAGAAATGTATTTTTAAAATGTTAAAGTCTAACAAGTGTTAGTGGATTGATGTAATGAACATGTAATCATGTTAGAGGTATTATGAGATGATAAAATAGTTGTTTAACATGTAATAAAATATTATATGTGAATTGAATTATTAAATACATAATTAGTTTGATAATTCATGAAGTATTAATTATGTGACAACGTGATAAATTGACTTAGTTTAGTCAATAATTAAAGTAGACAACGAGAATGAGTTTATATTGATTAGTTAATTTATAATTAACTGGTATTGTGTATATGAATGGTATGTAGGATTTAATTCAAAGAACGTGCTTAGTTAAAGTGTAATCTACGCACGAGGCAAGTATCTTATCCCTAACTCCATTCTATTGAGCAAGTTTATTTAAACTTAAACGTTACTTTTATGTTGAACAAGTTTCCCTAACCCTACTTGTCATTATTGTTCAAGTTTATTATTTACCTTGAATAAATTATCCTTGTTATTATTCAAGTTCAAGCATGATATTAAAGATTAATTATCTTTCCAAAGCATGATTCAGTTATACAATAATTGTCCTATTGTATACTTTTGAGGTTATTATTCAAATCGAATATCAATTATTGTTGAACCTTATTAGACTAGTGAACCTTATTGATTCAACTAGTCCATAGTTGATGAGCGTTCTAAATTTCAGAACCCTTGATGAATTATCCAAACCAAACTTCCTTTGGTGCGGACTCGAATGTCAAACTGAGATGAACAACCCTGTATAGGGGATTATTTACGCTTTAGCGTTAAGATATTGTGCACAGTATGGTACTAAGGGCTGATCCCCCTAAGTACGAGAAGGAGGTCCATAGTCTTATGACTGTTAAAGGTTTCAAGTATAACCCTTGTTAACCTAGGACATAGTTCAAGGTCTTATGACCCTCAGTATTCTTTTGATTCATGTTATTTATTCTTGATTCAAAAGTTGAGCTTTATTCAAATGTCTTTGATTATTCGCATGTTATTATACTGTTATTTCATTTTTTTAATTGTGGGCATTTGTGCTCACTCTTGCTTAATAATAACATTGCAGTTAAGAATGAAAGAAGCGATGAACCCTCCACTAGTAAGGGCAAGGGCAAAGTTAGCAAATGATGAAGACCTGTTATTTATTAACTGATGTATTTGTTTAAGACTTGAGTTATGTTGATGTTAAGACTTATTTGTTTAGAATTCCGCACAGATGTTTTAAGGTTAGAGTGACCTAGGATTTATTTATGTTTCAGTTGATGTAACCCTTAAGGGAAGAGATTTTTTTATGATTTCTATCTATTGTATGGTTTGATATTATTTATGGGTAGATAGATAGATGATGCTTGTACAGTGAACACCAAATCCCGTGGAATCGAAGTACCCGGATTTGGGGGTGTCACAAATGTGGCAAGCGAAGAAGAAAACCAAAGTAAATTTACAGAAGTATAGCCCGCCGGGGCGGGCTTATTTAACCCTTACACCCACGCCGGTGCTGGGGGTCTTTTAGCAGCCAGACAGGAGCCTAGCCCGCCGGGGCGGGCGTGTTCTATGCATATACCTCCGCCGGGGCGGGGGGTCCCGAAATTTGGCCGTCCTAATTCGATTTCGACACTGCTGGGACATGGGGTTGAGCACTTGGATAGCGTATGGACTCTAAATAATATGGGACTTTGACCAAAATTCAGGTGTGGCATATATATCGAGTAATGAACAACGAAATCATCATCATGCAAAGCAATTAACAGAGATTAAGGACCGAATTGGATAGCGAGCATTGGAGTGAAGATTTTGAAGAACGATCATATCGATTGCGGATTAAGGCTAAAGTGAAGGGTGTTTTGCATTATTCTTCTCCTTTAGTTTATATTTGTAAATGAAAGGATGTTATCTTTGATTTATTTGGTTATTATTTCATTCATGATGAACTATTTTCTTTATAGGCTTAAGATGGATCTTTAAGTGGAACGATGATTATGTAATCTTTAATTTCAGTTTAATAAGCTATTATCCTATTTATCTTTATTAATTTGAGCTTGAATTTATGAATTGCATGATCAACGATTCTTTGTGAACTTGTATGAACTCGAGAGATGAAATATGAGTCTGGACATAATTAATATAACATGTGTTATTGAATTTTATGAATTAACAAAATCTTGATGAATGTTAGGATAGAGATATGCTTGACATCGCATGTAATCAGATAAAGAACTTGAACTTAAACCTTCTTTGATTGTAATTCACATAGAGATATAGTGAGTTAGTTGATTAAGGTGTTTAACTTAATTTTATCTTAATTGTGGATTGAAGTTAATACGGTATTAGTACATCGAGAGGTAGATAGTACTATATACGAGTTCTTGATTAATAAACTGGGATAATGAATTAAACTGGAATAAAGGTGTAATAATCAGAGTGATGCTAAAAGTGAAGTCGGAAGCCTAATTCTCCATTATTTGTTTGAAAATTCAGTTTTTAGAATTTATTGATTGTTTGGTGATTTTAAGCTTTTTAATACTTTTAGTTACAAACTGGAATTTGATTAGTTTAAAAAAATTAGGATTAATAGGAAATTGGTAATTGTGAGAGTTAATTTCTTACTAAGTCTATGAGGGAACGATAGTTTACTTACTATTATATTACTTGTTGACCACGTATACTTGTGTGTTGTGTATAATTAGATTTTACCCAACACGTATCCCTAATTCTACACTTATTTTGTTGAATTATTGCTTCTATACTCTGTGAAATTAGTAGAATATCCTTGATATTTGCACTTTATCCAGTATCTTTTCATAGAAATATTATTCTGAGCATTCTTCATAATTATTGATCTTTTCATGCCGGAATACTATTCACGGGGTACTATTTATAAAGTACTATTCACGGGTACTATTTACAAAATACTATTCACGGGTACTATTCATGAAGTACTATTCACGGAGTACTATTCATAAAGTACTATTCATGAAGTACTATTCACGGGATACTATTCACTCGGGTACTATTCACAAAAAAATTGATTTCTTTTCGGTCCAAATCATTTTTGATAAAATATTATTCTTGAATTTTACTTCACAAAGCAATACCATGTTGACAATTTAGCCATTATTGAATTCTGGATAAATTAAATTATAAATCTTAAAAATTTATCCTTTGATTTCATTTAATTGAATTCTTATATCATTGCCATCATCCTCATGCTTATATTGTGATGAAAGTTATCTTTGACCTGTAATGCATAGATGGACTATTGATTGGTATGATTATGACCAGGGATCATTCGGTATAATCATGACTATAATGTTACAAATGATGTGGTAAAAGTCCTCATTGACCCGTAATGCATTGATGGACAGATGTTGGTATGATCATGACCATGTGTTCTCGTCAACCAAGGGTGCAAAGATGAATTATTGTTTGGCATGATCATGACCATTGATGAAAACACGAATTTCCTTGGCCCGTAGTACATGGATAATTCGTGGTCGTGATACTAATGAATATCCTTGGCCCGTAGTGCATGGATAATTTAGTGATGTGGATTATTTATTAAGCTGAGTCTCAGCGATAAAATTGATGATAAACTTTTAAATCATAAAAGATAGTAGATATCATGCTCTACTTGACTCTTCTAATGGATTGCTTATTCCGCTAATTGTTAATCTAAAACTTGTTGTCTATTGTATTCTATCAGTTGTTATACTGTTGAAGGCTAATGATAATTTATTCTACATTATCTTAGTCATAATATTTTTTACTGGGCTAGTTGAGCTCACCCTTTTATTTCACTGTTGTCTTTAGGAAATGAGAATATAGCTGGGACTAGTCGGAGAATGGAGTGACGGTCCAGATGGTTGCCATAGTAGTCCTCACTATTCTATGAAATAGTGTGATAATAATTGTAATGATGATTGAATTTGAGTTTGGATATTGTCTAGAAGACAATATTTGTATTAAAACTCACACTACGCTTTTGTCGTATTGTATAAAAGAAGTTGTATTTAAGTTATGTACCATATATTTGGCGACTCAGAATGGGTGATGTATACCTATTTTAGGGGCGTCACAGTTGGTATCAAAGCTTAGGGATATGATCCCTGACTGAGACGTGAGACTAGAACTAGGAGGAGAGAGACGGGTAAATCATTCGCTAGTATGACCTACCTAAGCTTAATTGTTATTTAATTGGTCGATCAGAGTATAGGGATAATATGTGGCATGTCAATTAACCCTTATTTTGTGGCAGGTTTGAAAATGACATCTAAAAATGTCTTTGGAGAAGTTCCAAGAATTGTTCAATGACAAGTACTTTCCTGAAAGTATTCATCACATGAAGGAGGTGGAATTCATCAAGCTGGAGAAAAATAATATAACTGTATCGCAGTACGAGGCTAAGTTTGCCGAGTTGTCCCGGTTTGCATCCCATTTGGTAGATAATGAGGAACGTATGACGCGAATATTTTTAAGAGGTTTGAAACCCGAAATACGTCAATACCTCATTTCTCACAAACTTTGTTTATATTCAGATGTTATGAATAGGGCTCAGTTATTGGAGCGCGATAATGAGTCAGCCCAACCAAAAGGTAACGACCAACAACACGATAATAATCGTACAGGTGGCAACGACCATTGGAACAACGATAACCATCGTGGAGGAAATTATCATGCCAATAATGGTAACCACTTCGGTGGTAATCATGACCAAGATAATAGGAAAGGTGAACTAAGTGAGAACAACTTCAAGAAGAGAAGGTTCAATAATGATGGAAAGACAGTAGCACCGACACCCGTTTCCAAAGATGGATAATGACCACCGATCGTATGCTTCAAATGCGGAGGGGAGGGACACATCAACCCAAACTACACGATGCAGTCCAAAGCGTGTTTTTATTGTGAAAGAGAAGGACACCTAGCTCAATTTTGTCGTGTAGTGAAGTTAAGCCCAGCTGGGATGATGACACCAAATGATGTCCCAGACATGTCAAAGCCAGTAGTTTAAGTGAGAGCGTTTGTCGAGGAACCCAAACAAAGTTATCACGGGTAAGTTAATCATAAACTCTTACGAAGTTTATACCTTATTCGATACCTGTTCTACCCACTCTTTTATTTCTCCTACTTGCGATCAACGTTTAAATTTAACTCTGGAGAAATTTGACTTTGACTTATCTGTTGAAACTCCGTTGGGAAAAACCTTCATTACATCCACTGTTTATAAGTCTTGTTTGATTCAAATCGACACCTTCACATTACCTGTCGATCTTATCCTTTGAAAATACTTGCATTTGATTTGATTTTAGGGATTGATTTGTTAACTACTCATCATGCAAAAAGTGATTATTTTCATAAGGTTGTTAGCTTTCACATTCCTAACCAACCTATTATGCGAATTCAAGCAACCAAACCACTAAAGTCAATTACTGTCATATCAAGCCATAAGGCCATTCGTTTATTGAAAAACGTATGTCAAGCTTTCTTAGCACATGTCACAGATTTAAACAAAAATGCGTCAGATTTGAATTATATTTCTGTTGTTATTAAATTTTCTGACGTATTACCCGTAGAACTTCCTGGCCTACCCCCAGAGCGTGAAATTAAATTTTGTATTGACCCCAGTACAAAACCCATTTCTAAAACCCTCAAATATTTCTTCACCTAAAATGAACGCAACATTCGCCAAACACATTGGCTCGACCTGTTGAAAAATTACGATCATACCATTCAATACCATCCTAGAAAAGCGAATGTGGTATCTGACGCGTTGAGTGGAGGATCGTATGCGTTTATGAGTGCGATATTGTTAATACAAAGACCTATTTTGTACGACTTACAAAAAATGGAGATAGAGTTAAAGACTCTAAGAACCTACGTGAAGATAGGGAATATACGATTAGAATCGACTTTAATCAATGAAGTTAAAGCCGCTCAAGCTACAGACTCAGAGATGATGAATGTGAAGAAGAAGGTTCATGAAGGCATTATTCTAGAAGCAAGAATCGAAGAAGAGAGGAAATCTCAACCCTCGATTTTATTAGTCTATTTGAAATCTTCGATCGAGTAGGGACAGTGGCCTATAGACTCGCTTTACCGCCAAGTATGTCGCGTGTTCATAAAGTTTTTCACGTATCGATGTTACATAAATATGTGGACGACCTGAACCACATTATTTAACTAGAACTAGATGAGATAGCAAAAGATTTAACGTATGAGGAAATACCTGTTAAAATCTTGGATAAGAAGAAATATATTCTACACTCAAAGGTTATACCTCAAGAGTTAGAATCTGACGAGGTATCCTCATCTCTTCGACATATCAGGTACATATACTAATTTCGAGGATAAAATTTCATAAAAAAGGGAGGTTGTAAGATCCCAACTTTTATGAATAAAGATTAATTTTTTTCAAAATATATTTTTGAATATTATGGTGTGTATTTGTTATGATGTTATAGTTGTGGGTAATATTTATAAAATTTGCAAAGTTAGCAAGTGGTTATAAAATATTCGATTGGTCAGGGAATATTCGTTTTAACAGGGAATATTCGTACGACGACACAATCATTGGTGGACCCCACAACGAAAGTATTGTCGAAGTTAGAAAAACGACAGAATTATCTTTTTATAAAAATAATTGCGAAAGTTTTTACCATTAAACTATTGAAATATCTGGTGGTAAAAGTACAGTAATACGCATGGTTGCATAGTAGCACACGATATTGATTATTGATGTTTACGTGAGAAGTCACTCAGTTATACTCAATTATTGCTACAGTAATTGCTGCATAATATCTCTCATATTATTGATTCAATTATTGTCATAGTATCATTTGCATAATATTTTATATTATTAAATCAATAATTGAGACGACAAAGTTATTCGTATTATTATTTGCAATATTGACGATGTCTAGAAAGTTCTGTCGAGGAAAGGGGTTTAGTCACCTAATTGCGCGCCAATAGGGAGAAATCCTTATCGGAAAGCCCCCTCTTTCTGAGAATAATCGGGTTGTTAAATATTGTGAGTTATAATATTAATGATGAATAAGTTCGTGCTATATAAAGATGAAATTGATATTTCTATTGTGTTGGGATAATTAGTGTTAGTAGAAATCGACATTTAGTTCGATAATAATTAATTTCTGGATGTTATATTGACCAATCGGGTAATTAATCGGATAAATGAGCAAATAATTGCTATTTGTTCACATGCTTATAACTATTTGTTCACATGAATAAAACTATTGATTCACATGCATGTACTATTGATTCACATGCATGTACTATTAGGGGAGGTGGTGCAAGTTTGATAATACTTGTAGGACTAAATTAAAAATAGAGGTAAAGATAAAGGTACTATACTGTAATAATTTGAGCCCCTAAACGTACAATTATCGAAACTATATTTTCCAATAAATAGAAGCTCATTATTCTTTCATTCTCATCAATTCACTAAGACTCACAAGTGCAATTATAGAGAGAGAAGCTATAGAGAGAAAGAAGAAGAGTAGTCTGTTACTTCACTATTGTAGTATCCAGCCTTCTACTAAGGTAAGGGGTAATATTTCTTTCGTATTCGTAAGGGATATTTTTTTTTTCAATATTTATATGAAATAATATTTTCTTCCATACTATGTAGTATGCAAGTAATATTATTTCATTTCGTATCCGTAATTCTACACTTATTTTGTTGAATTATTGCTTCTATACTCCATGAAATTAGTAGAATATCCTTGATATTTGCGCTTTATCCAGTATCTTTTCATGGAAATATTATTCTGACCATTCTTGATAATTATTAATCTTTTCATGCTGGCATACTATTCATGGAGTACTATTCATAAAGTACTATTTACGGGTACTATTCAAAAAGTACTATTCACGGGTACTATTCACGGGATACTATTCACAAAATACTATTCCCGAAGTACTCGGGTACTATTCAACTGGGGTACTATTCACGACGAAAAATTGATTTCTTTTCGGTCCAAATCATTTTTGATAAAATATTATTCTTGAATTTTATTCCACAAAGCAGTATCATGTTGACAATTTGGCCATTATTGAATTCTGGATAAATTAAATTATAAATCTTTAAAATTTATCCTTTGATTTCATTTAATTGAATTCTTATATCATTGTCATCATCCTCATGCTTATATTGTGATGAAAGTCATCTTTGGCCCGTAATGCATAGATGGACTGTTGATTGTTATGATTATGACCAGGGATCATTCGGTATAATCATGACCAGTAATTTTACAAATGATGTGGTAAAAGTCTCATTGGCCCGTAGTGCATTGATGGACATATGTTGGTATGATCAGGACCATGCGTTCGCTTCGGCCAAGGGTGCAAAAATGAATTGTTGTTTGGCATGATCATGACCATTGATCAAAACACGAATATCCTTGGCCTACAATTCAGTGATGTGGATTATTTATTAAGCTGAGTCTCAGCGATAAAATTGATGATAAACTTTTAAATCATAGAAGATAATAGATATCATAGTCTACTTGACTCTTCTAATGGATTGCTTATTCCGCTGCAGTTGTTAATTTAAAACTTGTTGTCTATTGTATTCTATCAGTTGTTATACTGTTGAAGGCTAATGATAATTTATTCTGCATTATCTTAGTCATAATATTTCTTACTGGCTAGTTGAGCTCACCCTTTTCTTTCACTGTTCTTTTCAGGAAATGAGAATATAGTTGGGACTAGTCGGAGAATGGAGTGACGGTCCAGATGGTTGCCATAGTAGTCCTCACTATTCTATAAAATAGTGTGATAATAATTGTAATGAGGATTGAATTTGAGTACTGGTATTGTCTAGAAGACTATATTTGTATTAAAACTCACAGCTACACTTTTGTCGTATTGTATAAAAGAAGTTGTATTTAAGTTATGTACCATGTATTTGGTGACTCGGAATGGGTGATGTATACCTATTTTGGGGGCGTCACATTTGGTGTTCACTATCCAAACATTCATTTCTAACGACCCAAATTCAATAAAATTTAAACAATAAATCTTCCTATTAAAGGGTTACATAATTAAATCCAATAAAATCCCAGGTCATCTAACCTTTAACATTCATCAAATGCGGAAAAGTTAATAATTACATCTCATAATTAAACCAAGTCTAAAAACATAAATATCAATAGATTTACAAGTCTTTAACACTTGCTCATCTTGCCTTTTCCTTTGCTAGTGGTTGGTTCGTCAACCTTCTCAATTTTAATTGCAATGGTTATATATATGCAAGAGTGAGCAAAACAAATGCTAACTTGAAAGAGTACAATGACTGGCAATGAATAAACTCATTTGAATTGAATAACATATCTAAACATCGATAATCAATAACTGATATTGGAGACTATCTGAGGGTCACAAGGCCACGAACTATGTCCAAGGTTTTAAGTATTCCTTTCAACTTAAACCTAAACAGTCATTAGACTATAGGGACTCCCCGTACGTAGGGTGATCAACCCTTCATATCATGTATTGTGCAAAAAACATCTAAACACTTTCGCATAAATAATCCCCTATAATAGGGTTGTTCATCTCAGTTTTAATATACGAGACCACACCATAGTAAGTTTGGTTTGGATAAACTTCAAGGGTAATTTAGAGTTCAACGAACATCAACTAAGGATTAGTTGAATCAAAAGGTTAATGACAATGCGAGGGTTTAACAACGACATGTTATAGAGTAATTATAAACCATAAATGAATAAAATGATACATCAAAGTCATGTTTTAATAATAACTTTCAAAGCATTAAAAATATGTAATGAACCTAGCTTGAACAACAATGATAAGCTAAGGTTACATAAGGAAATAAAATTAAGAACTTTGCTCGATGGAATTCAAGAACTTGCGTAATAATAATCAAGTTAGGGTAAGGAAACTTGCTTAAAGAAAGTTTAGGATTAGAGAACTTGCATAAGTATAACATGACAATGAAAAGTAAACCTTGCTGAATAATAAAGTAGCAAAGGTTAGGGAACTTGCATAACAATAACAATTTAACTACTTAATAAGAGATTAATGAAAAAGAACTTGCATAAAGTAAGTAAGATAGGATAAACTCAAATAGAGAGTAGGGTTCAATCACTTGCTCAATTGTAAACAAGATAGGGTAAAGAAAACTTACCTCGTGCATAGGTTAAACGATTACTACTCATGTTCACCACATGAACTACACATACCATATGTATTAATAACACTCATTAGTTATAATAATATAACTTCATGAGTTTAGTTCCCACTTTTAGTATGGCTTGTTAACTTAGTTTAAGTTTAAACAACATCACATTTTTTCATGAGCATCACATTTTAGCTCTATTATAACTAATCAAATTATCATGCCATTGCACTATATACATATTAACAACCTAATATAACATCCTATTACATGTTCAATATGTTATCATGCTCTTTAGATTAGGTTATACTAACACACAAAGAACTGCACTTGCATACGTGCATCCCGACGCCCACCGATTACCTCCGAGTGCACAATAGTCCTAAAGATGACCATTTTTACACCCACTAACGACATTAAATTGAAAAACTTAAAGAATAAAAGTTGTAGGCCTACTCGTTCTCGTTCCGGATCATCTTGAATCGCATCAATCGAAGGTTGTATGAAAACGTTATGCCTATTTTAGTAAAATATATCCGGTCATATTTTCTCTACAATTTGTAAGTCTTCCTACCCCCCGCCGGGGCGGGGGTTTTGTGCTATAAAAGCCAGCCGGGGCGGGTTCCCAGCTTTGGTGGCACAAAAATGCACTGGTACGCTCGTCAAGGCAGGGGTACCCAGTATTAGCTTCTGTAGTTTGCGAACGAACACAACAGAAAGCCAAAATAGGCCTAAAAGCTCCTTTCTAACAACCATTCCAACTTACCCAAGTTGTAATAAGTTTACAAAAATATAAACTAATGTTCCTAACATGTTTCTAACCATATAAACAACATAAACATCAAAATTACAACATTTAAATTCACTATTTTAACTATTTCTTCACTTTTAGACATTCTTAGCGAAACAATTCACTGTAAATTCGTTTTATAACCAAAACAGTCCGTTTAAATCATATTATTTTTGTTTCGTCATGTATTTACATAATCAACAAACAATTTATAGTTTAATATAGAAATTAACATACATATAACCACATAATCAAAATTAATCACCCATATAATTTTACAAAGAACCTCTCATACAAAAGAAAACTAGAACTTTTAGAAAGTATGATTATACCTTAGATTGCTTGCTCAAACTTTTTTAGATGATAAGAATGGCCTTTTTAATCCACTTCTTCCTTCTCCTCAATCTCTCAAAAGCACAGAGAATTTCTTCTCTTCTTTTCTCTCTCTTTTTCTCTCTGTTTTCTCTTCTTCTAAACTTAACGTAAAACATATAAACTGATATACGTATATCATGTATAATATAAACGTGTATCATATATTTATTAAGTAATATAACTGATAAAACATAAATCCCCCCTTTAATATATGTCAGTTATTTTTTTCTTTTTAAATTCAAAAGCCACTAGGGCTTGTTTGGCAAAATAAAATTAAAAAAATAAGGATTAACAAGCCCTTAAGCCTTATTTGGTAAAACCAAATTAAAACTCTTTTAATTTATTTTAATAACTCATTTATTATATAGTTTAATTATCACACTTTATTTAATTAGATTTCCATATTCAAATTTAACTAAATTAAAACTAATAACAACTTATTAAATCAATTCGCCACATAATCACATTGCCACAAAATTATAATGTTCTTATAATTTTATTTAATAAATTAGTACATTACTTTCATTACAAAATTAAATTAAAACAACATTATAACAATTCATTTAATCCTTATCAACTCTCTAATTTAATTATTAAATTAAATTAGAATATTACCACATAATAATTAATTCATCACTCTTTTATTTTAATTAACTTCAAAATACCAAATTACCAATTATCAACTTAATTAACATATTACCTTAATTAAGTTAATTCTCCACAACTCATGAATTATTTATTTAACTAATAAATAATCAAATTAAACAAATATTTATATAACAATAAACATATTAACTAAACTATTTATTTAATTCAATAAATATTTGAAATTACATATAAAATTCTAGATTGTTACATCATTCCCTTTTTACAAGGATTTTGTCCCCAGAATCACAACTCAATCAATTCATTCGTCACATTCTTCCCTCCGTACAAGGATTCGGTCTCCAGAATCGAAGACACAGATCAAACAAATAACTTAGGATAGCTTTTTATCATTTTATCTTCGAGTTCTCGCGTAGCTTCCTCGGCATTGTAGTTCCTTCATATCACCTTCACAGAAGGTTTCACTTTATTCCTGAGCACTTGTTCTTTCCTGTCAACTATCTGGATAGGAATCTCCTCATAAGATAAATCTCTATCGAATTGCAATGGTTCGTACTCGATCACATGCATGTAGTCAGGTTTATACGGTCGTAACACCGACACATGAAAAACATTGTGAACATGTTTTAATTCTGGAGGTAGAACTACATCGTAAGCCACTTCACCTATTCTTCACAGCACCTCAAAGGGTCCAATAAACCTCGGGCTTTACTTTCCTTTCTTACCAAATCGTATCTTGCCCTTCTAAGGAGAAAATTTTAGGAAAATGAAATTTCCAACATCAAATTCGTAATTTTATTTGTGTTGATCAGCATACTTCTTCTATCTGTCTTGAGCAGCTACCAATCTTGTCCTGATAAGTTTGACAACCTCAGCAGTTTGCTGTACCAGTTCCAGTCCTAAAAGTTAACGTTCACCAACTTCATCCCAACACAGTGGAGTTCTGCACTTTCTGCCATACAAAGCTTTGTAAGGTGGCATGCCAATGCTTACGTGGTAACTATTATTGTAGGCGAATTCAGCCAAATATAAATGATCATCCCAGTTTCCTTTAAAATCTAAAATGCACGCTCTTAGCATATCTTCTAACGTCTGAATTGTTCATTCGCTTTGGCCGTCTATTTGAGGATGGTATGCCGTACTCATTCTCAACTGTGTTTCCATGCATTCTTGTAGTCTTTTCCAGAAGTTTGACATGAATCGCCAATTTCTGTCTGACACAATTGACAATGGAACTCCATGTCTCGAAACGATCTCCTTGACGTATAATTTTTCCAACTGATCAAGATTGAATCTAACCTTTATTGGCAAAAAGTGTGCTAATTTCGTAAGCCTATCCACAATCACCCAAATTGCATTGTATCCTTTTTGAGTATTCAGAAGACCTACCACAAAATCTATTGTGATATGCTCCCACTTCCATTCCGATTTATCCAACGATTGAAGAAATCCGCTTGGTCTCTGATGCTCGGCCTTGACTCTTTGGCATGTTAAGCATTTTGCGACACATTCTGCAACATCACTTTTCATATTTGGCCACCAAAAATGCTGTCGTAAATCCTGATACGTCTTCTTACTTCTCGGGTGAATTGAATATTTTGAGTTATGAGCTTCATTCAAAATTGTCTTTAATTTCAGGTACTGCCGAAACCCAAATCCTTCCCTCGAACCTCAGTAATCTTTCGGTATCGATCTTGAATTTCACCTCACTACCCTCAGACACTCCTTTCTTGATTTTGTTGCATCCTTCATCTTGAAGTTGGGCGTTCTTTACCTTGTCCACTAAAGTTGCACCAGCCTCCATTTGGAACAATCTTTCATCGGATTCTTTCAGAAGTTTGATTTCCAAATCTAATTTTGCCATTGCTGAAATGAGCTCCTCCTGGGCAGTTAAAAACATCAACTTCTCCCCCCTTTCTACTCAATCCATCGACAACCACATTAGCTTTACCCGGATGATAAAATATTTCACAATCATAATCTTTTATCAGTTCTAACCATCGCCTCTGACGCATGCTTAGATCCTTATGTGTGAAAATATACTTCAGATGTTTATGGTTCGTATATATCTCACATTTCTCCCCATAGAGATAATGGCTCCATATCTTCAGAGTAAAAACCACCGTACCCAACTCTAAATTATGAGTAGGGTATCCTTTCTCATAGTCCTTCAGTTAGATTGATCCATACACAATGACTTTGTCGTTTTGCATAAGCACACATCCTAGTCCTTTATGTGATGCATCACTATACACCACAAAGTTTTCTGTATTATCCGGTAATGACAACGCAGGTTCCATGCTAAGCTTCTTTTTTAACTTCTGAAAACTCTCTTCGTACCTCTCTGTCCAAACAAATTTTATGCCCTACCTTGTCAAATTTGTTAACGGAGTGGCAATCTTAGAAAAGTCTTGAATAAATCGTTTGTAGTAACATGCCAAACCCAAGAAACTCCTCACCCCTGATGGTCTCCTTGGTTGTTCCCAATTTATTACAACTTCAACCTTTTATGGATCCACAGAAATCCCATTTTTGTCAATAACATGACCAAGAAATTGTACACGTTCTACCCATAATTCACATTTAGAAAATTTCGCGTACAACTTTTGTAAGACCCCAACTTTCATAAATAAAGATTAATTTATCTCGAAATATATTTTTGAATAATTGGTGTGGTTTTAATATAATGTTATAGGTGTGGGTAATATTTATCAATTTTGTAAAGTATGCAAGTTGTTATAAAATATTTGTTTGGTCATAGAATATTCTTTTTGTCGGGAAATATCCATACGACTACACAATCATTGGTGGACCCCATAACAGAATTGATGTCGGAGTTAGAAAACGACATAAATAACTTTTTATAAAAATAACGGCGAAAGTTTTACTGTTAACTGTTGAAATACCCGGTGATAAAAGTACAGTAATACGCGTGATTGCATAGTAGCACACGGTATTGATTATTGATGCTTACGTGAGAAGTCACTCCGTTATACTCAATTATTGCTACAGTAATTACTCTTCAATATTTTATTTTATTGATTCAATAATTACTACGTTGATATTTTATATTATTGATTCAATAATTGTCATTGCACAATATTTTAAATTATCAAATCAATAATTCATATTATTTGAATAATATTATTAGATAACATTATTGACAATGACTAGAAAGTTCTGTCGAGAAAGGAGTTTGGTCACCTAATTGCGTGCCAACAGGGAGAAATCTTTATCGGAAATCCCCCTCTTTCCTCGGAACGACCTGGTTGTCAATATTGTAGTTCTGTAATATTATTTGTGAATAATAAATTGTTGATATATATGATAAGGAAATATTTATTTAATGTGGATTTAAATGAAGAAATTTTTTAGCATGTGACATTTGTTGAAAGTTGGTATTTTATCTTTTTTGATAAAATAATTCATTCAAATATATTATTATAATATTACATTATAATAGTATGATGTGATTATATAATAGTATGATTCTTAATTTGAATGGTATCATTATTATAGTAAATTCATGGTATAAAAGTAAAATGAGGTGGAAGAGAACAAATTGAATTTGAATTCTGATGATGTAAGAAATGATGTCATCGAAATGATGAGGTAAGAAATGATGTCATCGAAACGATGAGATAAGCAATGATGTCATATGATCGATGATGTAAGCGATGATGTCATAAATTATGGCAGAAAGACTATTTTACCCTTACTCTGCCAAGCCTATAAATAGAAGCTCATTTCTTCATTATTTTTCACCAATTCATTCAAGCTATAGAGAGAGGAAGTATAGGGAGAATAAGAGAGAAAGAATAAGAGTATTCTGTGACTACACTATTGCAGTACCCAATCTTCTGCTAAGGTAAGGGGTATTATTTCTTTTGTATTCGTAAAAAATAATATTTTCTTCCATACTCTGTAGTATGTAAGTAATATTATTTCATTTCATATTCCTAATTCTACACTTATGCTGATAAGTATTGCTTCTATACTCCATGAAATTAGTAGAATATCCTTGATATTTGAGCTTCATCCAGTATCTTTTCATAGAAATATTATTCTAAGCATTCTTGATAATTTTTAATCTTTTTATATCGGGGTACTTGTGACGCCCCCAAAATTAGGTATACATCACCCATCTTGGGTCGTCAGATACAAAGTACAGAATACAAATACAACTTACTAATACAACTGTCGTGTACAATACGACAAAACATAAACTGTGAGTTTAAATACAAATATTATCTTCTAGAGAGTATTCATACTTAAAAGGAGTCCTCATTACATTTATTAACACACTATTACATAGAATAGTGAGGACTACTAACTAATACTATCATTCGAACCATCACTCCGTTCCCCGACTTGCCCCAGCTACGTTCTCATTTCCTGAAGAGAACAGTGAAAGAAAGGGTGAGCTCAACTAGCCCAGTAAGAAATATTATGACTAAGATAATGCAGAATAAATTATCATTAGCCTTCAACAATGTTAAACTGATAAAATATAATAGACATCAAGTTTAACTGCAGCGGAACAAGCAATCCATAAAAGAGTTAAGTAGAAAATAAACTCTACTATCTTTTATGATTTAAAATGTTTTTCAACACTGTTATCGCTGGGATTCAGCTTAATAAAATAATTCACATCACCGAATCACCCCTGCTCTACGGCCAAGGATATTCGTGTATTCATTAATGGTCATGATCATGCCAACAACTGTCCATCAATGCACTACGGGCCAATGAGGACTTTTACCACATCATTTGTAACATTACGGTCATGATTATACCGAATAATCCCTGGTCATAATCATACCAAGTTCATCTATGCACTACAGGCCACATATGACTTTTAACATTTTATAAACATGAGGATGATGACAATGATATAAGAATTCAATAAAATAAGTTCAAGAATTAATTTATCCAAGAATTAACAACGTCCAAATTGTTAACATGATACTGCTTTGTGGAGTAAAATTCAAGAATACTTAGAAGAATATTTTCATGAAAAGATACTGGATGAAACGCAATTATCAAGGATATTCCACAAATTTCATGGAGTATAGAAGTCAAAACTTAACCAACTGAGTACAATAAAGAATGGAATAACAAAAGAAATCACCATGCATGCGATAGACCGCACAGACAGGTTATTCCAACAGAATAATAAATAATGGAACCAGGTCCGGCGTAAACGCACAGACAGGATATTCCGACAGAATAATAAATAATGGAACCAGGTCCGGCGTAAACGCACAGACAGTATATTCCGACAGAATAATAAATAATGGAACCAGGTCCGGCGTAAACGCACAGACAAGATATTCCGACAGAATAATAAATAATGGAACCAGGTCCGGTGTAAAACACACAGACAGGATGTTCTAACAGAATAATAACAAGACGGAACCAGGTCCGGTGTAAAACACACAGACAGGATGTTCCAACATAATAATAATAAAAACGAAACCAGGTCCGGTGTAAAACACACAGACAGGATGTTCCAACAGAATAATAGAAGAATGTCATCAAGTATAGGGTTGACCGCGTATACAGGTTATTCCAACAGAATAATAAGAAATGGAATAACAACAGTTCTCTTCATGAATAAGAAAGAATAACACCCCTTACCGTTTTAAAGAATAGCTGAAATAAGGAAGTAGTTAAGTAGCAGAATACTCTTCTTCTCTCTCTCTATAGTTTCTCTCTCTAGAGTTCAGTGAATTCGTAAGAAATAATGAAGGAATGAACTGCTATTTATAGAAAAATAGAATGCATAGTAACTAATCCATGAACGGTCCAGATTGATTACTTTAATCTGACGGTCCATATTTAAAAAAAAATCTTTTAAATAAAATATAATATATTCTATTTATAGAATAACCTTAATAAAGTTGATTTCATGACCAAAATTGATTTCTTTTCAGTCCAAATCATTTTTGATACAATATTATTCTTAAATTTTACTCCACAAAGCAGTATCATGTTGACAATTTGGACGTTTTTGAATTCTGGATAAATTAAATTATAAATATTTAAAGTTTATCCTTTGCTTTTATTTAATTGAATTCTTATATCATTGTCATCATCGTCATGCTTATATTATGATAAAAGTAATCTTTGGCTTACATGCATAGATGGACTGTTGATTGACATGATTATGACCAAGGATTATTCGGTATAATCATAACCGTAATATTACAAATGATGTGGTAAAAGTCCTCATTGGCCTGTAGTGCAAAGATGAACAGGTGTTGAGATGATCATGACCATTGGTGAAAACACGAATATCCTTGGCCCGTAGTGCATGGATAATTCGTGGTCGTGATACTAATAATTATCCATGGCCCATTATGCATGGATAATTCTATGATGTGAATTATTTATTAAGCTAAGTATCAGCGATAAAATTGATGATAACCTTTTTAAATCATTGAAGATAATAGATATCATGCTCTACTTGACTCTTCTAATAGATTGCTTATTCTTCTGCAGTTAAACTTGATGTTATTATAATTTATCAGTTTAACACTGTTGAAGGCTAACGATAATTTATTCTGCATTATCTTAGTCATAATATTTTTTACTAGGCTAGTTGAGCTCACTCTTTGCTTTCATTGTTCTCTTCAGGAAATGAGAATATAGCTGGGACTAGTCGAGGAAAGGAGTGACGGTCCAGATGTTTGCATTAGTAGTCCTCATTATTCTGTGAAATAGTGTGATAATAATTGTGATGGCGACTTATTTTGAGTTTGAATACTGTCTAGAAGACAATATTTGTATTAAAACTCACAGATTATGTTTTGTCGTATTCTACATGACACCTAACAGTTGTATAAATTAAGTTTGTATTTGAATTATGTACCATGTATTTGGCGACTCAGAATGAGTGATGGATACCTATTTTGGGGGCGTCACAGTTGGTATCAAAGCTTAGGAATATGATCCCTAGCTAAGATGTGAGACTAGAACTAGGGGGAAAGACGGGGAAATCCTTCGCTAGTATGACCTACTTAAGTTTATTTGTTATTTAATTGGACGGTCAGAATATAGGGGTATTATGTGGAATGTCAATTAACCCTTGTTTTGTGGCAGTATTTCAAAATGGCATCTAAAAATGTTGAGATAATTAAGCAATGGATCACAGGAGACCGTTGAGTCACCACAGATCAATAACCAAGATAATATGCATCAGGAAGGCAACAATCCTCATGTAAACTACAACACCGACCAAATGATGAATGACAGAATGTTCAGAGGCTTTATGCAATTCATGCAACATCAGGCGAGAGAGACTCCTATGCACAATGCAGGTGGAAACACTGGCAACTCTCGGATGGTCACCGTTAAGCAGTTCAAGGAGCTGGGACCACCGGAGTTTTTGGCAAAGCCAAAATCGCTTAAGGCGAAGATGTCTTGGGATGCTCCTAGGACCAAAAAGTTTCCTTTGTCACCTTCATGTTGCGAGGAGAGGCAGATTACTAGTGGAAATCTGTAAAGCGTACTCAGCCTGCCGCACTAAAGATGTCTTGGGAAAAGTTCCAGAAACTGTTTAACGACAAGTACTTTCCCGAAAGTAGTCATCACATGAAGGAAGTAGAGTTCATCAAGCTGGAGCAAAATAATATGACCGTGTCACAGTACGACGCTAAGTTTTCCGAGTTATCCCGGTTTGCGTCCCACTTGGTTGATAATGAGGAGAGAATGACGTGAATGTTTCGGCAAGGTTTGAAACCTAAAATATGTCAATATCTCATTTCTCACAAACTGTGTTTGTATTCAGATGTTATAAATTGGGCTCAGTTATTGGAGCGTGATAATGAGTCAACCCAACCAATAGAGAGCGTCCGATAAAATGATAATACCAGTGATAGCAGTCATCGAAGCGGTGATAAAAAATATGGAGGGAATCAACATGCCAGAAATGGTAACCTCTTCGGTGGTAATAATGGCCAAGATAATAGAAGTGAAAATTTCAAGAAGAGGAGATTCAATAATAATGGAAAGACGTCAGCACCAGCACCGATTGTTAAGGAAGGAGAACGACCGCCGATCGTATGTTACAAATATGGAGGGGAGGGACACATCAGTCCAAACTATACGCAGCAGTCCAAAGCATGTTACAATTGTGGAAAAAAAGGTCACCTAGCTCGATTTTGTCGTGCAGCGAAGCCAAGTCCAGTGGGATGGGGACATCAAATGTCGTCCCAAACAAGTCAAAGCTGGTAGTTCAAGGGAGAGCGTTTGTCGTGACCTCCCAAAAAGTAAGAAACCCGAATGAGGTCATAACGGGTAAGCTAATCATAAACTCTAGCGAAGTCTATACCTTATTTGATACCGGTTCTACCCATTCTTTTATTTCTCCTACTTGCGCTCAACGTTTAAATTTAATTCCGGAGAAATTAGATTTTGACTTATCTGTTGAAACTCCGTTGGGAGAAACCTTCATTACATCCACTGTTTATAAGTCTTGTTTGGTTCAAATCGGTACCCTCACATTACCTATCAATCTTATTTCCTTAAAAATACTTGCATTTGATGTGATTTTAGGGATTGATTGGTTAACTACTCATCATGCAAAAATTGATTGTTTTCGTAAGGTGGTTAGCTTTCATATTCCTAACCAACCTATTATACGAATTCAAGCAACCAAATTACTAAAGTCAATCACTGTCATATAAAGTCATAAAGCTATTCGTTTATTAAAAAATGGATGTCAAGCTTTCTTAGCTCATGTCACAGATTTAAACAAAAATACGTCAAATTTGAATGATATTTCAATTGTTAATAAATTTCCTGATGTATTCCCTGAAGAACTTCCTGGCCTACCCCCAGAGCGTGAAATCGAGTTTGGTATTGACCTTGAACCTGGTACAAAACCCATTTCCAAAGCCCATATCGAATGTCTCATATTGAACTTCAAGAGTTAAAAACCCAATTGCAGGAGTTGTTAGACATCGGTTTCATTCATCCTAGTACGTCTCCTTGGGGTGCTCATGTTCTATTCTTAAAGAAGAAAGATGGGAGTATGCAACTTTGTATTGATTATTGGGGATTGAATCATGTCACCGTAAAAAATAGGTACCCGTTGCCTCGCATTGATGACCTGTTTGACCAGTTGCAAGGTGCCAAATTCTTTTCAAAGATCGATCTTCATTCCGGATATCATCAGTTGAAGATTAAAACTGATGACATTCCAAAGACTGCTTTCAAAACTCGGTACGGGCATTATAAATTCCTAGTCATGTCTTTTGGATTAACTAATGCTCCTGCTGCCTTCATGGATACGATGAACCGAGTATTCAAGGAATATTTGGATCATTTTGTAGTTGTCTTTATTAATGACATCCTCATTTACTCCAAAAGTCGTGAAGATCATGAGCAACACTTGAGGCTGATACTCCAAAAGTTTTATGAAAACAAGCTATATGCCAAGTTGAAGAAATGTGAGTTCAGGCTTGAGGAAGTAGCATTCCTTGGGCACGTGATATCAAATCACAAAATATCTATTGACCTAGCGAAGATTAAAGCAATACAAAGCTGAGAGCAACCTAAGTCAGTGACCGAAGTACGTAGCTTTCTGGGCTTAGCTGGTTATTATCAGAGATTCCTGGAAGGATTTTCTCGAATCGCTACTCCATTAACTCAGCTGACTCGAAAAGATATAAAATTCAGTTGGAGCGAGGAATGTGAGAGGAGTTTTTAAGAACTTAAAAGGAGACTCATTTCAGCACCTGTTCTGACAATACCATTTGGTTCGAAGGGATTTGTCATCTACAACGATGCTTCAGGCAGAGGGTTAGGATGTGTTTTCATGCAACATGGAAAAGTCATAGCCTATGCCTCACGACAACTCAAAGAATATGAGAGGAATTATCCTACTCATGATCTAGAGTTGGCAGTTGTCATTTTTGCACTTAAAATCTGGAGGCATTACATGTATGGAGAGAAAGTGGAGATCTATACAGATCATAAAAGCCTTAAATATTACTTTACCCAAAAGAAACTCAACATGCGACAACGACGTTGGCTCGAGTTATTGAAAGATTATGATCATACCATTCAATACCATCTTAGAAAAGTGAACGTGGTAGCTGATGCATTGAGTAGAAGATCATATACGAGTACGAGTGCGATATTGTCAACGCAAAGGCCCATTTAGTATGACTTACAAAGGATGGAGATAGAGATAAAGATTCCAGGGACCCACGTGATGATGGCAAATATACGAGTAGAACCGACTTTAATCAATAAAGTTAAAGCTGCTGAAGCTACGGACCTGAAGCTGATGCGTATGAAGAAGAAAGTGCAAGAAGGTGCTATTCCGGAAGCAAGAATCGATGAAGAAGGAATACTTCGAGTCAACTCCAGACTTTGTATTCCTAACGATTCTAACTTGAAGTATAAAATCATGAGGGAGGCACACAACACACCGTTTGCAATCCATCTTGGAAGTACCAAAATGTATCGTGATCTTTGACATATATTTTGGTGGAGCAATATGAAGAGAGAGATCGCAGAGTTTATCTCGAGGTGTTTAACTTGTCAACGAGTCAAAGCGGAACATCATGTGCCAAAAGGTCCATTACAACCACTTGAAATTCCAAATAGAAGTGGGAGCACATTATCATGAATTTCGTTACTGGTCTTCCCAAGGTTTCTCAAGGCATAGATGTAATTTGGGTCATTATTGATAGATTGACCAAGTCTGCTCATTTCTTATCTATACGAGAAACTTATACACTTGAACGTCTTGCTCGTATGTACATAAACGAGATTGTAAGATGATAGACACGTAATTCATACATTTTACTATCCCTAATTTTGTCCTTTTAATTATATTAGTTTATTAAATTAATATGTTTTATTTTATTTTGTAGGATTTAATATTTGTTGCAATAAAGTCAAAATTTTGGTGATCAAGTAATATTTAATGCTCTTATTCATATAAGGAATATCCAAGAAGAATACTACTTGGCGACCAATTTTGTTTCTAATTTGCCTAAAATATTAATTAAGGATAGATTAAAGAATTGATCTAGTCTCTGTGGGTTCGACCTGTACTTGCCAGTTCTTCAATTCGACACTGTGCACTTGCAGTTACATATTTTTATCACATCAAGTTTTTGGCGCCGTTGCCGGGGACTAGAATTAATTTTTATTTATTCCTTATTTTTTATTTATTCGAATTAGTTTTAACTCAATTTTTTTCCCCAGGATTATTGAAGCGGATCGAAGGAGCGAATAGATAAAGATTTTGTTGTTGCGCTTTCTTCGGTACTTCGTATCTCCATATTTTTTAAAATAAAATAAAATAAAATATTAGTTTAGTTTTTTTTTATATTTTTTTATTTGCCGCATTCATGCATTCACTCACGTAAAGCACATCCTGTTAGGTTTTTATTTTATTTATTTATTTATATTTTTTGTCAAATATAAACTGTTGTGATTGCTAGAGGATTGAGGTGAGTCAAAATTTCTCTGTCTTTTGTAATTCACATAGTTTTAGGACATTTTATTTGTTTATAGTTATTTTTTTTTATTTGTGCATTTTCATCTTTAATCTAATATTAAGGGCACAACATGTAACAAGATAAGGTGGGGATGTCATCACCCTTCCTTGGCCCACAAACAACCCAATTTGCATTTTGCATAACTATGACCTAATAAAATCAAGTAGACATTGGCCCCTAGGACTCTCGAGCTCAATTAGGACAAGAAACTCCAAGAGGAGTCTGAATTTTAAATTAATCAAACTACTGGTGTCTAGGCAAGTGGTTCAAAAGGTATACGCCTAAAGATTGTGTGGTTATTCAATTAGTCATCGTTTCTACGGAGAGACTCCCACCTTTCTTACACTTACATGGCTAGTGGTGTGATTAATTTCGAATTTGGTGGACCTTGCAGTGTAACTTGGATCAATTAGGAGCTGTCTAGATTTTATTTAGGTTGACCTTAGAAGTAAATTTATTATTAATATTATTATTTTGTGCTTATTTGCTTATTTGTTAAGTAGTATATGCAAAAAGTGTGGATTATGGACGAAACATCCCGATTAGTGAGAAAACTTGACTTCTCGGATTTCACTTTAAAAGATCTCACTTTAAGAAAAATGGAGAGCGCACAAACTGTTTCTTTAAGGGATCGATGTTATCCTTCCCGCTCTGCCCAACCTTCATGTATCAGTCTACCACCGGTAACTGGTAACAATTTTGAACTTAAGCCACATTTTATAAATATGTTACCTAGGTTCACAGGGATAGAAGATGCATATTTATTTATTCAGGAATTTGAGGAAGTTTATGCTTTAATGAAAATTTAACAATTGTCTGATGACTCAATTATGCTAAGATTTATAACATTTGCTTTAAGAGATAATGCTAAAAAATGGTTATATAGCCTACCAAATAATTCCATATCAACCTGGGAGGAATTTGTTGTTACATTTCTAAAAAAATATTTTCCAAATCATAAAATTGCAAAAATTAGGACTACAATTCATCAATTTTGCCAACTTGAAAAAGAGTCCTTTTGGAAATATTTTGATAGATTTAAAAATTTGTTATCCTAGTGCCCACACCACGGAATTGAGAAATGGAGATTGTGTGATGCCCCCAAAATAGGTATACATCATCCATTCTGAGTCACCAAAACAAGGTACAGAAACAACTATAACTTTATTAATACAATTGTCGTGCAAAATACGACAACACTTAAACTCTAAGTTTAAATACAAATATTGTCTTCTAAACAATATTCACACTCAAATAAGTCCTCATAACAATTATGATACATTATTTTACAAAAATGGTGAGGACTACTAAACAACTTTCTAGAACCATCATTTCATACCCCGACTAGTACTTGCTATATTCTCGCCTCCTGAGAAGAAAAATGGAACAAAAAGGAAAAGGATGAGCTCAACTAGCCTAGTAAAGAACATTATGACCAAGATAATATAGAACAAATTATCGTTAGTCCTCAACAGGGAAAAATTTAATAGAATACAATAGACAACAAGTTTTAAATCAATATTCGCAGCGAAAATAATAATTCATTAGAAGAGTTAAGTAGAGGATGAAATCTACTATCATCTATGAATTTAAAAGTCCGTCATCAATATTTTATCCCTGTAACATCAATCAATATACATCTTGAATCAAATATTCATCTTTGCACTACAGGCCAAAGATATTCATTAGTTGGTCATGTTCATCTCAACACATGTTCATCTTTGCACTATGGGCCAAAGATATTAATCAGAAAATCATTCATCTTTACACTACAGGCCAAAGATATTCAATAATATCATTATTTAGGACTGAGGATGATGAAAAATATTTTAAAGAAAACGAATCCAGTGAAACAAAAGAACAAATATTAAGGATTCGTACTTTAAACAATCCAGGTTCAAAAATACTTCATAAATAACCACAGTGGAGTAAAATTTAAGAATGATCAAAACATGGATACAATCAAAGCTAATATCCATAATAGATATCTAAAAAATAAAAATTTAATTTTTCGTGAAGAGTGCCGTATTCGTGAATAGTGCCGTATACGTGAATAGTAACCCCGACACTAAAAGTTCCAAATTTGATAAAAAGTTCAGATCAATATTTCGACATAATGATATCGAAAGAAATAATATTATTTATAAAAAAAAATAACATCCCTTACCTCGAAAAGACAGTACTTCTGTCTGGAATACTAGATATAGTGCTGAAGGAACTTGTACCGTATAGCAACACTCAAAGTATCAAAATACTCACAAGAATACGCTCGATAATATAGAGAGAAAAGATTTCAGTTTCTGGTGTGTTTTTCAATTCTAACTTAAGCACCCTATTTATAGAAAATTACTTAGAACACCAAAGCAGAAAATTTAATAAAATATTAATATAATTTTATAAATTTCCTACACCACTTTGAATACTGAATTCAGCCATTTCAACAACCAGTGGTCCCCCCAAACATAACAAAAATGTTTTTCATTTAAAAAATATTTAAAACTTCAAAATTTAATTATTCCGAAACTTCAATAATTCATAATAAATAGTCCTTTTATCAGAAAAATTCGAATCTTATGTCCTTCCATAAAAAATTCAATTCTCTACAACTTCATAAAAAATTCGAATCTTATGACCAAAATTCACATACGGACGATTTTACATGCTATAATCAAATTTCAGTCAAGAAATGGGGTCCACCGACACACAAAACATGTGTTAAATATTTTTTATAACAAAAATACTCTTCCTCCTCATTTATTCCTATATCCCACATTCATTGTAAAAATATCACCATTATTATATTATTATAATAATATATTTAAATAAATTATTTTATCAAAAAGATAAAATATCAATTTCCAACAATTGTCACATTAAAAATTTTCTCCATCTATATTCACATAAAATAAATATTTTTCTTATCATATAAATCAATAAATGATTATTCACTGATAATATTACAGAATCACAATACTGACAATCAGGCCGTTCCCAGGAAAGAGGGGCCTTTCCAATAAGAATTTCTCCTTACTGGCGCGCAATTAGGTGACCAAACCTCTTCTTAGACATAACTTTCTAGACATTACCAATAATGTTATCTAATAATATTATTCAAATATGAATTATTAATCTGATAATGGAAAATACTGTGTAGTGACAATTATTGAAACAACAATAATATAAAATATTAACGTAGCAATTATTGAAGCAATAAAATAAAATATTGAACAATAATTACTGTAACAATTGTTGAGTAGTGTCTTCTTATGTAAGAATCAATAATTGGTGCAATAGGGTGTGTTACTGTGCAACAACACGTATTACTGTGTTTTAACCACCGGGTATTCTAACAGTGTTAACGGTAACAACTACGCCGTTATTTATAAACAACTTATACTTGTATTTTCTTCATCCAATCGCTTTCCGTTATGGGGCTCACAAAAGGCTGCGCCGTCGTACGAATATTCATCGACAGCAAGAATATTTCACAACCAAACAAATATTCCCCGATAACAAAGAATATTTTATAACCATTTGCTTATTCAAGATATTTACGCATTTTACCCATAACTAACCACATTAATCAAATCAACCCTTATTATTTCAAATTAATAAATAGAGGAAATTTAATTTTATTTATAAAAAATTGGGGTCTTACAACCTCCCCTCCTTATAAAATTTCGTCCTCGAAATTGACGTATGTACCTGGTGTTTCGAAAAGGTAAGGATACCTCGCTTTTATTTCTGTTTCCAACTCCCAAGTTATTTTCTCAATAGCATGGTTCCTCCACAAAATCTTAACTTATGGTATAACCTTGGTGCGTAGGACATGCTCCTTCCTATCCAAGATCTTGACAGGTACCTCCTCGTACGTTAAGTCTTCGACTATCTCGTCTGGTTCTAACTGAATAATGTGGTTTGGTTCTTTCACATATTTACGAAGCACATATATGTGAAAAATATTATGAACACGAGACATGCTTGGAGGTAACACGAGTCTATAGGCCACATTTCCTACTCGGTCAAGAATTTGAAATGGACCAATAAATCGTGGATTGAGCTTTCATCTCTTCCCAAATCTTGTAACTCCCTTCCATGGATCAACACGTAACAATACATGATCCCCAATATCAAATTTCACGTCCTTTCGATGAAGATCCAGATAACTCTTTTGTCGATCCTGTGCCGTTTGTATACGTTGTCGAATCATTTGGATCTTTTCTGTAGTCATACGTACCAACTCTGGCACCAATAATGTTGCTTCACCCACCTCATCCCAACATATTAGAGAGCGACACTTTCGACCATACAATGCTTCAAATGGAGCCACACCTATACTTGCCTGATAACTATTACTGTAGGAGAATTCCACTAATGGTAAATACTTATCCCAACTCCCTTTGAAGTCTAGAACACAGAGTCTTAATAGATCTTCAAGAGTTTGAATAGTCCTCTCTAATTGTCCTTCCGTTTGAGGATGGTATGCCGAACTGAATCGTAAATCTGTGCCCATAGCTTTCTGCAAGCTAACCCAAAATTGTGAAGTGAATCTTGGGTCACGATCCAAAAGTATGGATACTGGCATGCCATGCAACCTCATAATCTCATTCATGTACATAAGAGCAAGACGTTCAAGGGAATAAGTCTCCCGTATCGGCAAGAAATGAGCAGACTTAGTTAATCTATCAACAATAACCCAAATCGCATCTATGTCTTGAGAAACCGTGGGAAGACCCATAACGAAATCTATGGTAATGTGTTCCCACTTCCATTTCGGAATCTTAAGTGGTTGCAATGGACCATTTGGCACTTGATTGACAAGTCAAACACCTCGAGATAAACTTCGCGATCTCTCTCTTCATATTGTTCCACCAAAATGTATGTCGAAGATCACGATACATTTTGGTACTTTCAGGATGGATTGCAAACGGTGTATTGTGTGCTTCCATCATGATCTTGTACTTCAAATCAGAGTCATTAGGAATACAAAGTCTGGAGTGGACTCGAAGTATTCCTTCTTCATCGATTCTTGCTTCTAGAATAACACCTTCTTGTACTTTCTTCTTCATATGCATCAGCTCCGGGTCTGTGGCTTGAGCAACTTTAACTTTTTCGATTAAAGTCAGTTCTATGCGTGCATGGGTCCCCAGAGTCTTGAATTCTATCTTCATCTTTTGTAAATCATATAAAATGGGCCTTTGTGTTGACAACATCGCACTCGTTCCCGCATATGATCTTCTACTTAATGCGTCAGCTACCACGTTCGCTTTTTCAGGATGGTATTGAATGGTGTGGTCATAATCTTTCAATAGCTCGAGCCAATGTCGTTGTCGCATATTGAGTTCTTTCTGGGTGAAGAAATATTTGAGGCTGTTATGGTCTGAATATATCTCCACTTTCTCCCCATATAGATAGTGCCTCCAAATTTTTAATGCGAAAACGACTACTGCTAACTCTAGATCATGAGTAGGGTAATTCCTCTCATATTCTTTAAGTTGTCGCGAGGCATAAGCTATAACTTTTCCATGTTACATGAGAACACATCCTAACCCTTTGTCTGAAGCATCGTTGTAGATAACAAATCCATCCGAACCAGATGGTATTGTCAGAATAGGTGCCGAAACGAGTCTCCTCTTAAGTTCTTGAAAACTCTTCTCGCATTCCTCGCTCCATATGAATTTTGTATCTTTACGAGTCAGCTGAGTTAACGGAGTAGTGATTCGAGAAAATCCTTCCACGAATCTCCGATAATAACCAGCTAAACCCAGAAAGCTACGTACTTCGGTCATCGACTTCGGTTGCTCCCAACTTTGTATTGCTTTAATCTTCGTCGGGTCAACAGATACTCCATATTTTGACACCACGTGCCCAAGGAATGCTACTTTCTCAAGCCAGAACTCGCATTTCTTTAGCTTGGCATATAGCTTATTTTCACAAAGCCTTTGGAGTACCAGCTTCAAATGGTGCTCATGGTCTTCACGACTTTTGGAATATATGAGGATGTTATCAATAAAGACAACAACGAACTGATCCAAATATTTTTTAAATACTCGGTTCATCATATCCATGAAAGCTGCAAGAGCATTAGTCAATCCGAAAGACATGACTAAGAATTCATAATGCCCGTACCGAGTTCTGAAGGCAGTCTTTGGAATATCCTCAATTCTAATCTTCAGCTGATGATATCCAGAACGAAGATCGATCTTTGAAAAAAATTGTGCTCCTTACAACTGGTCAAACAGGTCATCAATGCGAGGTAGTGGATACCTATTCTTGATGGTGACGTGGTTTAATTCTCGATAGTCAATACAAAGTCGCATACTCCTGTCTTTCTTCTTTACAAATAAAACAGGAGCACCCCAAGGAGATGTACTAGGACGAATGAAACCAAAGTCCAACAACTCCTGTAGTTGGACCTTTAACTCCTGAAGTTCAATAGGAGCCATTTGATATGAGGTTTTAGAAATGGGCTTTGTACTAGGTTCAAGATCAATAAAGAATTCAACTTCACGTTCTGGGGGTAGACCGGGAAGTTCTTTAGGAAATACGTCAGGAAATTCACTAACAACGGAAATTTTATTCAAATTTGACGTGTTTTTGTTCAAGTCCATAACATGAGCTAAGAAAGCTTGACATCTATTTTTTAATAAATGAATGGCTTTATGGCTTGATATGATAGTGATTGATTTTAGTGGTTTAGTTGCTTGAATTCGCATAACAGGTTGGTTAGGAATATGAAAACTAATAACCTTTTGAAAATAATCAATTTTGGCATGATGAGTAGTTAACCAATCAATCCGATGAGTAGTTAACCAATCAATCCCTAAAATCACGTCAAATGCAAGTATCTTTAAAGAGATAAGGTCAACAGGTAATGTGATGGTGCCAACTTGGATCAAACAAGATTTACAAACAGTGGATGTTATGAAAGTTTCTCCTAACGGAGTCTCCACAGATAGGTCAAAGTCTAATTTCTCTAGAGTCAAGTTTAAACGTTGAGCACAAGCAGGAGAGATAAATGAATGGGTAGAACCGGTATCTAGTAATGTATAAACTTCGAGAGAATTTACGATTAGCTTACCCGTGATCACCTCGTTTAGGTTCTTTGCATTTTGACCAGTCACAACAAACGCTTTTTTAGGAACTGTTGACTTTGACTTTTTTGGGACATCCTTTTGAGTCACCATCCCCGCTGGACTTAGTTTCACTACAGTACAATCTCGAGTGATATGCCCTTCCTTTCCATAATTATAACATACCTTGAACTGTTGTGGACAGTTTGGCTGATATGTCCCTCTTTTCCTCATTTGTAGCATACGACCGGTGGTCGTTCTCCTCCCTTAGAACCAGTTGCTGCTGGTGCTGACGTCTTCACATTGTCATTGTTGAATTTCCTCTTTTTAAAATCTCCCCCCCCCCACTCGCTTCTTCTATTATCATGGCCACGATTACCACCAGAGTGGTTACCGCTTTTGTCCGTGTTCTTCTTTCCCCGCTGATTATCGTTGCTCCGATGATTGCTGTCACCAATACGATCCTGGTTGTGGTCCCTCGATTGAACGTACTCGTTATCTCGCTCTAATAATTGAGCCCTATTGACAACATCTGAATATAGTGAAAATTTATGAGAAATGAGATACTGGCGTATGTCGGGTTTCAAACCTCTCAGAAACATCCGCGTCATACGTTCTTCATTCTCCACCAAATGAGGTGCAAACCTGGATAACTCCGCGAACTTTGCCTCGTATTGGGACACCGTCATATTGTTCTGCTCCAGTATAATAAACTCTACCTCCTTCATATGACGAATACTTTCAGGAAAGTACTTGTCATTGAACAGTTTCTGAAATATCTCCCAAGACATGCTGAGTGCAGCTGGATGGGTACGCTTCACAGATTCCCACCAGTAATCTGCTTCATTATGGAACATAAAGGTGGCGAATGGAACCTTCTGTTCCTCCGTGCATCCCAAGACATCGAATATCTTGGTAATTTACTTGACCCACATTTCTGCCTTAATCGGGTCCGGCTTTCCCCAGAATTCTGGTGGTCCCAACTCTTTGAACTGCTTGACTGTGACCAGCTGTGCGTTTCCGTTGTTTCTACCTGTGTTTTGAACAGGAGTCACCCTCGTCTGGTTTTGCATGAACCGCAAAAAGCTTCTAAACATCTCATCGTTCATCGTCTGCTTAGTGGTGTTATTTACAGGAGGAACATTGCCGGCCTATTGCACATTCTCCTCATTGGTGATTAATGGTGTCTCCACGGTCTCATTTACTCCATCGTTAATATTTTCAGCTGCCATTCTTAATTACTGTCACAAAACAAGGGTTAATTAAAGAAATTGACATCCAAGATAATAACCCTATACTCTGACCAACTAACAAATAAGCTTAGGTAGGACATACTAGCGAAGGATTTACTCGTCTCTCCCCTCCTAGTTCTATTCCCCAATCTTCGCCAGAGACTATATCCCTAAGCTCTGATACCAACTGTGATGCCCCCAAAACAGGTATACATCACCCATTCTGAGTCGCCAAAACATGGTGCAGAAATAACTACAACTTTATTAATACAATTGTCGTGCAAAATACGACAACACTTAAACTGTAAGTTTAAATACAAATATTGTCTTCTAGACAATATCCATACTCAAATAAGTCCTCATTATAATTATTGATACATTATTTTACAAAAATAGTGAGGACTACTAAACAACTTTCGAGAACCATCATTCCATACCCCGACTAGTACTTGCTACATTCTCGCCTCCTGAGAAGAAAAATGAAACAAAAAAGAAAAGGGTGAGCTCAACTAGCCCAGTAAAGAACATTTTGACCAAGATAATATAGAACAAATTATCTTTAGTCCTCAACAGGGAAAAATTTAATAGAATACAATAGACAATAAGTTTTAAATCAATATTCGCAGCGAAAATAATAATTCATTAGAAGAGTTAAGTAGAGAATGAAATCTACTATCATCTATGAATTTAAAAGTCCATCATCAATATTTTATCCCTGTAACATCAATCAATATACATCTTGAATCAAATATTCATATTTGCACTACAGGCCAAAGATATTCATTAGTTGGTTATGTTCATCTCAACACCTGTTCATCTTTGCACTACGGGCCAAATATATTCATCAAAAAATCATTCATCTTTGTACTACAGGCCAAAGATATTCAGTAATATCATCATTTAGGACTGAGGATGATGAAAAATATTTTAAAAAAAACGAATCCAGTGAAACAAAAGAACAAATATTAAGGATTCGTACTTTAAACAATCTAGGTTCAAAAATACTTCATAAATAACCATAGTGGAGTAAAATTCAATAATGATCAAAATATGGATACAATCAAAGCTAGTATCCATAATAGATATCTAAAAAAAATGAAAATTTAATTTTTCGTGAATAGTGTCGTGTTCGTGAATAGTGTCTTATACGTGAACAGTAACCCCGACACTAAAAGTTCTAAATTTGATAAAAAGTTCAGATCAATATTTCAGCATAATGATATTGAAAGAAATAATAGCATTTATAAAAAAAATAACATCACTTACCTCGAAAAGACAGTACTTCTGTCTGGAATACTAGATATAATGCTGAAGGAACTTGCACCGTATAGCAACACTCAAAGTATCAAAATACTCATAAGAATACGCTCAATAATATAGAGAGAAAAGATTTCAGTTTCTGGTGTGTTTTTCAATTCTAACATAAACACCCTATTTATAGGAAAATACTTAGAATACCAAAGCAAAAAATTTAATAAAATATTAATATAATTTTATAAATTTCCTACACCACTTTGAATACTGAATTCAACCATTTCAACAACCAGTGCCCCCCCCCCCCCCAAACATAACAAAAACGTTTTTCATTTAAAAAATATTTAAAACTTCAAAAATTAATTATTCTGAAACTTCAATAATTCATAATAAATAGCATTTTATCAGAAAAATTTGAATCTTTTGTCCTTCCTTAGGAAATTTAATTCTCTACAACTTTGTAAGTTTAAGTTTTTCCAAATTCATAACAGAAATTGAGCGAAATTCACATACGGACGATTTTACAGGCTATAATCAAATTTAAGTCAAGAAATGGGGTCCACCGACACACAAAACTGTGTTAAACATTTTTTGTAACAAAAATACTCTTCCTCATTTATTCTTATATCCCACATTTATTGTAAAAATATCACCATTATTATATTATTATAATAATATATTTAAATAAATTATTTTATCAGAAAAGATAAAATATCAATTTCCAACAATTGTCACATTAAAAATTTTCTCCATCTATATCCACATAAAATAAGTATTTTCCTTATCATATAAATTAATAAATGATTATTCACAGATAATATTACAGAATTACAATACTAACAACCAGGCCGTTCCCAAAAAAGAGGGGGCTTTCCAATAAGGATTTCTCCTTACTGACGCGCAATTAGATGACCAAACATCTCCTTAGACAGAACTTTCTAGACATTGCCAATAATGTTATCTAATAATATTATTCAAATATGAATTATTAATCTGATAATGGAAAATACTATGTAGTGACAATTATTGAAATAACAATAATATAAAATATCAACGTAGCAATTATTGAATCAATAAAATAAAATATTGAACAATAATTACTGTAACAATTATTGAGTAGTACCTTCTTACGTAAGAATCAATAATTAGTGCAATACCGTGTGCTACTGTGCAACAACGCGTCTTACTGTGTTTTAACCACCGGGTATTCTAACAGTGTTAACGGTAACAACTATACCGTTATTTATAAACAACTTATACTTGTCGTTTTCTTCTTCCAATCGCTTTCCGTTATGGGGCCCACAAAAGGCTGCGCCGTCATACGAATATTCACCGACAGCAAGAATATTCCACGACCAAACAAATATTCCCCGACAACAAAGAATATTTTATAACCACTTGCTTATTCAAGATATTTGCACATTTTACCCATAACTAACAACATTAATCAAATCAACCCTTACTATTTCAAAATAACAAATAGAGGAAATTTAATTTCATTTATAAGAAGTTGGGGTCTTACAGATTGTGTCAAATAGCTTACGAATGTTTAGACTATCCGACTAAAACAATGTTAGAGTCAATGTGTCAAGGGGATTTTTTGAATAATGATGAGGAAAAATCTTGGGTGTTTTTAGAAGACTTAGCAGAAAAAACCATGTAATGGGAAACCACCCGAGAGACCGATAAACCTAGTTCATCTAGGGGTGTTCATATAATTGACAATTCAATTGCTACCGAAGCTAAGTTGGCTGGTGTACTTAAAAGACTTGAAGCTTTAGAAACTAAGGGACAATCACACGTGAACCAAGTCTCAACAAGAACACCTTTGTGTCTAAGTAATTCACCAAGCCATGTGATTAATGAATGTCCTAGAGTCATGCCCCAACTTGAAGAATATGAACAAGTCAATGCAATATTTCAAAGACCTAGGAATGACCCTTTTGCACCCACTTATAATCCAGGTTGGAGAAATCATCCTAATTTTGCATGGAACCAAGGGCCCTACCCGAATAACTCTTCAAAACAGGTCAATCAATCTTTTCAACCTTATCAAAAGCCAAATCCTGGTCCGAACCAAAATTCAAGTTCAACAACCCAATATCCACCAGGTTTTTCTAATGAAAGTGAGAAGAGACTTAACACTTTAGAGAAAAGTATAGAAACTTTAATGAAATCTCATAATAATTTCAATAATTTCATGCAAAGCACTAACCAAACCTTATCTCGCCTAGAGATCCAAATGAGTCAATTGGCCACTACAGTTAGTGAAAGAGAGAAGGGTAAGCTTCCCAGTTAACCCGAGACCAATCCAAAATTTCCAGTCCCTACTCAAAAACCTTATCATGTTAATTCACTTGAAAACAACCAAGTCAATCATGTGAATTCTATAATTTCTTTAAGGTCTGGAAATTATTTTAATAATCATGCTGGTATTGATAATGAAGAAGAGAAAATTTTAAATGTTGAATCTAACGATCCATCTTTAAAGTCAGTCCAGCCTGAAAAGCCCACAAACTCTGAGTCAATAGGCCCACCTACTAAGCTTGTGTCGAAAGATGATCAAACCACACCTTATGAGTCAATTGAAAAAGTCTTCAAACCAGAAGCCCCATTCCTTCAAAGACTTATTTCAAACAAGCAGTCAGCCCAGTTGGACAAAATTCTAGAAGTGTTCAAACAAGTGAAAATTAATATTCCCCTTCTAGATGCCATTCAACAAGTTCCCTCATATGCTAAATGTCTAAAAGATTTGTGCACACATAAAAGAACCACTCATGTTCCTAAAAAAGCTTTTCTAATAGCCCATGTTAGTTCTATCTTGTCATGTCAAGTCCCTGTGAAGTATAAGGACCCCGGTTGTCCTACAATTTCATGCATCATAGGTGACCATGTTAATTAAAAAAGCTTTGCTTGATTTAGGAGCTAGTGTGAACCTGTTACCATTTTCTATGTACTAAACCTTAGGCTTAGGGGAGTTGAAAAAGACAAGTGTCACACTCCAACTAGCTGACTGCTTTGTTAAAGTGCCAAAAGGAATAGTTAAAGATGTACTCATTAAGGTTGGTGATTTTGTCTTCCCTGTTGATTTTGTTGTCCTTGAAACCCAACCTGTTGTCAATCCCAAGGGTCAAATTCCTGTAATTTTAGGTAGACCATTTCTAGCAACTTCTAATGCGTTAATCAACTGTAGAAATGGACTAATGAAATTGACATTTGGGAACATGACAATTGATTTAAATGTGTTTAATGTGGGAAAGCAACCTTATGATTTTTCTGACCAACCCGTTGAAGTGAACATGATTCAGGACATGTCCGACAATGAACTTACAGGAGAAGATGAAATTTTTAATTTTTGTCTAAATCATTTTGGTCAAAATTGGGATGAAACGGAATATGTAAATGAGGTTAATGAAATGCAAGAGTCATCAACATCAATGTCTTACTCTAAATGGGAACCCGTGACTGAGCCATTTTTGCAATCTTCAGAACCTCTTGAAAAGAGTCCACCAGAGTTAGAACTCAAACCTCTGCCTGATAATCTTAAATATGCCTATTTAGGTCCCTCCAAAACTCTTCCTATAATCATTGCTTCCGATTTAACAAACACACAAGAGGAAGAGTTATTGACCATCCTGAGAGAGAACAAGGAAGCCATAGGATGGAGCATAACTGATATTAAGGGGATCAGTCCAACCATTGTCCAACATAGGATCCATTTAATAGATGATGTTAAATCTGTGAGAGACCCATAAAGGCGGTTAAACCCGATTCTAAAAGATATTGTTAAGAAATAAATTCTTAAGTGTCTAGATAATAGGATCATCTATCCCATTTCTGATAACTCGTGGGTAAGTCATATTCGGGTGGTACCTAAAAAGTATGGCTTAACTGTGGTTCAAAATGAAGCTAACGAGTTAGTTCCCACTCGTGTCCAATCTGGTTGGAGGGTTTGCATAGACTATAGAAAACTCAAAGCTGCCACAAGAAAGGATCATTTTCCTTTACCCTTCATAGACCAAATTCTAGAAAGATTAGCTGGTCATGCTTACTATTGTTTCCTTGATGGTTACTTGGGATACTTTCAAATTCCCATAGCCTAGAAGACCAAGATGCATATCGTCGTCTACCCTTTGGGCTATGTAGTGCCCTTGCCACCTTTCAAAGATGCATGATGATCATTTTTTCTGACATGGTGGAGAAATTCCTAGAAATTTTTATAGATGATTTTTCCATATTTGGGTCTACATTTCATGAGTGTCTTCACCACCTTGACGTAGTTCAAAGGAGATGTAAGGAAACAAATTTAATCCTAAATTGGGAAAAATGTCACTTCATGATAAAAAAAAAGGAATTGTTCTTGGTCACATCATATCTGAAAAGGGAATTGAAGTAGATAAAGCCAAAATCGACCTCATTGACAATCTTCCACCACCTAGGACAGTCAAAAAAATTCGTTCTTTCCTAGGACATGCAGGCTTTTATAGGAGATTCATTAAAGATTTCAGTAAGAAAGCAAGACCCTTGACCAATCTTCTAGGTAAAGATGAAACATTAGAATTTAATGAAAAATGTCTTCAATCCTTTGAACAATTCAAAAAGGAGTTAACTTCAACTCCTATCGTCAAATCACCTGATTGGAGACAACCATTTGAGTTAATGTGTGATGCATCTGACTATGCAGTTGGTTCTGTTCTAGGGCAAAGAATCAACAAGATTCCCCATGTCATATACTATGCTAGTAGGACTTTAAATGATGCACAATTGAACTATTCAACTACTGAAAAAGAACTTCTAGCTGTAGTTTTTGCCCTAGAAAAGTTTCGATCTTATCTTATTGGGTCTAAAATAATTGTTTACACTGACCATGCTGCTCTCAAACATCTTCTTTCTAAAAAAGATTCAAAAGCTCATTTAATTCATTGGGTCTTATTACTCCAAGAATTTGACCTCGAGATACGAGACAAAAAAAGGTCTAAAAACATGGTAGCTGATCATTTGTCACATTTAGTAGTGGAGTCCAACTCTGACCTACCCTTAAATAAATCTTTCCCAGATGAGCAATTTTTCTCTATATCTGCTACACCTTGGTTTGCTGATATTGTGAATTACGTAGTGACTAGTGAGATTTCTTCCCATTGGTCCAAACAAGATCGATCCAAGTTTCTTTCACAAGTCAAACACTTTTATTGGGATGACCCCTATTTGTTCAAATATTTCCCTGATCAAATCATTAAGAGGTGTGTCCCCGACCACGAGTTTAGAAGTGTTCTGTCATTTTTTCATGACCAAGCTTGTGGAGGACATTTTGGAGGCAAAAAGACAGCCGCCAAAGTTCTCCAGTGTGGTTTCTATTGGCCTAGTCTATTAAAGGATGCAACATCATTTTGTGCCAATTGCAATAGGTGTCAACAATTAGGGAGAATAACTAGGAGGAATATGATGCCAATGCAACCCATTCTGGTCATTGAAATGTTAAATGTGTAGGGAATCGATTTCATGGGCCCATTTCCAAATTCTTTTGGAAATCCTTACATTTTACTAGCGGTGGATTACGTGTCTAAGTGGGTAGAAGCTATACCAACCAAGATCAATGACAACAAAGTTGTTGTCAAATTTTTGAAAGAGAACATTTTCTCTCGTTTTGGTACCCCTAGGGCCATAATCAGTGATCAAGGAAAACATTTCCGCAATCATCCTTTTGCATCCTTGCTAAAAAAGTACTCCATCATTCACAAGCTTGCAACATAATATCATCCTCAAACAAGTGGTCAGGTAGAAGTCTCAAATAGGCAAATAAAACAAATCTTGGAAAAAACGGTGAGTTCCAATATAAAAAACTGATCTCTAAAATTGTTAGATGCATTGTGGGCTTACTGTACTTCCTTTAAAACTAATTTAGGGATGTCACCGTATAGGATTGTGTTTGGAAAAGCTTTTCACTTACCTGTTAAACTTGACCATCGTGCTTTGTGGGCCATAAAACAATTGAATTTTGATATGTCCACCGGTGGGAGTCATAGACAGTTGCAATTAGCTGAGTTAGATGAGATTAGGAATGATGCTTATGAAAATGCTAAAATTTACAAGGAAAGAACAAAAGTGTTTCATGATAAATCAATTTTGAGAAAATCATTTTCACCTGGACAAAAAGTTATGTTGTATAATTCTAGGCTACATTTATTTCCTGGAAAATTGCGTTCTAGATGGGATGGACCTTTTCTAGTGAAGGTAGTTTACTCTCATGGGGCAGTCGATATTAAAAATCCAAATAGTGGAGAAATTCTCAAAGTGAATGGTCAACGACTCAAACCCTTTTTAGAAATGCCGACCGAACCAGAGGAGGTGGTATACCTTGTTGACCCACCTGATTCAATATGACTGGCACTGCACTTGTAAGTTTGTACGTATATTTTTCTTTTGTACAATATTGTCATCCGGTTTCTACCCCATCGTACACAGTATAATTCTTTCATATCTTTATTCTCTATTTTTCATTTGCACATTGAGGACAATGCATGCTTTAGGTATGGGAGGAGTTTGTATTATTGTATTAGATTTTTTTTTTATTTTTTAGGAAAAAATAGAAAAAACAAAAAAAAATTGAAAAAAAATTTATTTGACTTTTTATGGATTGAATTAATTCTAATAAGTGTTTGTGGAGCAAAACTCATAAGTAAGTTAGAAGAATTTAGAACTCTTAAATTTTTGATAAGATATGAAATCTTAGTTCGAAACACCATCTGGATTAAAATTGATTTCACGAGCATTTTGGCACTTCACGTTTGCACTAATTCTTAGTTGTGGGGTATAAACCATGATTCGAGTAATTTAAAAAAAAATTGAAAAAAGAAATAAATAACTGCTTCAATGTACATTAAACAAAGTAACTGGATATCCAAGTCTCGGGAAGCATCGATATTCACGCTGAAAAGTGTGATGAATAAAAGCAGCTTGACTAGTCTTATTTTATGGCCTTTGTTACTCGAGTAAGTAAGCCGTTAGGGGTGTCTCTACACCTAGTGCCCTAAAGTCATCTGGTTTGGGAGTCATTGGTCCAACGCTCGCTCTACATGGGTAACTCTGAAAAGCTTAAGAAAATGAGACATTGCACAAGTCAAGAATCAGAAAAAAAAAAAAAAGAAGAAAAAAAAAGATAAAAAAAATGAGCTTACTTGATTTTCATGATAAAAATTCCTACTAAGAGTTACATCATATACACATGCATGCATCACATGGAATTGATTTAATGAAGGATGGTGTCTAAAATGATAATTGAGTATTTTTGATAGGGTAAAAGTGTGATTTTGAATTTAATCTTGCTTATATATAATGCCCATAGATATTTAGAAGCTTTCTTTCAATTTCATAATTTGTTGAATCAAAAATTATTTTTGAATTTTGTGGGTATATTCACTACAAACCTTTACGAGACACAACTCGTCCACTTAGGGTAACCTTGGGATTTAAAGGCTTGTTGCACATGCTAAGTGCAATCGTGTTTCTTACGAAAATGGGGTAGTGTAATTTTTGTTTTATTTTATTTTTATTTTACTCGAGGACGAGCAAAAGCTAGGTATGAAGGTATTTGATAGACACATAATTCATACATTTTACTATCCCTAATTTTGTCCTTTTAATTATATTAGTTTATTAAATTAATATATTTTATTTTATTTTGTAGGATTTAATATTTGTTGCAATAAAGTCAAAATCTTGGTAATCAAATAATATTTAATGCTCTTATTCATATAAGGAATATCCAAGAAGAATCCTATAAGGAGTAGGAAAGAGGTTGAACAATCTTGGTGTGCAAGTCAAATCCAACAAGAAAAGGGAAAGTATACCTAGAAGATCTTTTTGAGAAGTTGATTGGGAACAAAACTGTCCAAGTTCAATGAACCTAAATTAGGGTTCCAAGTTATTTTTTCTATAAATAGACCTCTTATTTTAGAGAGAAATGACCACTTGTTATTTTATTTTTCTTAATTTTTCACTAGTGTAGAAGGGAGTAAGATATTTAGAGTTTGTCTTTTCTCTTATTCCAATCACGTGTGGTACTACTGTCAAGGAGTATTTGTAACTTTCTTTTATTTATATAATCGAAATTCTCTTTTTAATTATTGTTCTTATTTATATAATCGAAATTCTCTTATTTCACGCCAAATGTCTGACTAGGACAAGTTCTTAAACTCATATGATTGTGGCAATTTAGGGACTCATAAGTGTGGTTTGACGAACTGGGTATAGTTGTGTGTAAATAAAGTATTACAGACTATAGGAACATATATATTGTTAAGCAAATGATTATTAGTGGAGACATAAGTTTTTTGAAACTCCTAGCTATGCTAGACTTCGAAATTTTGACATCAAGCTAAATACGCACTAAGTGCTTTTAAAAAAAATATGTAGACTCGTAATCATTTTTGAAACGGTTTAAAGTATAGCCTACGCTACTTATTTCAGATAGACGAAGATGATTTAAAATATCAAAATTTATTTTATTTATCACTCATGTCTCATGTAACCTAGTGCAAAGATGATAAAAAGTTGATGGATTTGTAAATACAGGAATACTTAGTGTGAATTTGATCTAAAGTCATTGTTCCACTATTGTATGATGTATTATGACAAAGTCATACGATGACAGCATCCTCAAAGGGACTGTCAATACAGTACGGCATCATGACGTCATTCTCGAAAATATTTTTAAAAATTTTAATTTGCCAACGGGGTTTGGCTACACTTAAATAATTCGATTGAATTGAATTATTGATATGAGTCTATGCTATTCGATTCAGCTAGACTAATGTTATGAAAACTCTAAGTGTTCATTGAAATAAATTTCCCGACCCAAATTGTTTTGGTGCGGAATCCTATGATAAGTCTGAGGTGAACAACCCTGAAAATGGGGATATACTAATTGGATAAAATATTCCAATCTAGGAATGCATATAATCGTTCCGATTACTAAGGTACAATAGATTGATCATCTAAAGTACCCGCATCGGTAGTTTACCTTCTTTGTGATTGTAAACATACTGTTAACCTTTGTACGAGGTAGAGTACCTTTTTCTTAATTAAAATAGGTAGCATGTAGTAATACCTATAAACCTCAATCGTTCATGGTCTATATGACTCCTCAGCACAATTTCAAAATTTTAACTCTGGTGAGAGGTGTATTAGGTAGCAAGTGATGCTGTGTATGAATAGTGTATGGTGCATGGTATAAGGTGTAAGGTAAATTTCGGGAACGAAATTTTTAGAAGGAGTGAATGTGACAACCCGAGAATTTAGACAATTTTTAAAATTGTAATTAATTGATTTTAGGTTCAATATTAGAACCTAGACAGAAAATAAGTGTATGCGTTTGAGATTTTTAAGAAGGAATTTTGAGGATTTTAAAATTTTGTGAAGGATTTAGGTGAATTATTCATGATTAAGGGAATACGTGAATATGTTCTGTGTATATGTGTACATGATGTGGTTAAGGGTCAAGGGTTGATCAGATAAACGATATCTGTAACAAACCCTAAGTATATATTATTTTTGAACGTCAACGTTCAGTTAGAAAATCCTAGCGAATTCTTTGAGAACCCTAATACTAAGTATAAAACCTAGGGGTTGAAAGATTATGTGAGTAAGTGAATATGAATATTATGTGATGGTTTATATTTATTTATTATAGAAACAAATAAAAGAAACTAATATAATCCTAATTATATATTAGGAATGAAGAATTGAATAACTTAAGGGTTATAGGATGGGAGAATTATGATATTTAAAATATATACTAGTTATAAGAGATTTATTTTATACATCTCAGTTAATTAATTTTATAACCTAATTATAGCAAGTCTAATTGGGTTAAGGAAATAAATGTGCATGAGTAAGGATTTAAGTTATAATTGAGGAAATGAAAACCCTAATTAAATAATTAGGAAATTATAATATTTAGGGTATTGGAATATGTTATTTATTTTGGCCCAAGGAATTAAATTAGAAAGCCCAAACATTTTAATTTTAGAAGCCTAAAAGAATTAATTGGATGGCCCAATTTTTTAGCCCAAGTGGGAGAGGACTTTTTGGACATTTAATAAATCAAATAAAGCAATAAAATTAAACCAAACTTGGTAGAGAATAGGCCACATGGCCGGATGGTGTACAGAAGAAAAGGAGGGGGAAGAATGTGGGTTATTTGCTTTAGTTGGTGAGCAACTCCTAACAACTCCTTCCATGTGTCATTTTCTTATTTATCCAACATCTTTGTTCATTCTTCCAAGCAAAGCCTTAGCAATTGTGAGAGAGAAAGAGAGCATTGACGGAGGAAAGGCCACATGGCCGGATGCCATGTGTGGAGAAATTAATAAAGCACATGGGAATTTTTATTTTGTCCAAAAATACTACTAACTACTACCAACTAAACTTATGTGTCAACTTTTTAGTCTAGCCAACACTTATGTAGATACTTGCAAGCAACATGAGTTGGTAATTGATATGATGAGTGAGAAAATCAAGGGGAGGAGTATACTTACGCATGATAGCAAATATTCATGCAAATCATACCAACACTTAGTTACTTTCATTTTCTCTTCCAATTAGCTAAGCTAGAGAAAGAGAAAGAGAAAGAGAAAGAAGATAAATAAACCAAATAGTGAGAGAGAGAGAGAGGTGGTGGTCGGCACTCACAAGGAGGGAGAAGAGAGGGTCCTTGGATGTCCAATAACTTAATCTCCTACTTTGGAAAGCAAAGGAAGAGGGCCATCAAAAGCAAGAGGTAAAGAAAAATAAAAATTTTAGGACTTTAGTTCTTACTACCTTTATTTTATTTATACATCTTTATGGTATAAAGATAATTTGCAAATTTTTACTCCATGAGATAGATATGTGAGTTATGAGTAATACCTAGTTGGAATCGTACAAAAGTGATTTAAAACAAGTGAGATATGAAATTTTTATCAAAAACACCTCATTGTTAAAAATCTGTGCACAACAGTCCACTTCCAGCCCATTTTTCGATACCAAAACAGGACCAAAATGGATGTTTGATATATGGAAACTGTAGTTCTGGAAATTACAAATCCAACGATACCTATTGGACCCAAATCCGATTTGTAGATTTCGTTTTCTAAGTGTTTCCGTTAAGGACCCCAAATCTGGAAAATGAACCAACTGTTGACGAAAACCTTGCTGACCAGTCACTTTGGGCCTGATTTCCGCCACCTAGACAGATTGGAATTTGATGTTTGATAAATGAAAACTATAGTTCAAGAAGAAACGGATCCAACGAGTCTGATCGGGCCTCAATCGGAGTTGTGGATCTCGTAATACAAGTGTTTCTATAAAAGGTTCCAAAACTGAAAATGTTTACAAGGCATGTAATGGTCAGTCGGTAGTGGCCTGTTTTTAGGGTAGTATACTGGGCCAAATGGACTGTTTCTTGAGCCTAAAACGTAGCTCGGGAAGTCACGGTTCTAACGATACCAAGTGGGCCCAAATTAGACTCGTAGATTTCCGTATGAATTATTTTTAACAAAGTAGGAAAACGTGGAAAATAGCAAAGCGCTTCTGCCAAAGATTTTGCAAGGGCTTTTTCGGTCACTTAAATTGTGCAATAAATTCCGACTTTTGTGACATGAAAATATATGGTATTAAGTACCTCCTGTCCAAAAATGAGCTCATTCCGACTTAAAATGACCAAGTTATGACCATTTCAATTTTTATGATTTTTCGACGAAAATCGCTATAACCGGAGTTCTATAACTCGGATGGCCACGAAATTTAAACTGGAGCGTCACGTTAACACGTATAAGATTGTGTCAAGAGATGAGAATTTTTGGAGTTAAGCACGAGGTAGCTAATTTCTTAAGGAATTAACCAAGAATGATTTTTGAAAAATACTAAAGGAAGTTGGAAAATTATGAAAAAATACTTTTTGTGTATGATATATATGTATATGTGTTTGGACAAAGGATAGAAAAATAATAAGCTGATTTGATATTTTTGTAAAAAGAATATGGAATCCAGCTTGCTGGATTGAAAAGTCTGATAAATCCAGCTTGCTGAATTGAATATCAGTTTACTGTTTTGAAAATGTGTTGAATCCAGTTTGCTGGATTGCAGTTTAGTTGCTGGATTGGCCATCTAGATACTGGATTTAGAATCCAGCTTGCTGAATTCTAAATCTGGGTTGCTGGATTGGTATTTGACTTTTGTGTTCAAGAAAAACTTATAATATATGAGATTAAATTATTTAAATCATATAACTATGATAGTAATGATTGAAAATTATGAAAAATAGTAATAATTATTTAAAAAATTTTACGGGCCTATGAAAAATATTCAACTGTTATTAAAATTATCTGAGTTAATTGTTAAGTGTTTAGGCAGAATTTAATTGAACTTAGACTCGATAAAAGTCCGACTAGACCGTCAGGACGTTAGAATTTTCTCGGAATCAAGATAGACTGTAATAGTTTGACTTGATACCGAGTCTTATATCTGTTATAGACTGATAGGGTTATGTGTTATGTGTTTAGGTTATTCTATGTTTATATATATTATAGTATTATATTGTGATGATATTATTCTAATATTGGAGATCTATATTACTAATATTAGGTCTTCGGATAAAGCGATATAAATTGCATAGCGGTAATCAACTGTCCAGGCAAGTTTGTTTTTACTTAACTCTACTAAGAGTGTTTCATTCGGATAAGCTTATTGTTAATCATTGCTGGTTGCCATGAATTGTACTCTGTACATATTGAATGTATAAGTCAGGTATGAAAGGCTGATCACCTTCATTACCAGTTGGTCCAGATATTTTTATTCATGTTTAATACTTGTTCAGTCAAAAGTTTGTTCCTGGTAGTTCACAATTATATTGTTGAATTATAGCCAGCTTATTATTCAGACTCTTTCAATCATGATATATCGTTATATTGTTGAACTAAAACTTATTGGGCAATCCTTATGCTCACCCTTGCTATATCATGATAAAATATTGCAGATTAAAGTGAATGCATCGGATACAAAGAAAGGTTAAAGACAGTTCCAGCTTTAGTATACGTGTGTAGTAGATTTGTAATAGTGTTGTAAGATAATAATGTTATATGTTAGAAAAGTTATGAATTGTGCATTAAGTTAAGGTTACTCGACCTTGGGAAAAAGTGTGTAAGTTTAATGTATAAACAATTTATGTTTATATCTTCCGCAAATATAGTAATAGTGATAGAATGATCGAACCGGATCCGCGGTGATTCGGGACCTCGGATTCGGGGCCCTCACAATCACTTTCCTGAACTGATAAAGTTTTCGGATAACATCATCATATCCCATTAGTTATATAACACTTGGGATTTACATCTTGTTTATTAATTAATCACACCATAATTACATTCTCTATTATGTCCTACTAAGACGTTGCACAACCTTACGGCACTCCTCTTCCATAATACGGATCATCGTTCTACGATCTAACATATACCATGGCAATTCTTCGATGTGGGTTAGATAGTACATGACTCGGTCTTGAGCTTTGTTCATCGCAGTGTGGAAAGCACAGTCCATCTCTTCCATCTTGATCTTCTTTGCTTGTACCTCTCCCTCTGCTACCTCTGCACGCTAGGAAGCTTTCTCGTATGTATCTTCAACTCTTGCTCTCTTGGCAGATTCTTCTTTCAAGTTATCCTTCAGTTTTGAATCCTCCTCCATTAGCTGCTCATTCTCCCCATCCGTGTGAACCAGCTTCCATTCCATATTGATAAGACGTTCATAAAGATCCTGGATCTCATCGTCCTTCTGTGCCATCAAAGTCTGACATACAGCTACTAGCTCCTCTAACTCCTCGACTCTATCCTTAAGCTCAATGTTACGATCGTATACTTCGTCATACATTTGAGTTGCGATAGAGTTTGGTGGAAACTCTTCCTCCTCCTCATCCTCATCCAACTGTGGTAGCTCCACGGGGTCTTCCTCATCCGTCTCTACCACATCCTCATCATCAGGTATCCCCTCCTTCACCAACTCTGGGGCATAACCAACCACTATGACCAACGGAGATGACTCCCTTAGCACCAGTTGTTCCCAGACTACCTAAATATCTCGAGGCTCCTCCTCTCTAGGCATCTGAGATCCCTCCTCCCTAGCCTGACTGGATTCTTCCACATTAGCCATCCTGACAACAAAAATTTTAAGTTTTAATTACTAACCATCACTACTCGACACTCACGAGCACATAGGTTGCAACCATATAAGCACATAAAGTGTTATATTATTTCTTTCTTAAAACTCGGTAAGAGCTTATCACCACTATCTTTTCAATCTCCTATAAGGTTACTTCCTAAGGTTTTCCCTGCCCTAAGGTTCATAACCTAATGCTTTAATACCAACTTGTGACACCCCCAAATCTGGGTACTTCATTCCCACAGAATTTGGTGTTCACTATCCAAACATTCATTTCTAACTACCCAAATTCAATAAAATTTAAACAATAAATCTTCCCACTAAAGGGTTACATAACTAAATCCAATAAAATCCCAGGTCATCTAACCTTTAATATTCATCAAATGTGGAAAAGTAAATAATTACATCTCATAATTAAACCAAGTCTAAAAACATAAATATCAATAGATTTACAAGTCTTCAACACTTGTTCATCTTGCCTTTTTCTTTGCTAGTGGTTGGCTCGTCAACCTTCTCAACTTTAGCGGCAATAGTTATATATATGCAAGAGTGAGCAAAACACATGCTCACTTGAAAGAGTACAATGACTGGAAATGAATAAACTCATTTGAATTGAATAACATATGTGAACATCAATAATCAATAATTGATACTGTAAACTATCTGAGAGTCACAAAACCACGAACTATGTCCAAGGTTTTAAGTATTCCTTTTAACTTAAAACTAAACAGTCATTATACTGTAGGGACTCCCCGTACTTAGGGTGATCAGCCCTTCGTACCATGTATTGTGAACAAACATCTATACGCTTCCGCGTAAATAATCCCCTATAATAGGGTCATTCATCTCAGTTTTAACATACAAGACCATGCCATAGTAAGTTTAGTTTGGATAAACTTCAAGGGTAATTTAGAGTTCAACGAATATCAACTACGGATTAGTTAAATCAAAAGTTTAATGACAATGCGAGGGTTTAACAACGACATGCTATAGAGTAATTATGAACTATAAATGAATAGTAGGATACATCAAAGTCATGCTTTAAGAATAACATTCAAAGCATTAAAAATATGTAATGAACCTAGCTTGAACAACAATGATAAGCTAAAGTTATATAAGGAAACAAAATAAAGAACTTTGCTTGATGGAATTCAAGAACTTGTGTAATAATAATCAAGTTAGGGTAAGGAAACTTGCTCAAAGAAAGTTTAGGATTAGAGAACTTGCATAAGTATAACATGACAATGAAAAGTAAAACTTGCTGAATAATAAAGTAGCAAAGGTTAGGGAACTTACGTAACAATAACAATTTAACTACTTAATAAGAGATTAAAGATAGAGAACTTGAATAAAGTAAATGAGATAGGATAAACTTAAATAGAGAGTAGGATTCGATAACTTGCTCAATTATAAACAAGATAGGGTAACGAAAACTTGTCTTGTGCGTAAGTTAAATGATCACTACTCATGTTCACCACAAGTCCTACACATACCATATGTATTGACAACACTTATTAGTTATAATAATATTAACTTCATGAGTTTAGTTCCCACTTTTAGTATGGCTCGTTAACTTAGTTTAAGTTTAAATAACATCACATCTGTTCTTGAGCATCACATTTTAGCTCTATTATAACTAATCAAATTATCATGCTATTACACCATATACACATTAACAACCTGATATAACATCCTATTACATGTTCAACATATTATCGTGCTCTTTAGATTAGGTTATACTAACCCACAAAGGACTTCACTTCCATGCGTGCATCTCGACACCCTTCGATTGCCTCTAAGTAGGGGTGAGCATGGTGCGATTTGGTGCGGTTTGAAGTCCAAACCGCACCCGAAACTACTTAGGTGCGGTTTGACAAATCCAAAACCGCACCCGAAACTGCTTGTGATTGGTGCGGTGCGGTTTTAATTGGTGCGATTTCGGTTCTAAAACTAATTGAAACAATAAAAAGGTCTAAGCCTTCAATAGAATTTAACACAGAGCTCACATCGAGCAATTAACTTAGTGATAGAGTTGGCAATGAGAATTATATCAAGCATAGAAAAATAATCAATGCATTAAGTGCAGGGAGTACTTATAGAATATAATCCTAATTGTACCTAATTTGAAAAATAATCTATTTGACTATTATTACTATAGCATAGACCTTAACCAATGCATTAAGTGTTCGAACCAACGAATTTGGCACCTCAGCTATAAGCCCCTCCAGTAACACATCAAACAAATCCGAAATTTCAAAACTCAAATGCTTAACTTTTTGACTCTATAACCTCTAATCATCTTCTTTCAATTGGTGAAAAAATGACAATGCAAGACTGAAGTTTTCTTTGAGCGTATTCAAGTGAAAAGTAAGTTTAGATTTTACTAGAGATAATACATACATACACACACATGGTGCGGTTTCGGTTTTACGCATGCGGCTTTGGCTAGTAACCAAACCGGAACCGTAAATTTAGTTATTCAACCCACCTAAAACTGCCACATACGTCGGAACCGTTGGTGCGGTTTTAATTGGTGCGGTTCGTGCGATTTTTGGTGCAGTTTCGGCTCCAATTTGGTTACTTGCTCAGCCCTACCTCTAAGTGCACAATAGAACAAAAGATGACCATTTTGACCCCTACTAACGACATCAAATTGACAAACTTAAATAACAAAAGTTGTAGGTCTACTCGTCCTCGTTCCGGATCATCTTGAATCGCATTAATCGGAGTTCGTATGAAAAGGTTATACCTATTTTAGTAAAATATGTCCGATCAGATTTTCTCTTACATTTGTAAGTCTACCTACCCCCTGCCGGAGCGGGGGTTTTGTGCTATAAAAGCCCGATGGGGTGGCGTAAAAATGCACTGGTACGTGTACCCAATATTAGCTTCTGCAATTCGCGAACGAACATAGCAGAAAGCCAAATTAGGCCTAAAAACTCCTTTTTAACAACCATTCCAACTTACCCAAGTTGTAATAAGTTTGCAGAAACATAAACTAATATTTCTAACATGATTCTAACAATATAAACAACATAAACATCAAAATTATAACTTCTAAATTCACTATTTTTACTATTTCTTCACTTTTAGACATTCTTAGCGAAACAATTCACTGTGAATTCGTTTTACAACTAAAACAGTCCGCTTAAATCATATTATTTTTGTTTCTTCATGTATTTACATAATCAACAAATAATTTACAGTTTAATACAGAAATTAACATACATATAACCACATAATCAAAATTAATCATCCATATAATTTTACGAAGAACCTCTCATACAAAAGAAAACTAGAACTTTTAGAAAGTAGGATTATACCTTTGATTGCTTGCTCAAACTTTGTTAGATGATAAGAATGGCCTTTTTAATCTTCTTCTTCCTTCTCCTTAATCTCTCAAAAGCACAGAGAATTTCTTCTCTTCTTTTCTCTCTCTTTTTCTCTCTATTTTCTCTCTGTTTTCTCTTCTTCTAAAGTTAACGTAAAACATATAAACTGATATACGTATATCATATATAATATAAACGTATATCATATATTTATTAAGTAATATAACTGATAAAACATAAATCCCCCCTTTAATATATTTCAGTTATTTTTTTCTTTTTAAATTCAAAAGCCACTAGGGCTTGTTTAGCAAAACAAAATTAAAAAAACAAGGACAATGGTACTTGGTATAGAAATTAAATACAAACTTCATTAATACAAATATCGTGCAAAATATGACAACACATACGCTGAGAGTTTTAATACAAATATTGTCTTGTAGACAATATCCAAACTCAAATAAAGTCCTCATTACAATTATTTTTACACTTATTTTACAAAATAGTGATGATTGCTATAATAACCATCTTGGACCATTACTCCACTCCCTGACTAGTCACAGCTACATTCTCGCTTCCTGAGAAGAACAATGGAACCAAAAGAAAAATGGTGAGCTCAACTAGCCCAGTAAAGAATATTATGACTAAGATAATGTAGAACAAATTATCATTAGTCCTCAACAGGGAAAAATCTGATAGAATACAATAGACAACAAGTTTTAGAATACAACTGCAGTGGAAACAACAATCCATTAGAAGAGTCAAGTAGAGCATGATATCTAATATCTTCTATGATTTAAAAGTCTATCATCAATATTTTATCCCTGTAACATCATTCAACAAATATTTCAAATCAACGAATTATCCATGCACTATGGGCCAAGGATATTCGTTAGTGTCACCGGTGGTCATGATCATGCCAAACACCTGTCCATCTATGCGCTACAGGCCAAATAGGACTTTCACCACAAACCTTATCTGTAACATTAAAGGTTATGATTATACCAATACACAATTTCTGGTCATAATCACAATTTATAGTCATAATCATACCAATCAACAGTCCATCTTTGCACTACAGGCCAAAGATAACTTTCAGTACAATTTAAACATGAGGAAGATGACAATGATGTAAAGATTCATTCAAGTGAGATAAAGGATAAATATTAGAGATTTTCTAATTCAATTTATCTAGAGTTCAAAAATGCCTAAATTCACAACATGATAATTATTTGTGAAGTAAAATTCAAGAATGATATTCACGTATAAAATATAATTTGGACAAAAAAGAAAACTAAATTTTATTGTGAATAATACTCGTGAATAGTACCGTATAAATAGTACCGTATGAATAGTGCTCATGAATAGTACCGTATGAATAGTACCCAAACATGAAAAGTTTAAAATTTAATAAGAAAGTTCAGACCAATATTCCAGTGAAATAATATTAGATGAAACGCAAAACTTAAGGAATGTCTAATCATTTCAAGAATTATAGAAGCACTACTTACCATAGTAAGTTTAAATTTAGGAAGATGAAATGAAATAATATCTCTTACATAATATGGAGTATGAAAGAAAATAATATTTCTTACGAGTATTGTAATAAAATAATATCATTTACTTTAGTAGAAACTGAATTTAATTGGAATATCAGATATTATTCTAAGAAAATCTTGTACAAAAAGCTACATTTAAAGTATTCTTATACTCAAAAGAAATACTCATAATATTATAGAGGAAGAATTTCTTATATTGTGATGGTGTGTTTCGATTTGCAGCAAATGGATTCCTTTTATAGGGCATCTCAGAGGAAGAAACAAATTATTCTGCCCAACATTCCTTTTCCTCTCAAAGCCTAACTTTTCCTAACTTTTAATATCTATTGGTTGAGGCCCACAATAGTTTGAAAACAAGGAATTATTGCAGGAGAAGTAACCAACTTGGAAAAAAGACAAGGCTACTATAATGCTTTTGAAAACAAAGCATTCGTTTACAATTTGCCAACCTTTGCTCCTTTTATCACATGTTTATATATATATATATATATATATATATATATATATATATATATATATATATATATAACAAATGGATCCAGTCCGAGAGTCTGGACTGGAGTAAAATGCGGACCCAATTTGTTTTTTTTTTTGCATTTTTTTTAGAACAACTAAAAAAAAGGTTCGTATTTTAACAAAATGCGGGAGTCCGGACTGGATCCGGACTCTCTCTCTCCCTCTCTCTCTTTGTGTGTGTGTGTGTGTATATATATATATATATATATATATATATATATATATATTATAATAAAATTATTATTTAAACAATTATAATATATTATAATAATATATTTGAATGAATATTTTATCAGAGAAATAATTGTGATTCCATAGAAAAATATGCCAAACTTTCAACAATTATTTCATGCTAAAATTCCTTCATTTATATCAAAATTTAGCCAATATCCACCATATAATAATTTTTCATAATATTATAAGCTCACAATATTAACAACCAAATCATTCTCAGGAAAGAGTGTGCTTTTCGATAAGAATTTATACTTATTGGTGCTCAATTATATAACCTAACCCCTTTCATCGACAGAATTTTTTAGACATTGCTAATAATGCTAACTAATAATGTGAATAATTGTGTCGTGTCAATTATTGATTTAATAACATAAAATATTGTGCAGATGATACTGTGACAATAATTGAATCAATAATATGAGATACTATGTAACAATTACTGTGGCAATTATTGAATGAAAACTGAGTGACTTCTTACGTAAGATCAATAATCAGAGATACTGTGCAATACTGTGTGCTAGTGTACAACCACGTGTATTACTGTATTTTTATCACCGGGTATTTCAATAGTTAACGGTAAAAGTTTTGTCGTTATTTTTATAAAAAAGTTATTTCTGTCACTTTCTATATCCGATAGTTATTCCGTTATATGGTCCACAAATGATTGCACCGTCGTATGAATATTTTTCGACAAAAAGAATATTTCCCGACCAAACGAATATTATATGACAACTTGCTTACTTTACAAATTTTGCACATATCACCCATAATTAAAGCATTATATTAAATCAACACCTTATTATTTAAAATAATAATTAGAAAAATTAAATTTTTATTCATAAAAAGTTGGGGTCTTACATCACCATAGGAATATGTAGATAGTAGTACCATATAATTACTTCATGCATTGACATATCATAAGGTGTGACATTTAAATGTGCATAATGTTATACCAAACTATAGGGTAAAAATAAGTAAATCATATAATTGGTTGAGATGAGTTTTGTGACCTCATCATGTGTGGTGGGACAATTCAATGTGTATTTTAATATATAGAAGTAAATAAATATGTACTATTAAAATATTTATTTCAATAAGGGTATGTAATTAAACAATAAAATTTATGGAGAATACCAGGTTAATAATACCCAACTGCTTTATTTTATCTAAGTTAAATGTACATGGATTATATGATTATGTGTATATGTGTCCATGACTAAAGTCTAAGAAATAACATTAAGTCCTCAAATGTGAACTAGTAAGCCAAAAAGGAATTAAAACTTAAGTATATTAGCAACCATTTTGCTACTGCAGACCAAATCAGACTCCTTGTCCCATATTAAGTGGCCCAATAGTGCTTAACAGTAGCCTATTTCTCATTACGTGAACTCAAACCCGCACATGGTGGCTAGATGGCTGCAATGATGATGAGGAGAATGGAGGAGAAAAAGTTGGTAACTTCTTTTCACCAAACCCTCTCAAACCATTGGATTCTTCTTCTTTCTCTTGAATTAATTCAATGTGCAAAACCCAAAATTAGATAATAATTTCTCTATAAATGGTAAGCTCTTCTTCTCAATTCATGTTACTGAGTTTTCTGCTAAGTTCATATATAGTGTGAGTCTAGTAATTGAGAAGAAAAAATCTGAGATTGGAAGGATTCCATTTTAAGCTCCAACAGAGGTAGATTTCTTAAACTATGCTCTTACATTCAAGCATTTTAAAATTCTTAGAATGTCATAGAATCTCTTATAAATTAGATTGTAAGTTGATGTATAGATTAACTAAGTTTGTATACATATATGAAAGCAATGTGGCTGACTTGAGTGTATTAATTTAAAGGAATTTACGTTTGGTTCTGAGTTCTGCAGAAACAGAGATCCTTCTGAACTCTCCAGGGACGGGCACAGCTGCGCGCTCCCTGCAGTTCAACACGGTGTCACTGCACCGTGCACCAGTCTTGATTCTGAATTCTGTTTTCAAATATAGTGAAGTCTAACATGATTTTATAACTTCAGCATACATAAAAATAGGTTTAACATGTGGATTTAGGTTCCTTGACATAGCATGAATGCTTTGGATTGTGTTAGTATACATGTACTAAAAGAAATTATAGTTTTGAAAATAGACTTTGACGAAACTTATAATATCTAAGTTCTGACTAAATGAGCATGTGTATGTGGTTTAGCTATGCATGCAACATGATTTAAAATATGTTTACACTCGTTAAGTAGTGATAGCCTAGTTCAAAATGACTTTTAAAATAAGACTTAAATTTTTTGGAAAACTAATGTATATGAGCATGATATGGTTTACATTCTGAATTTTTTGGCATGTATGTTAGTACCCTTATGTCACTAAGAAAGACCTATATATGTACTCACCTAGTTGGTTATGAAACAAACTATTTTATCATGAGATTAGACATGTTTTAAAGTGATTAACGATACTAATTATGCGTAAGTGAATCGAATACATGCAAGCATGCATCTTACAGATTATAGGATCACCTCAAGGGTATACATGGCATATATGGTAACCTTTGTGATTTTATGACCATAATTGGCCTTAACTCATTAGAGATCCCAAACTAAAACTATAACATGTAAAGTTGAACTTGGATGGACCTTAAAAGCATACGAGAGTCTTTAATAAGTATCTATGTTATATGTTAGTATCCATGCATGCTAAGGAATGGAATAGAACTAGGAAGTGTAAAGCTCAACTCTGGTCAGGCCAAGAGACAGCGCAGCTGTGCCGTCCCTAAGCCTAACCAGGGCGCAGCTGCGCCTCCCTACCTTCTTGTCTGACTTATTCTGCTTGTAATCTGAAACTTGACTCACGTGTATATAGATGTTTTAAGATATTATACATGACTCAGATGATGTTTTATTCATACAATATGTGTTGACTAAAAGTTTGCTAAGTGTTTCTAAAATAAAACTTACAAAAGCTAAGTTAACGGCATTTCAAAACCAAGTAGTCGGTTATGTAGTAACGTATAATCTGATTATGTAAACTAAGTTAGAACCTAATATATGTGCTTAATGTATGTATCAAGTATATGTATTCGACTTATGTAACTAATGAATATACCTATATGCGTAACTACGTTACCATATGATTTCAAAGTGTTGATAAGCTATAAATTTGGTAAACTACAGTCGAGGTAAGTTCTCTAACTTCATTTGATTTTCATATTGAATGCAAGTTTCCTAAACTCTTTACACTTTATATATTGTATAATTCCAAATTTTTGCCATATCAATCATACTTACATCAAATAAATATCTATTACTATTCGAAAATCGATTTTATATCTTGATGTTATTGCAAGCATTGAACTTATTATTCCTAAATGCATTATAACAGTTGTCTAAGCCATTAATTCGGCTAGACTATTATCATGTGTTAGAAAGCTATCCAAACTAATTGACTTAGTGCGGACTTTTGTAAATCTACTGAGATGAACAACCCTCATTGAAGGGGAAAATATATAACTATTGGGAAACCGACGTGCACACATACTAGCATGTTGAAATGTTATGCATAACATAGGGTACTTAGGTTGATCACCTGTTGTACTCGTTTTATTAGATTTTCAGTATAATACTGTTAATTCTAACAGGAGTTCTTAGTCCCTAGTGACTGCTCAGTGTTCATTATTCCTGAACCTTGACATGATTAAATCTTTGAATCTTGTTGATATTTTTCAGTTCATAGCGAAACTTATTAAAAATTATTAATAATTCCTGAACTATTATTCACTATCATACCCTTGAGATTTGAACTTATAATTGTTCACCCTTATTGCTATATTAGTTTTTGGGCAAATTTGTTGCCCAGTCTTGCTTTTTCTAAAACTTTCAGTTAAGACAGAACGTGGTGAACCCTCAGGCAAAGACAAAGGTAAAGTCAAGGCTATGGAATAGCTTTGTTCCTTAGCGCTAGGAATTTACTAATATCCTATTGTATGAAGACTTATGTATTATGATGTAATAAGTTATGTTTAACTTAAGTTGTAATGTTATAGTAACGGTTGCGAGACTTTGAGGCGAGAATATTTATGTTATGACAATGTAAATTATTCTATTTTTCGTTCTGTGAGATTTTGAATTATTATTAGAGTTAGCACGTGATGTACTGAATTTGAGATATGAGTGTCTGAATTTGGGGGCGTCACATAAGTCCCATGATACTAAATCCATAAGTGGATACGTGCTTACTTTGGGAGGTACATCTTTATCATGGAAATCCTCTAAGGAAACATGTATTACAATATCTATTATGGAATCTGAATTTATTGCTTTAGATAAAGCAGGAGAAGAAGCAGAATGACTTCATAATTTTTTGGAGGATATTCCAATTTGGCCTAAACCAGTGTCAGCAAACATTATTCATTATGATTGTCGACATCGTAATTTTATTTGTCCCCATTCTGTTCTTGTTCTTTGGTGTTCTCATGTTAGGTGAGATTTGTTTGAAAAAATAAGTTGTGAAAAGGTCCGACATTTATATGTCGACAATTTGACTGTAAGAGTCACCAGTTGGTTTTTTAAATGGTTGTACCAACACAACCGAGAAAAGGTTTGCATATTGACCTAGTGATGTGGCATTGCTTAATGGGTCTATGAAATCGAGATTCATTAGAGTCCAAGAACTTGCTTATGTGGAGGAAAGGTGTTAGGCACCCCCTGACATCCGTGTTGCAACGGTGACTGCCTCTTTTTAATTAAACTGTTATATGAATGTGTGTGTGTGTGGTTCAATGTATAATTATCTGGAAATAGTGCTATGCCTCGTTTGCACCTATATATAGAGGGTTTGAATTTGTGTAAAAATTCAGTTTTAAACAAGATATAGCAATGATGTTTTTTAAAAAGAGGTTTTTCAAACCCTTATGCTCAATAGTAATTGAGGTCTTTGATACTTCCATTTTATTATGTATTCGGCTTGATTGCTTTTATTTTTCGAGATGCGAAGCATCTTCGAGAAAATAATGTACAAAGCAGTGCCGAACTCCTTGTGGGCATGAGACTCATCTAAGGAAATTCAAATACCGTGAATAATTTACAGGCTGCTTACAACTGAAAATGTCCATCACGGGAACCGAATCTAGATTCAGTAGACTGAATCTGTGATCACATGATTCCTAGGTTCACATGATGTCGCAATTTATATGAAAGCAGTAAGCAGTTATATATATATATATAAAAGCTGTAAATATATATATACAGACTTGATCAACCACCACGAAGCACCTCCATGGGGGATCGAAAATATAAATATATATGAAAGCAGTAAATATATACATATAGAGACATGATCAACCACCACGAAGCACCTCCATAAGAAATCGAAAATGTAAATATATATACATATATATATATATATATATATATATATATATATATATATATATATATATATATATATAGACATGATCAGCCACCACGAAGCACCTCCATGGGGGATCAGAAATATAAATAAAGTATTAAGACGATCAAAAGCCACGAAGTAAACACCAGGCGGGACGAAATATAAATAAAGCAGTAAAAGGCCACGAAGTAAACTCTAGGCTAGACAGAAATGTATGTATATATATATATATATATATATATATATATAAGCAGTAAACGCACAGGATATATATCGATCCCAGCTCAGTTTATCATTTTAGCGATTTGTCACTATATATATATATATATATATATATATATATATATATATAAGCAGTAAACGCACCGAATGAAAAATACAGGCTCATCGAATAGAGTTCGACAACAGTTCATATATATATATATATATATATATATATAAAGTAAACGCTCCGGACGTGAGTCCAGGCTCAATCGAGGAATAACTCGATAATGATAGTCCATATATATATATATATATATATATATATATATATAATATACGTGCAAAAAGAAATAAAAGCCACGGACCGAAGTCCGGGCATACACACGCAACACGAGTCTCAATGTGAAGAATGGTGTGTGCAAAGATGAAGAGAAAGGCTTTAAAGTGTGTAAGAAGGCTTACAGTGAACTACCAAAGAAGACATCAACGACTATAAATGGATGAACACTCAGCTCCCGCCAGTAAAAATATAACAATATATAAGCTTACAAGTGTTTAAAATGAGAAAGCACTCAGTTTATAGTGTGTATAGAGCAAATTGGACAGGGCTTCCTCGCCTTTTCTCTATGCAAAATGGCTGCCCCAAGCCCTCTATTTATAGAGGGGGGAGCCGCAGGTGTACCTGCGGCAGCTACAGATGCACCTGCGGCTGCCCGGGGTGCCCTGGGTTCTGCGGGTCCCACCGTCTCTAAGTACGTGCACACATGCAACGTGATGTCCGCTCGAACTTTTAGAACTTCAATTCGGGCATCTGATCGATGTGTATAAGACCTTTTTTTAGAATGTTGTTGTCGAGAGCTAAACAATTACATGGGATTAGAGGTTGTACAAAGTCAGGAAGATGGGACCATGCCTTTGGTCTTCAAGCTTCAAATTTTATCCGGTGTGCTGTCTTGTGCAGTAGTCACTCGGGATTGGCACTCTTTGGTTCTTGTAGGACATTGTTGTATATGTATGTATGAATGCTGAGACGATGTAAAGTGGGATTGGAATGGCAAAATGATGGTTCTGCCCTTCATCGGGGTTAGCTCCATCTTGAGCTGATTCCGTCATCATTGCTCAGGGTTATCTCTGAGATTGGACTGCTGCAGGTGTTGACCGTCCTCAGTGTTCTTTCTGAGATGTGCCTGACTTCCCAGAGTTATCTCCAGACTATGGAAATGAGTGCCTCAGGGCCATTGCCGAGTGTTTGAAGCTGATTGCATGGGTTTGAAACAAGTATTTTCGGGGTTATCTCCGAAACTGTAACTGCCATTGCATTCCTTGGGGTTATCTCTGAGGTTGATGCTGTCTTTCCCGGTGTTATTTCTGGGACTGAGACTGAGTATCTCAGGGGATGACACGGTCTTCTCCGGTGTGATTTTTGGTATTTGAACTGCAGTCCTCGGGGTTATATCTGAGGTTGACGCTGAAACTTTCGGTGTTATTTTTGGGGTTGAGGTTGAAACTTCCGGTGGTATTTCTAGAACTGAGCTGGATATCTCGGGGTTATCTCTGAGATGGTAATACTGAATATCCCAGGGTTGTCTCTACGATTGAACTGAGCTGTCTTCCATGGTTATCTCTGAAAGATGATTCTGCCCTCCTGCAATGTTAATAACAAGTATGCAAAAAAATTTGAGTGTCTACAGATGCCACTCTTTATCATATTCATGCAATGCAATGGCATGGATAGGATAAAGAATACTAGACACTTGAAATGAAACAAGATAATCATGATGCAATGTACAGCAGCATGATGCAAATGTATGTGGTTTATTGGATTGTTCTCTAACATGGTGGGATGATTGCTGGCTCCCCTTGACTTCTATCGAGATCAGGGTTATTCATGACCACTCTGATAAACTATTTGGATGTGTGATCCAAACCTACCATGAACTTTCAAAATGTTGACATTGGCATTATCACCAAAGCCCTTAATCCTCGGTACATACTTTCACTGAAGATATATCTCCCATGTACAAGAGACTCTGTGGGGATGTGTTTTGTCTGTTGAGGATGTGTATAACATATTCCATCATCGTTCTTTCCCGATGAGGATGCTCTGTCGGAGTTACTGCCAACAGTCTGTGTTGTCAGGATTGCCTGACCCTCACTGAAATGTATATCAACAGATGAAATCCCTGTTGGGAAAATGCCAAGGCTGCTTGACCTTTGTTGATGTGTGCATCAATGAATGAAATCATTGGATGTCTTTCGATGCTTCGATGGGTTTACTTGCCATCGGTTGAAGTAACGTCAAGGTTGCTTGACCTTCATTGACATGTACATTAACAGATGAAAATGCGTGACACCCCCATCGGGGAATGTGAATTGAGAATGTGTGATACCCCCCCCCCGGGATTGTGCATCAACGGATGCAAATACGTGATACCCCCGCCGGGGATGTGCTTGATCTTCACTGACGTGTGCATCAACGGCTGAAATCATCGGATGGCTTTCGACGCTTCGTTGGATTTACTTGCCAATGGATGAAGTGATGTTAAGGTTGCTTGACCTTCATTAACATATGCATCAATGGATGCAAACGCATGATACCCCCGCCAGGGATTTTGAAGATCAACAGATGACAACACGTGATACCCCCGCCGGGGAATGTGTACTTGAAAATGACGACCCCAAACTGACGACATTGGACCTTTGTGCGGTATTGCCGAATGTGATCTGCGACTGCTGAGATTATCGATATAGTATACCTTGTGTTTGGGCGAATACCAATGAATGATATAAAAGCCATAGTCTGGCCCAGGAACACCAGGATTTCAGGCTATTCTGCTCAATTGCGTAGCGTTTTTATCCCTAATTTGGCCTTTTTAGCTTGTGAGAACTCCTTTGTAACTCAAACTAGACCGAGCCAGAGGTGGACCCCACCCAGGGGAGCCACTATTAGTCGTAGGGCGTCTGTGCCCCATTTCCTTGTATTTTTTAGCTTTACAGAGAGGATATATTTAGATGATGATGTACTTAGGAATGTATATACTATTTTCCATTCCCTATATTATATTGTCATCTATTATCTATCATGCATATATTATGTCATGCATATGTATGTCCAGAGATATTCAACATTGACCCCTGGATGGTCTTATGATACGGCCTACACATATGTCTTCTTCGACAGTCAGCCGCATAGATCATACCCCACCAGTATTGGTAGCTTCCCGTCTAAGGTCGTGGTATGATAGTATGTCACCTATAGATAGGGTGACTATAGATTAGCTATTTCAACATTCTATGACCCTCTTGATGTTTCAGGTTCCCGCAGGCTTTGTGGAGGGTATGATAGAGCATTGGATACTAGAGAGACAGGTTTTCTGATTTGGTACCCAGGAATTGACTCCTACATTAGAGGAGTATAAGTGGTTGATGGCTCTTCCCTTAAACAAACCTTGCGCTCATATGGTTGTCGAAGATATGCGCTGTCAGTTCATGACCGTCACCAGGTTACAGCGTAGAGTAGTAGAGGATGAGATTACATCCAGCCATGTATTGCCCCAGCGCTTCCTGATAGATAGATTTGGCTCGGTGGACAGCTACGCACGGCATTTTGGGGATTTCACCTCACCAGAGGATCGGTGGCATTTGGCCAGAGTGGATATACTCGTGATGTGCATAGTGGCGTATGTATGCATGCCACGGTATATGGATGAGATGGACATAGGTGTCATCATCCAATGATCGTGGTGGAGACATTGAGGTCAACCACGTTCTGCAGTACCTACCCTGCAGGGGTCTTTACAGGTAGTTCAGTCATGTTATACGTGTGGTTTATGTCACACTTGAGATCGATGGGCACTTTTCACCGATACGGGTACTGCTTTACCCATGATATAGGTATGTCTTACTCCTTTCAACCATCAGAGTGTACAAATGCTATGTCTTGGTCAGTGTTCTTGGCAGGGATCAGAGATCCGTTTGGCATCCTGCGGTGTTCAGGGCTCAGCTCACCCTATAGCTTCATTACTCACGCTCCTGGAATGGATTATCTCTCTCTGGCTGGTTTGAGGGGCATGACTACCTACCACCCACAGGCCGTGATGTCACAGTTTGACCAGTTCCAGGACTTTCATCCTTTTAAGGGGGCGTTAGGTCAGCGTTTAACTTCTCACCATCTGTCAGCGGAGGACCGATCCTGGGTGTATGCTTGTTGGGATCAGCGTGAAATAACTAATTTTTCTATTAGCCATCTGGGCTGTTTGTTAAAGTATTCTGCGTGGATGGAGACAGAGACTTCATCGGCTGCGGCAGTATCCACAGTGCCGGGTATTGATTCAGATGATGGAGAGCCCATGGAGGTCATTGATTCCCACACCGAGGAGGAACCATTCACTAGGTTGCCAGCAGCTCTTGTAGATTCTTCCAGTACTAGCATTGTCGTGATCCAACATTCAACACAGTATTTCGAGCATAGTCTTCATCTGATGACCTTTGAGCGGGATCAGGCTAGAATTCTGATGTTGACAGCTCTTAATGGGAGAGATGTTGCTCTATTATAGAGAGACATGATGCCTTAGCATATAGAGACACCGCTATTGAGGAGTGGGATGAGGCCAGATCAGCCAGAGATGCCATGATAGTTGAGCAGGATGTTGCTATATCTGCCCAGGATGTAGCCGTTACAGATAGTACCACAGTGAGGTCCCTTACTACTGGCATGATCGCAGAGATGAGCACGTATATTGATGAGCACCGCATCACCATGCAGATGGCTGTAGATCTGTTAGCTCGTGTGGATACCCTTGTGCAAGAGACCACAGCGTTACCTCCTTCTTCTGAGAGAGATGCCATGTTGGGCTTGATAGCTTGCATATACACTGATTTATAGATGGGCTTGTATTTTCCTGCACAGACTAGCTTAGCCATTTTGTCATGTACAGTTCATATTGTATTTATCAAACAACATTATATATAGTAGGAAAATATATTTTTGATCACTTCCCTTTTAGTTATGCCTGGTTGCCCGCTTGATATTTTCCTATTTCTTCAGGGATTGTGATCTAGATGTAATCTGAATTCCTCCTTGATGGATGGACATTGAGTTATCTCAAAATATTTTAGAATGAATCGTTGATCTGTGTGTTTTCTATACCATTTTTGGTATCTTGGGACTGGTTTCTATATGGAGATGTAGAGAGGAGTGTGACTTTCCTCTCCGAGATCGATCGCACCACAGATGGTCGCCAGTACTCCTATTTAAGAGGAGCCCAGTTAGTTCCATCTCTTATGGATTGGTGTTTCTCTTTGAGGAACAACCGCATCTTAGATGGTCGCCGATCCTCCCATTTAGGGGGACGTCAGGTAGTTCCATCCCATTGGTCTGAAGCCGATGAAATGTGACGTATTAAAGGTTGATCCCAGTACCGTTGATAAGTGTTTATGTTTCAGTGGGGGGTTAGACCAAACCATGACTGGCTGCCTACATACTCCTGTTGAAGAGGAGATCAGGTCTGCGTAGTTCGAACCTGGTGTAAGAGGTTCAACGCAGTATGTGACAAAAAGGGTGTAGAGATATTTTTGCTGTTTTTATTTTATTGCGACCAGACCATATAAAATATGTCTACCTACGTACTCCCGTGTATCAAGGAGATCAGGTTGGCGTAGTTTGCCCCATGTTCAGGATGGTTTGCAGCCAATGAAAAGTTTGATCCCTTGTTCAGGACAAACTACAGGTGAGAAATTTTAATCCCATGTACAGGACAAACTGCAGGTGTGAAAAGTCTTATCCCTAGTGGGGTAAAACTGCGGGTGTGAAAGGTTCAATCCCTGGTGGGATAACTAGAGTTGAGTAAGGGTTCAAAACCAAATGAAGAGAAGGATCTAGCGATCCGCAACCAGGTTGCTGGTTAGAAAATGTGTGTTGGTCCCTGATGGGGCAGATGAGTGTAAAGAGAAGTTGTATGTAGTAAAGGGTTAGAAAACCTGAAATGACTGGGGATCTGGTGATCCAAAACTAGGATGTTTGCTTGATGGTAACCTCAGACATAGTACCATTTTACGGTGTCTGAGTTGATAAGTTGTGAAAATTCATCGCCATCCATTTCCTGTAACTTAAGAGCACCTCATGTCAATACCTCCTTGACAATAAATGGGCCTTCCCAGTTCGGAGCAAATTTTCCCTTAGACTGATCTTGGTTTTCAATGATCTTTTTCAAAACCAAGTCGTGTTATTTAAACTGCCGTAGTCGAACTTTTCTGTTGCAGGACCTAACGATCCTTTGTTGATATAACTAACCGTGGAAGATAGCAGCGGCACGCCTTTAGTCTATTAGAGACAATTGGTGATACCTATCTTGTACCCATTGGTTTTCATCCAGCTTAGCGTTTATCAACACTCTGAGGGATTTTATTTCCACTTCTATGGGGAGCACTGCCTCCATCCCATAGGTTAATGCATAAGGGGTTGCCCTAGTGGAAGTGTGAATTGATGTTTTATAGGCTAACAAAGTTAGAGAAAATAAGTCAGGCCACCCTTTGTGGTTGGCGGACATCTTCTGCATGATCTTCTTGATGTTTTTGTTAGCCACTTCAACAGTACCATTCATCTTTGGACGGTAGATGACGGAGTTGAGATGTTTGATGTGGAATTTACTGCACAACTCCTCCATCATTTTGTTGTTGAGGTTCTTAGCATTGTCTGATACAATTACCTCTGGTTGTCCATATCGACAAATGATATTGTTTCTGATGAAAGTAATGATGACTTCTTTGGTAACCCTAGGGAAGGAGGCTGCTTCTACCCACTTGGTGAAGTAGTCGATCATGGTGAAGATAAACCGATGCCCATTACTGACTTTGGGCTCGATCGACCCGATCACGTCCATTCCCCACATTGAGAAGGGCCAAGGCGAACTCATATTATGGAGCTCCCTTGGAGGGGCGTGGATAGCATTCCCATGAATTTGGCACTGATAACATCTCCTGACGTGGTCCTCATAGTCAGCCTTGAGAGAGAGCCAATAATGCCCTGTTCTGAGGATTTTCTTAACAAGTAGGGGGCCACTCATGTGTGGGCCACATACTCCACCATAGATCTCATCCATGAGCCTCTGAGCGTGGTCCTTATCCAGACATTTGAGGAGACCTAATCCTACATCTCTTTTGTAGAGTGCATCTCTGCTCAGGTAGAATTTCATAGCCAGTCGATGGATCAACCTTCTTTCAGTCGGGCTCACCTCATCGGGTGTAGATCCATCTTGTATGTACTCCTTGATATGCTGATACCAAGGGTGTTGGATGGGAGGTAGCTCATCCGATACTTCTCCAATGTAATTCCCATAGGCTGGAGCCTTTTGTTGGGCAAATGTGAGGGTTGGCATGTCTTCCTTGTCGTGTATGTTAATCAAGGAGGCCAAGGTTGTTAGTGCATCCGCAAAATCATTCCTATTCCAAGGAATGTGGAGGAAGAATATTTCTTCAAACTTCGAAGCCATCTGTAGAACCTGCCGATGGTAAGGTAGTAAATGTAGACCTTTGGTGTGATAGATTCCTGTGGTTTGTCTGATTACCAACTCGGAATCCAAAGACAGTTAACCGTCTGATGCCCATTGATCGAGCAAGTTTTAGCCCCATAATACAGCCTTCATACTCAGCTGTGTTGTTGGTGTTGGCAAACTATAATTTGACGGCGACGGGATGCTGCTCCCCTGTAGTGGATACTAGAACTGCTCTCGCTCCAGAACCTTCCATATTTATAGCTCCATCAAAATACATCCTCCATGATTGGTGTGCATCATACTAATGGTGTCTCCAAGGTGCCATTACCCCTTCATTGGGGAAGTATGTCTCCAAGGGTTTGAAATTCCCTGAAGGTGCGACGGCCAGTTGATCCATAATTTCTTGACCTTCAATGGACTTTTGCACCACGTAGACGATATCAAATTATTATAGGATCAACTGCCATCTGGATAGTCGACAGTTCAACATGAGTTTACTGAACACGTACTTGAGAGGATCTACGCGGGATATGAGATGGGTTGTGTGACCATGGAGGTAATGTTGTAACCTCGTGGAAGCCCATGCTAAAGCACAACAAGTCTTCTCAATCAGAGTGTACTTGTGTTCACTGCTGCTGAATCTTTTGCTGAGGTAGTAGATAGCTCGCTCATGGCCTATATCATCTTTCTATCCCAACATGCAGCCCATGACATTATCACTTATGGACAGGAACATGAACAGGGAAACATTATCCCTGGGTGGTGCCAAAAAAGGAGCTTTGACTAACTACTCTTTGATTATAAGGAAGGCCTTCTAGCACTCATCATTCCATTTCATGGAGGAGTTCTTCCTTAACAACTTAAAAATAGGCTCACAGGTTGCTGTGAGTTGGGAGATGAACCTGCTAATGAAGTTGATTCTTCCTAAAAATTCCCGTATTTCCTTCTCTGTCTGAGGAGTGGGCATTTTCATGATGGCCTTGATTTTGGTGGGATCCAGCTCAATCCCCTTGTGGCTGACTAGGAATCCTAGCAACTTGCCTGATTTAACGCCAAAGGCGCACTTGGCTGGATTCAACTTCAAGTTGTACTTATGCAACCTGTTGAAGAGCTTTTTGAGATGGTCTTAGGTGGTCTTCCTCCCTTCGGTACTTGACAATGATGTCATCCACATAGATCTCTATCTCCTTATGCATTAAATCGTGAAAAAGAGCCATCATGGCTCGCTGGTAGGTAGCTCCGGCATTGATGAGGCCGAATGACAACCGTCTATAATAAAAGGTTCCCCAAGGAGTGATGAATGCAGTTTTCTCACGATCCTCCTCAGCAACCATAATTTGATGGTATCCTGCGAAGCAGTCAGCAAAGGAGTACATGTCGTATTGAGCAGTATTGTCAATGAGAATGTGGATAAATGGCACGGGAAAGCTATCTTTAAGGCAAGCTTTATTCATATCCCGATAATCCACGCAAACTCGCAACTTTCCTCCCAGTTTAGGCACGGGGACTATGTTTGATAGCCATTCAGGGTATGTAGACACCATGATGATGCTTGCTTAAAATTTTTTCACAATTTCCTCTTTAACCTTTAAACTCCACTCAGGTTTTAATCGCCTAAGCTTCTGCTTGACTGGCTTGAATCCCTCTTTGATGGGGAGGCGATGAATAACAATGTCAATGGACAAACCCACCATGTCCTCATGAGACCATTCAAACACATCCTGGAATTGGGTTAATAGTGTAACCATGTCATTCCTTTGGTTTGGAGTGAGGTCTGTACCAATCTGGATTAGTTTAGGGCTTTCTAAAGTTCTGAGATTGAAGGAGGTGGTTTGATCAAGGTTGGGTTTAGGTTTGTCTTCAACCCATTCTTTGATCTCCTGAGGTATCTCAATGTCCTCTTATTTTTCCATCAAGTCCGAGTCCAACTTTTCATCAAAGTTATAATCCTTGTGGAGAAAAGGCACCTTATCAGCAAGTATAGGCACATCTAAATTCAGAGTCCTGAAACAAAATATGCTTTCACTTAATATATATGAAACCGTTCAATCATACAAAGTGTTTGCATGTACTGACAAAACAACTGCTAATACTGTACAGAAAAGTAAGCAGTTATTATTATCTACAGGGCAGAAGGAGTTTTTGCCCATTTTACCCTTGTCGACCAATGAAAGGAGTGTTGCTCCAATTGTCAAGGGTGAAGTCTTGATGGACTGCAATGATGGAGGGGCTGTCATTGTCCTCCTTCTCCCGAATGATGACAATTACATCTGGGCAATCATCGTCAGGGGTGTATCTATTTGTATGTTCATCATGGACAATGATGCGTATGTTTGACATCATCCGGGCGATGTCCTGTTTACGTCTTCGTTCCACTTCTTCCACTTTTGGATCTGGAACTAGGACTTCTTTCTCCTTTACCGGTATGGTATCGGTTTAGAAAATAACATGGCCATTACATGGGCCGACACCTTTACCGAAGACCGTACAGACTCAAGAACTGTAGGTGGAGATAATCGTCGTGTGGCTAAAGCTGAAGGAATCTGTTTGTGCTTATGAGGATTCCTGCGACTGGAATTAGCAGTATAGCCTAGTCCGGCTATCCCTATTTGACTGGGACATTGAATGGGATGCTTGATGCCCTAATTGTCTTTGCTCAACCCTTGTCCAGGTTGGTATCCCAACGACATCATTTCTTGAGTGGCTGACATTACTTTGACAGAAATTTGGGGTATGAGAGGGGGCGCCCCAACAGGATGGTTGTGAGTGTTACTCACCTCCAGGGCATGAAAACTGACCGGCTCAACTTCTGAATTGAAGCTGATGAGTGGTATGTCACCTTGTTTAGGATATTTTGGCTCAGCGTTGACAGTGACTAGGCTGTTGTTGATAATGTATTTAAGTTGTTGGTGAAGAGTGGAGGGGACTTCCCCGACCATGTGAATCGATGGTCTTCCCAGAAGCAGGTTATATCCTGTATTTATTTTGAGAATGTGAAAAGACACGCAGAATGTATGTGGACCAATCTCCACTTGCAGTTCAATCTCTCAGACAGAGTTTCGTCGATACCCGTCGAAAGCTTTGATAATCGTATGGCTGTTTCGGATCCGATTGAGATTGATGTTCATCTCCATCTATTAAAACTCCTCCCACCATATATCCGGAGGATAAAACCGCACTGTGCAACGGCTTGCAATGACCGATCCCTTAGGGAGGTATATCGTCATCAATAAAAGATATCACATTGTTGTTAAAAATGTGTTCCACCAGATGCTGGAATTTCTCAACATCTATTGACTTAAGCAGTTGGGCTTCTTCCAAAACCTTTAGCAAGATCTTCCTGTGATCTTCAGAAGAGAAAACTAAGTCCAGTATGAAAACTTGATGTGGAGCTTCTCTTAAGCTTAAAACCACCTCGGCTTCATTATGGCCAATAGTACGGAGAAATTCTTCCACTTTCTCCATGGGAATCTTTCCCTTTGACTTGATGGTAGGCTTCATCACCCTTTGGGGAATATACAGTGGATTATCCTTCGACACTGCAGCAGTTATGTGCAATGTGGATCCTTCAGCCCCTCTATAATTCCATGGAACTTTCTTTAGGTTGACAATAGGATATTGTGGCCTGCATGACAATATAATGGGCTCTGGCGCAGCCACTTTTAAAGGATTTTCAACCCCCTTGAGTTGAATTGGTTGGATTATATGTGAGGGAGTAGCTGAATCTGTCTCACCAGATATGACTGCTACGACTTTCTTCCACTTCGTAGGAAACACGTCCTCACTTTCCAGTACTACAACATCATCGTCTGCCATTTGCAGGACACCGCTGTCAATTAAATTTTGAATAAGGTGGCGGAGTGCCCAGCATTCTTCTGTGTTGTGACCGCGAGATTGGGAGTGATATTGGCACACTCCATGGAAATCAAACCGTCTTAAACGCGGGTTGATTGGAGGTAGCAGATTTGTGATTCTTCCTTTATTTATTAGCATCTGCAGTATTTCTTCCATCGGTTAGCCTAGGTATGTAAATTCCCTTTTGTGGGCAAAATCCCGATGGGCTTTAACACATGCTCTTTTTACAATTTTACCCTCCAGTGTTTCATTTTTCGGAGTTGCGGTGGAGTGTTCGTAACAAGAGGAAGGAGACTGACATGCTCCTGACTAAATAATTGGCGTATGACTTAGTGCTGATGGACCACCAGTTCTGCTAATTGGTTAAGTTGCTCACGCAGAGCATTCATTTTTCGTTCCATTGTAAACTGGAACTTTGCATAGTCCTACTTGTCAACACCATCCTTCCTGGCCTGGGAAGATCCACCATTAAAATTGGAACTCTGTCCATTGCTCCAATTAATCATATTGACCTCTTATTCTTTGTGTTGAGGAAGAGGGTTGTCTTGCACATGGGGTTGATCGAGCTTGGTGACCACAATCTCATCGCTATCGATTAAATCCTGGATCTTGTGTATCAAGTCCCAGCAATCTTGAGTATCATGCCCCGGCATGATAAGCACACTTCCGAATAGCATTGAAACCCCTCCCATTCGGGTTGGCTGGTGGAAGAAGATGAGTAATTTTCTTCTGACTGGTCAGAATATTGAGAATGTTCTCGAGTGAGTCCCCCAGGGGTGTGAACACTCGAGTGCGTCTGATTTCTCCACCTTTAGGTAATGGAGGGTTTGAAGATTGTGCTTGAAAGGGAGTGTAATTTCTCCTTTGGATAGGCATATTCTGACTGCCTTTTTGACCTTGTAGTATCAAGGAAACACCCTCCTATTTCTTTTTATGGACCCTCCGGGGGTTGTTTCCATAATTTCTGGACTGGATGTGTTCTGCAACAGCTTTGAGGGTAGCTAGGTCTTGAATTTTTCCTGACTTCAATCCCATCTCAGCCATCTCCCCATGCTTAATCATTTCAGAGAATGGCTTGCCAATACCGGCTAAAACTCTCTCATAAAATGGAGCTTTGTGTATGTCTATAAAGGTCATAACCATTTCTCACTCATTCATAAAGGGAACAACTTGAGCAGGAAAGCGTCTCCACCTTTGAGCATACTCTCTGAAAGATTCATTGGTTTGTTTCCTGACTTTAGTAATTTGGTACCGGTCAGGGGCCATCTAAGACTGGAAGTTGTACTGAGTGAGGAAGGCATGAGCTAGCTCTTCCCAGCTATAGATCTTTGAATTGTCTAATCTGGTATACCATGATTGGGCTTCTCCAGTTAGACTTTTCTGGAAGAGCTGCATTATGAGCTTCTCGTCCTTGGTATAGGATCCGAGTTCTCCAATGAATACCTTCAAATGTGTATAAGGATCTCCTAACCTGTCATACTTTTCAAAGTCAGGAGTCTTGAACTTCTCTGGATAATGCACACCAGGGAATTTACAAAGGTCTGCATATAAAACACTCCCATGTGCTCCAATCTCTTTGATAGAAAGGATGGACTCTTCCATTTAAAGGACCTTCTTTCTGATATCACCGTTGTCTAGATCTTCTTTGAGATGGGTGGTATCATAAATTTTTTTGGTTGTATCCAACTGAAGCTCAGGTACTGGAATGGCTTTATCCAGACCTTGGGTTCCTCCTTATACAGAGGATTCAGTATGTATGGGTATCCTTGTACCCTGAGTAGATTGGTGTAATTTTTTAAGCAGAACAGCCAAATCTGTGATTTGTTTACTTAATCCGTCGAACTCTTCGCGGGAGATAGGATTAAGATTAGCTTAGTCAGATGAAGACATAATAGGTTGTAGGCTCGTGGCCTTTTCGGACTTTGACCGGGTAATTGGTCCGATTGTTTCCCTGCGAAAAACTAACGTAGTTTAGTTTTAGGGAATGTATAAATGTGTACATGCTATATGACATATCTGTTTTAGGAGTATTATCCTGCAAAACGGATGTTAGCTGTTTGTAATACAGGATAGCATGTTAATACTTTGTAAATATGCGTGTGCACATATTTCTTCATATTTCCCATTACATTGAGATTAATATGGAATGAAATTACAAGTAAATGAAATTACGAGTTATTTAAAATAGGAAAGTATGAAGAGATTTTCCTCCGCATTTGGCTTATCAGAGGCTGACCTATCTTAGGCTACTCTTGCGGCTTTTTGGCATGAAGGTTCCCAAATTAATCCGGCCTTTCAACTAGAGCGAATTTGGGTGGTGCCTTTCCTGAGCCTCATTGGAATTAGTCTTCCTACGAGTCCAGTAATCAAACACCAACAGGATAGCCTCCTGATGGAGGAACCACACAACATACATTTACATACATCGTGTCTCACCGTTTATGAAAATGATGATATGTACGAAGCACTAATATCACAAGCAGATATAGTGTAAAACATTAAGTATAGTAAGTAAATGCATTCGCACACATCCATCAAGTGTAAATGCAACATCCACACACAAGCATATAACAGTTTTGAAAAGCTTTCAGTAGCAGCTTGAGTCATCTTACTGGTTGTCCCCAGCAGAGTTGCCACTTGTCGACGTCGGGATTTTATTTGTCCCCTTTCTATTTTTGTTCTTTGGTGTTCTCATGTTAGGTGAGATTTGTTTGAAAAAATAAGTTGTGAAAAGGTCCGACATTTATATGTCGACGATTTGACTGTAAGAGTCGCTAATTGGTTTTTTAAATGGTTGTACCAACACAACCGAGAAAAGGTTTGCACATTGACCTAGTGATGTGGTACTGCTTAATTGGTCTGTGAAACCGAGATTTATTAGGGTCCAGGGACTTGCTTATGCGGAGGGAAGGTGTTACCCACCCCCCGACATCCGTGTTGCCTCGTTCGCACCTATATACAAAGGGTTTGAATTTGTGTAAAAATTCAGTTTTAAACAAGATATAGCAATGATGTTTTGTAAAAAGAGATTTTTTAAACCCTTATGCTCAATAGTAATTGAGGCCTTTGATACTTTAATTTTATTATGTATTCGGCTTGATTGCTTTTTTTTTTGAGATGTGAAGCATCTTCGAGAAAATAATGTACAAAGCAATGCCGAACTCCTTGTGGGCATGAGAGCCATCTAAGAAAATTCAAACACCGTGAATAATTTATAGGCTGCTTACAGCTGAAAATGTCCATCACGGGAACCGAATCTAGATTCAGTAGACTGAATTTGTGATCACATCATTCCTAGGCTCACATGATGCTGTAATTTATATGAAAGCAGTAAGCAGTTATATATATAAAAGCTGTATATATATATATATATATATATATATATATATATATATATATATATATATATATATATATATATATAGACATGATCAGCCACCACGAAGCACCTTCATGGGGGATCGAAAATGTAAATATATAAAAACGATATATATATATATATATATATAGAGGCATGACCAGCCACCACGAAGCACCTCCATGGATGATCAAAAATGTAAATAAAGCAGTAAAGACAATCAACCGCCACGAAATAAACTCCAGGCGGGACGAAATGTAAAGAAAGCAAGAAAAACAATCAACCGCCACGGAGTAAACTCCAGGCGGGACGAAATATAAATAAAGCAGTAAAAGGCCACGAAGTAAACTCCAGGCCTGACAGAAATGTGTGTGTGTGTGTGTGTATATATATATATACACAAAAAGAAATAAAAGCCACGGACCGAAGTCCGGGCTCACACATGCAACATGACTCTCAACGTGAAGAATGGTGTGTGCAAAGACGAAGAGAAAGGCTTTAAAGTGTGTAAGAATGCTTACAGTAGACTGCCAAAGAAGACTTCAATGACTTTAAATAGATGAACACTCAGCTCCCGCCGGTAAAAGTATAACAATATATAAGCTTACAAGTGTTTAAAATGAGAAAGCACTCAGTTTATAGTGTGTATTGAGCAAATTGGACAGGGCTTCCTCGCCTTTTCTCTATACAAAATGGCTGTCCCAAGCCCTCTATTTATAGAGGGGGGCAGCCGCAGATGTACCTACGGCAGCCGCAGATGCACCTGCGGCTGCCCGGGGTGCCCCGGGTTCCGCGGGTCCTATCGTCTCGAAGTACGTGCACGCGTGCAATGTGATGTTCGCTCGAACTTTCAGAACTTCAATCCGAGCATCCAATCGAGGTGTATAAGACCTTTTTTTGGCATGCTGTTGTCGAGAGCTACATAATGACATGGGATTAGAGGTTGTACGAAGTCAGGAAGATGGGACCATGCCCTTGGTCTTCAAGCTTCAAATTATATCCAGTATTCTGTCTTGTGCAGTAGTCACTCAGGATTGGCGCTCTTTGGTTCTTATAGGACATTGTTGTGTATGTATGTATGAATGTTGAGACGGCGTAAAGTGGGATTGGGATGGCAAAATGACGGTTCTTCCCTTCACCGGGGTTATCTCCGGCTTGAGCTGATTTAGCAGTCGTTGCTCAGGGTTATCTTTGAGATTGGACTGCTGCAGGTGTTGGTCGTCCTCAGTGTTGTTTATGAGATGTGCCTAACTTCCCGAGGTTATCTCTGGACTTTGGAAATGAGTGCCTCGGGGCCATTGCCGAGTGTTTGAGCTGATTGCATGGGTTTGAAACAAGCATTTCTGGGGTTATCTCCGAGGTTGACGTTGTCTTTCCCGGTATTGTTTTCGGGACTGAGACTGAGTATGTCGGGGTTATCTCCGAGATGACACGATCTTCTCCGGTGTAATTTTCGGTATTTGAACTACAGTCCTCGGGGTTATCTCCGAGGTTGACGCTGAAACTCCTGGTGTTATTTTCGGGGTTGAGGTTGAAACTTCCGGTGGTATTTTCGGGACTGAGCTGGATGTCTCGGGGTTATCTCCAAGATGGTAATACTGAATATCCCAGGGTTGTCTCTAGGATTGAACTGAGCTGTCTTTCAGGATTATCCCTGAAAGACGATTCTGCCCTCCTGCAATGTTAGTAACAGGTATGCAGAAAATTTTGAATGTCTATAGTGATAGTCAATCAGCAATTGGTAGGGCACAAAATAGTAATTATAACGGTAAGTTTAGACATATACGTCAACGACATGAAACTATTAAACAATTACTCTCAAATGGTATAATATCTATTGACTATGTGAATTCAAGGGATAATATTGTGGATCCACTAACGAAAGGTATACCTGGAGAGTAAGTGAAAAGTTCATCAAGGGGAATGGGTTTAAAGCATGTAAAATCCTAAAGAGTCGCCATAATGGAAACTCAACCTAAATGATAGGAGATCCCAAGAAATAGGTTCAAAGGGAAAACCTAATTATGTGTGATCTAGTAAGTACTGATAAGATAAATACTTCTTCCCATTCCTATGATGATACAGTGCATAAACTGTCGAGTGAGACATAATAAACTTTATTTTTAATAATTTCTATAGCTTAAATATAAAAAGGTCAAGTGGGGTATTAGCATGACACTCTTTATAGAAATTACCTATGTGAGTGAGAAGGGGGCCACTTCTATGAGAATGACGAAGGCTAAATTCTCTAGCACACTAATGAAACCAAGAGGTGTCCAAGGCCAAAATAGACACAACAATGAGAACCAATAAAATAAATTAAAAAATAATGTGTGAATTCTATTGTCTCGGTTTACACTAAAAGGTTGAATAGTTCAAGACATCACGTTCACTGATCGACCAGTAAATCCGATAGTTTTTCACTAGGAAAGGCTCAAGGCCACTAGCTACCTTCACCAATTCAGTATTTTTTTCACTGATACTCTCTCTAATTTTGTCTGAATATTCATTTGCATTAATTTAACAAAATTTCATTCATGTGGGGGATTGTTGGATATATATATATATATATATATATATATATATATATATATATATTAATGAGAAATTTATCTAAAATAAAACCACTAAGTATGACCTTTAAAAATGGTGTGTTTGGTTCATATCTTTTCAAATTGAAAATGTACATTTTCAAAGAGATGTATCTTTTTAAAGGGATGTAACATTTTCAAAGGGATGTACCATTTGAAAATGGATATAACCTTTTTCAAAGGGATGTATCTTTTCAAAGGGGTGTACATCTTCAAAGGAGTATTTGGAAACTTACAAATATGTTCCAAATCTACTCAAAACAATCACTTCAACTTCAATCATTCTCAAGTTCTTAAAAATAAATTCATTCTTCATTCATTAAAAGTCATAAAGAGTATTCAAATTTTATTAGTTCGTGGAACTCTTCCATTGAATTGGTACTTGTGAGAGTTGAAGATCATTTTATCCTGGGAAGTAGACGTCCATTGTTCCATCTGTAAGCACTGATAGTGGAGAAGAAATCTGCTTTAGGGAAAAATTGTCCAAAGTCTTTATTATATCATTGTTTATCTTCTACTTCTATTTATATAATTAGTATATAATTATTATTGGATTAACGGGGGCTTGCCAGTTATGCTTTGGGGCTTTTGAAAATGATGATGTGGGAAGAGGAGGAAGGTGTCAATGAGTTTGTTTTTACTAGTGTTCTTAGTGCTTTTACATTTCGTGAATTTATTGGTATTGGTAAACAACTTCATTTTGCAAAATGACTTTGTTCTCCAAAATGACTATGTTCCTGCCATCATAGCTTACCATAATTTTGCCATCTTCCATGTTATCTATCACTCCATGTCTCCACCATTACTAATCTAATATTGGTTTTTTGGTACCTACCTATATATTATATATACATGTACAATTTTGGATCAATATTCATCTTCAAAATTTCACCATTCTTGGCTGGAAAATATAGGAGAAGAACAACAACACATAGCAGTAAAATACGCAACTATATTGTACTCTGTGTAAGACTCTTAAGCTTTCTATATGATGAGCCCCGATGGTAATGGAGGCCCTGAACTTAGCATTTACCTGCTCAGAGTTTAAATAAGTTGGTCAGTGTGATCCAATTGGGTATTTCATCCAAGCTCTTGAAAGTTGTAATGTTTAATTAATTTAGTTGTTAAGGTATTTTGCTCCTTTTACCTAATATTTTGGGACTCTAGAGATTTGTGGGCTAAACTATTTGTATTTTGATTTATTTATATTTTAAGTAGTGTGGTTTATTTATGTCTTCATCATCTTGATAGCTTTTGTGCATTGTGATAAATGACACTTGGATGCAAACTGTGAATTACGTGAGCAATTGTTTGTGTTGTAGCTTAGTTATATATTTATAGGTAGGAATGAAAGTAACGTACATGACTTTTTGAATGTGAGCTTTGGCCTATAAAGCAAATATAAGCTGTGTTGTATTTTTTTTGGTAATAAACTTCAGTTAGTTTATACCAAGAAATTTCAGTGAGGCTATGCAGAATTATAATGATTTGAAAACCTTAACTTGAAGAGTCAAAGGTAAAGATATTTTCTAGATGATGGTATATCCATTTTCCCCCCTTTGAGCCTGGAGTCAGGATAGCTGGACCTCCAATAATACGTTTTGAAAATGTACTGGAATTTTCTTTGCAATTTATAAGCTTCAAGCACTACTAAAAATTCAATATATAGCGACGGCATATAGCGGCAGTCGGGGCGGAAGCGTCGCTATAGGGAAAATATAGCGACGATCACTAGCTGGTCGTCGGTGTAGGTAGGTTTTTTGGGCTGGGGGTCATTAGCGGACGTAGATAATAGGCTTTAGCTAATTAATTTGGGCGCATACAAATCCCTCCTATTTTCCCCCCAAATCAGTAAAACATTTTGCCACAAACTGATCACTCAGTCGATCGATTGGTGCCGCCTGTGACGCCCCCACATCACACATTTTGAGTCGCCAAATATATGGTATATAAATCAAATACAAACTTTTTTTATACAATACGACAAAAGCGTAGCTGAGAGTTTTTACACGAATATTGTCTCATAGACAGTATTCAAACTCAAATGAAGTCCTCATTACATTTATTATCAAATTATTTCATAGAATAGTGAGGACTACTAAAACAACCATCTGGACCGTCAATCCATTTTTCGACTAGTCCCAGCTATATTCTCATTTCCTGAATAGAACAATGAAAGAAACGTGTAAGCTCAACTAGCCCAGTAAGAAATATTATGACTAAGATAATGCAAAATAAATTATCCCTAGCCTTCAATAGTATAATAACTGATAGATTGCAATAGGCGACAAGTTTTAGATCAACAACTGCAGCGAAAATAGCAATCCATTAGATGAGTCAAGTAGAGCATGATATCTACTAGCTTCTATGATTTAAAAAGTTTATCATCAATTTTATCACTAAGACTCAGCTTAATAAATAATCCACATCATCGAATCATCCCCTGCACTACGGCTAAGGATATTCATTAGTATCACGACCACGAATTATTCATGCACTACGGGCCAATGATATTCGTGTTTTCACCAATGGTCATGAACATGTCAAACAACAATTCATCTTTACACCCTTGGCCGAAGAAAATGCATAGTCATGATCATACCAATAACCGTCGCTGAGACTCAGTTCAATAAACAATCCACATCACTTGTAACATTACAAGTCATGATTATACAATGATCTCTGGTCATAATCATACCAATCAACAGTCCATCTATGCACGTACGTAAGCCAAAAATAACTTTCATCACAATATAAGCGTGAGGATGATAAGAATGATATAAGAATTTAGTTAAATAAAATCAAGGATAAATATTAAAGACTTTAAATTTATCCAGAGTTTAAAAATGTTCATATTGTCAACATGATACTGCTTTGTGGAGTAAAAATCAAGAATAATATTGTATCAAAAATGATTTAGACAACAAAAAAATTAATTTTTATCGCAAATAGTTCTCCGGATGAATAGTACTCGAGTGAATAGTATCTCGTGAATAGTACTTCGTGAATAGTACCCATGAATAGTATTTTATGAATAGTACTTGAGAATAGTACTTTGTGAATAGTACCCTATGAATAGTATTCCGACATAAAAAGATCAATAATTATCAAAAATGCTCAGAATAATATTTTCATGAAAAGATACTGGATGAAGCGCAAATATCAATGATATTTTACTAATTTCACGGAGTATAGAAGCGATACTTTAACAGAATGAGGGTATAAGCAGGAATACGAGACGTAATAATATTACTCACATACTATAGAGTATGGAAGAAAATATTATTCCTTATGAATACTGAACAAAAATATCACTTACGAATAAGAAATAAATAACATCCCTTACCTTAGAAGAAGACTGGATACTGAAATAGTGAAGTAGCAGGATACTCTTCTTCTTCCACTCTATAGCTTCTCTCTCTATAATTGCTCATGTGAGTCTTAGTGAATTGGTGAGAATGAAAGAAGAATGAGCTTCTATTTATAGGAAAACATAGTTTCGATAATTGCACAATTAGGGGCTTGAATTATTACAGTATAATACCTTCATCTTTTCCTTCATTTTTAATTTAGTCATGCGAGTAATATCAAACTTGCACCACCTCCCCTAATAGTACATGCATGTGAATCAATAGTACATTCATGTGAATCAATAGTTCTATACATGCAAAAAAATAGTTACAGTATAGTACCTTCATCTATACCTCTATTTTTAATTTAGTCACGCAAGTATTATCAATCTTGCACCACCTCCCCTAATAGTACATGCATGTGAATCAATAGTACATACATGTGAATAAATAGTTATAAACATGTGAATTAATATTAATTAATTGTTCATTTATCCGATTAATTACCCGATTGGTCAATATAACCTCCAAAAATTAATTATTATCGAAATAAATATCAATTTCCACTAGCACTAATAATCTCAATACAATGAAAATACCAATTTTATCTTTAATCAACACAAACTTATTAATCATTAATATTATAACTCACAATATTTAACAACCAGATCATTCTCGGGAAAGAGGGGGCTTTCCGATAAAGATTTCTCCCTATTGGCGCGCAATTAGATGACCAAACCTCTCATTGATAGAACTTTCTAGATATCGTCAATATTGCAAATAATAATATGAATAATTTTGTCGTCTCAATAATTGATTTAATAATATAAAATATTATGCAGATGATACTATGACAATAATTGAATCAATAATATGAGAGATATTATGCAACAATTACTATAGCGATAATTGAGTATAACTGAGTGACTTCTCACGTAAGCATCAATAATCAATACCGTGTGCTATTATGGAACCACGCGTATTACTGTACTGTTACTACTGGGTATTTCAACAGTTTAACGGTAAAACTTTCGTCGTTATTTTTATAAAAAGATATTTCTGTCATTTTTTAACTACGACAATACTTCCGTTGTGGGGTCCACCAATGATTGTGTCGTCATACGAATATTTCCTGTTAAAACGAATATTCTCCGACCAATCGAATATTTTAAAACCTCTTGCTTACTTTACAAAATTTGTAAATATTATTCACAACTATAACGTTATATCAAATCCACACCATAATATTCAAAAATATATTTCGAGAAAAAAATTTAATTTTTATTCATAAAAGTTGAGGTCTTACACCGCCGACAAGAGGTCCTTCGGTAGTAGGCCATCGTGTGTTCTCCGATCTAAATCGTACAACATTAGGTCAGAATTTTGAATACCCAGTTCGTGATCTTAATAATGGAGTTGTTTCTCTTTCTGTCTATATGTGTGTTAGTGTGTATGATATATGTGGTAAGTATGTATATTTCTTACAAGATAAATGTGTTGTTATTAGTACATGTTAATGGTTTAGCATGACTAGCTAAATAGGTTTTGTTCTTTATGGTGGATTAGATAGCTGCTTTTAGCAGTCGATGCTATTTTGAGTCTTAAAATTCAATTCCATTGTTTTGTATTTTGTTGAATTTGTGTTACCAACTTGAGGGTAGATTAATGCCTTTAGTTAGGCAGAATGATTAGTTTTAGGGTAAAATGCAAAGTCGACCACTGAACTTTAGGGGGCTTTGAGTATTGAGCCCTTTTCTTTTGGTCAACGCAAATTGAGCCCCTTTTTATTAAAAAAATTGGACTTTGAACCCCAGGCGCCATATGTGCGTTGGCTTGCCTACGTGGCGCTTACGTGGCAAATCTGACGTGGACATTTTTAATTTTATTTTACATGTGGACTTGGATTTGAACTCAGAACCTGTAGTATAGAATTTTGGCCCAATGACCACCTGAGCCACAAGGGCTACTTATTATCATTTTGCAAGGATTAATATTTATAACTAAATTAGATCTGCTAATAGAATAATGTTGTATCAATTCGAGCAATTAAGGGTTGTTTTGTATTAGACAATAATAATAATAATAATAATAATAATAATAATTATTATTATTATTATTATTATTATTATTATTATTACTATTATAGTTATTATTATTATTATTATTACTATTGTTATTATTATTATTATTGTTATTATTATTATTATTATATTATTATTATTATTATTATTAATACGTGTGTCTGCTTTACAGTAACAAAAATTTCACTTCCATAACACTACGTGTGTCTGCTTTAGAGTAACAAAAATTTCACTTCCATTACACTTTTGACTACCAGTCAAAAATATAACACAAACTGCAACATCATTTACAAATAGTTTCCAATAAAAGATACTACAGCTTTTTGTTGCAGTGTCTTAAAAAAAGACAACTTTCGTCATCATTATCAACATTATTTAGCTTTTTCCATATGATTGCAATATAATAATAATAATAATAATAATAATAATAATAATAAATACAACAATAGTAATAGTAATAATTATAATAATATTAATTATTATTATTATTATTATTATTATAATAGTAATAATTATTATTATTATTCTTATAACTATAATAATAATAGTAATAATAATAGTAATAACTATAATAGTAATAATAATAATAGTAATAATAATAATTATTATTTTTATTATTATTATTGTTATTATTATTGTTGTTTTTATTATTATTGTCTAATACAAAACAACCCTTAATTACTCGAATTGATACAACATTATTCTATTAGCATATCTAATTTAGTTATAAATATTAATCCTTTCAAAATGATAACAAGTAGGCCTTGTAGCTCAGATGGTCATTGGGCCAAAATTCCATACTCGAGGTTCTGAGTTCAAATCCAAGTAAAAATGGCCATGTCAGCTCGTCCACATGTAAAATAAAATTAAAAATGTCCACGTGTTGACCAAAAGAAAAGGGTTCAGTGGTCGACTTTGTATTTTACCCATTAGTTTTGTTGAGTTGATAGTATTGGCTATAAGGAAAAGATAATTTTGTTGAGTTGATAGTATTGGCTGTAAGGAAAAGATAATTGGTTAGACGATTTTGAGAAACTTTTGAGAGATACAAATTTGGGTTTTGCCTTTCGTTTAAAATGTGGAGGAATGTTTTGAAAGACAGAGGTGTTTAAATTGTTGTTCATAACTGTATATGTTTGAAATTTCAGTGCTTTGATATGGTATTATTTAGTGCTATTTGCTTGTGTTTTTTTTTTCTATATCATTGCTAATTGTTGAACTATGAGCTGATACATCTATAGATTGAGCTATATTTAAAGTTTTTTGGAATTAACTGGTAGAAGACCAAAACATTCCGTAAAGTTAGTAATGTCAACTTTTGAACACTGACTCAGTTGCTTAGATTGTAACATTAAAATTTTAGAAATAGTAAACATCATCTGTCCGTAGCTATATATAATATATAGTATACTTTAATGAAAAAAGATTTTATTAGAAATAGGAGAAGGTGAGTACAAGGAGGACATGAAGATGAAGTCCCCTGCTGCAGCAAAAAAAGAGAGGGAGAAACACCCCTTTCCCCCTTAATGAAGGGTGGCCTGCCAGTCCCTATGGACATCATATATGGAAATCCTTTATAAAGGCCCTACTCATCTAGAATCTATATAGGAGACTAAAATGGAGACACCTCCCTCAAAAAGATCTAATGCTTAAAATATGTTCACAAAATATATGACTAATTCACATGTTTTAGATGAGCATTTTTATTTGTTGCGAGAATCAGGGATACAAGGTGTTATAACAATGTGTATGTTTCCGCTAATAAAATGCTATTAAATTGTTACTATTGCTAGTTTACAATCATTTGTTCCTAAGAGTAATCCTCAATAGCAGACCTATCCTATATGTATGGTCACTTTCAGCAGTCATCTTCTGTGCAATTTATCTTAAATTAACAGAACATTAAATCTAATGTTCAATTCCCAAGTAAATCATCACAAGTCATGCTGAGTATGACTGGTACACATTTGGTCTTTCCAGTAGTGAAATTGTCATCTTTATACCATAGAATTGGTTAGTCTGAAACTTCGCATGCTCTTTCCTTTCTCTAACTCCCATTTCCTCTATGTATAGCAATTTTATGTAATTCTATTTCGTTTGGGAGATGATTGTCAGTTTTTGCCCGGAAGAAATAATGTTTGTTACGACATGGATCTGTTGATGTTGGGTTTGACCTGTTTCTGGCTGTTTTTATTTGTTTGCATTTAACTAGTAAGACATCTTGTTAGAATGAATAGTACTTGACTTATTTGCTTGGTGCTTATTGATTCCTATGGGTTTCCTCAAACCCCCTCATTTATCCTTCATGACATGAAATCTTATCTTGAGTGTGACCCGGACATAACGTATCAACATTAGTTCACGTAGAAAGATTGTTGCAATAATCTAATGGGTTCTCCCCAACTCCTTCCAAATGGTTACTTGATACCTAATGTTGGTCTTGCAGTTATCACTTGCAACTGGTTTTGTTTTCCTTCATTTTTAAATTAGTGCTCTTTATTATCTTCTTAGGAAGACCTTGCGAGAAAAAAGTTTTCATCTTCTTTGGAACAGCGTCCTCGTTGAAAATTTTCAAGTAAAGGAATTTGCTTCTTAAGAAAAAACATTAAGGTGTTTTCATTACTATAAAATGAAGTAATGTTACATTATAGTTATACGAATATGGTACAAATCATTCATGTTAATATACTGCTTATGGTACAAATCATTCATGTTGAGTTTTTCGAGAGTTGATGACCACATAACAACTTTGATTCTGGATTCTTAGTTTTCCAAATAAAAGAAGCTAAAGGAAAAAGTAGGAGGGAATGAGATCCAACGAGATAAGTCAATGGCTATGACTCAAACAACATCATACATTGGGACATTGGGGCATTGTAAATTTTAATGGTCGTACTAGCTGTGATCACTATAACTGACATAGAAACAGCAGTACAACAATACTAAGAGGAATTATATTTTTATATTAACAAGAGATGTTCGGACCACATTCTAAGCCTACAACTTCGTTCAATGTTGGCCTCCAACGATTTGCCCTGTCCATATCCATTCCTTTTTTACTTTCATCATCTTTTTTCGCCATCAATTTCTCTTTGTCCCTACCAAATGCTTTCTTGATGCTTCTTGTTTGGTACCTAACATTGGATGGTTGTTCAATTTGAATTAGGGACACAATATCATGGATAAGGGGTGGATGGAATTACCAAGACATTCTAGAGAATATCTTGCAGGCCTAGAAAGAGTTCTGAACTTTGGTTTCGAAAAAGTGGGCATGGTCATGGGAAGAATTCCTTGTCCATGTAAGTATTGCGTGAATGGAAGATACCAGATTTGAACAACTATTCGTGAACATTTGATTTGTAATGGATTTATGTTTGGCTACACGAATTGGGTGCATCAAGGGGAAGATGAGATTGTCAGGGATGTGAGCAATGATGATGTTCACGACGAACCATCACAATCCGAAGATGATCATCGTATGCCTGAGTTGGTAAATGATATATTTAGGGATCACGGTGTGGAATCATCGGCTAAAGCTACAAAATACCAAAAGTACATGTCAGAGGCCAATCAACCTTTATATCCTGGATGTGAAATTGAGACTGTCCTTTCATTCATTGTATGGCTTTTCAATCATAAAAATGTTAGCAAATGGACTAATGTGTCCTTTGATGGTTTGCTCCGTAAGTTCAAGTCATCATTTCCAACATTTGCAAACTTGCCTGATAATTTTTATGAAATGAAGAAAATGGTTGGAAATTTAGGGTTTGGTTATGAGAAGATTGATGCATGCGAGAATGATTGTATGCTCTTTTGGAGGGAGAATGAAAAATTAGAGTCTTGTACAGTTTGTAAATCATTGAGAGGAACAAAGTAGATGTGAATGAATTACGTTATTTAGCTTTAATTTCGAGATTGCAGAGGCTATTTATGTTTGTAGAAATTGCAAAATACATGACGTGGCATCATGTAAAGCGACGAAAAGATGGAGTGAATCGTCATCCAGCTGACTCTGTAGCTTGGAAGCATTTGGATATAATGTACCCTACATTCTCTCAAGAACATCGAAAATGTAAGACTCGGAATGTCCACTAATGGCATGATGCTTACTCCTGTCATTCTTTTTCCTCTCCAACCTAATTTCCTGCATCTTGTTACCATGGAACCTCTCTCTCTCTCTCTCTCTAAAGCTCAACTGCCATATACACTTGCATGTACTATCTTTGACTTGGAATCATTAAGATAGTGTTGATAGATATATAGGAAATAAATCCCCAAACAGCCAGCAGCATTGCCACCTCCTTCACCCCATTCATCTTATCATTGAAAAATTTGACGGTAATAATTGGTATAATTGGCAAAGCCAATGCACTAATCACATTGCTAAAAAGCGATGACACTTGAAATGTCAATTCGAATGACGCTATAATGTACATTTGCCAAACAATCGCTGTCTAAACCAAAGTCATCACATAAGACACTTTCCAAGTCCATATCCTTCCATTTCCCTCCCCATATCCTTCCAGTCCCCACTGGCAAAAAGGCCAACTGCACAAACGCAAGCTGCAGCCATTGACTGAAATATCATCCGTTCAAGAACCGAAACAAGTGTCACCCTTTTTAGTACCTTTTGGAGCAAGTGTTGAGTGATGGATAACACCAAAGCATAACTAGCACATCCCCAAATTATGAAAATGAATCCCACCATAAACTTCCCTATTTGTCGGAACTCTTTTAGGATCTGATGTATCAACTGAGAGTAGATACAAGAAGATAATAGAGGCCATAAGTATACATCATGGTAATACCTCAAGCAATACCTCCAATAATATATAGAAGTGTATGTTTATGTTGATTATTTGTTTGTCCTGTTATTATTATAACGAAAGTATTTTATGTTTTTATTTTGTTATATATTGACTTAATGAGTATGTTGAGTTATACAATGTCTGCATCAGATTGTGAGACAATGATCAGTAACTCAGTATTTTATTTGGTCCTTTTGATATGGTTATTCTAATTTAAGTCACTAGCACAAATTGAAGGATGAAGTCACTAGAAAAAATCAATGGGAAAAAGATAGGCTTTTATTCCTGTTGATGCATGTGTCTGTGTCTGTGCGGAACTTGTGCTCATTCATTCAAGTTTTGTGACAAGTACTTTTCATTTCCCAAGAAAATAACAATTGCTCACTGATTCAAGTTTACTTATTGCTTTGTTTGACCTCAAATGGTTGTTGCTGATATTTTCATATTTAAGTTATGTATATTTTGTCTTATATATTTTCACAGGAAAAAATTATTGAGTTAAAGAAGACTTAGGAATCGACTGCTGAAAGCAGTAATACAGGACGGAATGATATACTTGCACAAGTGCTTGGACTGAAGCGACATGGTAGACTTCGACAAGGTGGAGTTGGTGCCACAGCTACAAACACTTGGGGACCTCGTGACACAAATAATGAGGTACAACGTGAAAATCAAGAATTGAAAGCTGAGTTGAAAATGGTGTGGGTAAAAGGAGACGACACTGCAAGGAAAGTGGATGAAATATTATCAATCATGACAGAATTTATGAAGAAATCGTCAGTTCCAAATGCTCATTCCAACAATCAGGTGTTGCTCTCTCACTCCACTTGTACTTAAAATTTTTGCTCTATCACTCTGTTTGTATGGATTAACAAGTTCACTTGATAATTAATTTGTAGGATCGATCCGCAGAAGGAGATAATGGTGATATTAGTGGATCAAATAATCCTATAGAGGGCTTGTGACATGTCTCAAGCTGCTAGAGATATGTTACATGTACTGCTGGAAATATGTTAGATGTAACACTATTTTAGATGAAAATTTGTTAGATGTGCTACTGAAAATATGTTAAATTTGCTACTGGTTATTGTTAGGTTTGTAATATTCTTGGATGCAATCAAATTGCACAAATAAGCGGAAACGTGTAAAAATCAGAGTTTAAAATTTTACAAATAATATACCCGGATCATCCTTTATGCACAATTATTAATTAAACGAAAAGATAAAGAATAAGAATCATACCCTTGAAGATTCGAGCTTCCTCAGGTACAAGTTCACCTCCAAATCTTTTCGTGTTCAACTTGAATCCGCCGGGTTTGGTTCCTTCCTTTGATCAACGTTAGCCACCTAAGTGTTTGACCTCTACAGGTGATTCACCAAGGAAGAAGAAAGATTCAAGAAGATGGGTGTTTGGCTAAACCCTAGTTTTCTATCTCTACAGAAAAAGACGTACTCTCCCAACTATTGGAATTACATATTCACGTGTTGTGAAAGTGTCAACTACCTCACCCATAATAAGACTCCTCTTATTTATAGATGTAGGCAACCCTCCTTAACAATTAAGGAATTGAGTTTTATTTAATTAATTAAATTCTTTTAATTAATTAAGCTCCCTAATCTTATTAGGGATAATTAATTAAACTCTTTTAATTAATTTGCTTCCTAATCCTATTAGGATATTTGAGAGTACTTTTATTAATTAATTCCCAAACTCCTTTAGGAATTAAATAATAATAATAATAATAATAATAATAATAATAATAATAATAATAATAATAATAATAATAATAATAATAATAATAATAATAATAATAATAAGACTCCTCTTATTAATATATATTTAATATTTCTAAAATATTAAATAATAAATATTAAGCTATTTAATTTATTCTATCACCATAGATTAAATTAAATATACTTAGCTTATTATTACGATTATGCCATTAACATCTTAAATAATTATTCTTCCTTTTATGGTGTGACCCTTTAGGTTCTCCATATTAAACCGGTTGTGAATAAATCAATTAGAACAATTCTAATCTTATTTAAATAAAAATTAAACTAATAATTTATTTAAATAAATAATATTTATTCTACAATAGGGATAAGCCTCCCTAGCGATCAACGACTTTCCAGATAATATAGATTTCAACATTAATCATAAAAGAACCTTTGAGTAAATAGTTACCGTACAATTCAATCCTTCCACCATACAATGTCCTAATTAAATATAAGACATGAAATTACTGTCAAGTCTTATTTTATTTAATTATATGTATTTCGACTCTTAAATGCACAACTCCAAATAATACAAATTAGAAACTCCTTTCTAATTTCATTCTGCCTTGGCCAAGGACTGCTGGGTTGTCATTTATCGAATCACATAGGACATTTCTCTTCTTTTACTAGAAGTGGTAGATTCTTTATTGATCATAAATTATCTCCATGTATAACTTATTATACCCAAGCATACCCTTTGATATACCCTAAGAGTCTTAAGGAATAAGTCAAAGTATAACTCATCATACACAAGATACTATGATGATCTCAAGTTCAAGGATCACTTGTACTACTATCACTACAGGAATTCCTATTGACAGGCAAGTAAAACTCCATTAGGTATTTCTTAGCGAGCCACGTTCAGTGAACTTATTCTCTAATAAGCACCTACATACTTGCTTTAGTGTCTCCATATAAATGATCATGAGATCAATCATTCTCATCCAATGAGCAAGCAACGTATGTACCAATCTATCCGAATTCACTAATCCTCAATTTAGTAATCCAACTATTGGGAACTATTTTAGTTTTAAGCTTTCTAAGAATTTAGATCTCATTAGAATGATCATCATCATTATTCTAAAAGTATTGCTTAAAACTATGGGTTTATCACATATTAAAAACAACATCATGTAGATAATTAAAAGCCTTTAATAAATTAATACTTTTTATTAATAAATGAATAAGATCGTTACAAAGTATATGCTTTATCATCAAATATGATTGGCTTGTGTGCATACTACTTTCAGTTATGTACTGTTTTGATACATAGTAACAATATTTTGGATGGTTATGTATATTTAGATGATATTATACATAAATTTGTAATTTTAAATAATAGACTTTATTTGTTTTGTTCTTTTAGTTGTAAATGTTATATTCAGATTGGATGGTATGGTTTGAATGTAATTATGTTTCTTAACAGGAAAAATAAATAAGAAATATTGTATAATAACATCATTTTTTTTAATCTGGCAAAGATATAGCGACGCTCAGGCCCGTCGCTAAAGACCTCAATCATTAGCGCCAAAAACTTCTATAGCGACGGCCCAGACCGTCGCAGTAGACCTCAACCATTCGCGCCAAAATCTTCTATAGCGACGGCCATGACCGTCGCGATATCTATTCTCTGACCGTCGGTATAAAGCTCCATGTGCGTTTTTGTGGTGTTTTCTGGCGACGGTCCGACCATAGCTATAGGAGAAAAGACTGTCGCTATAGGTTTCAGCGAAGGATTATATGACGACGGTAGCCGACCGTCACAATATAATATAGTGACGGTCTTTTGATCTATAGCCACGGTCGCCGACCGTCGCTATAGGTTGATTTTTTTAGCAATAAGTCTAGGCAGACCAGAATAGTGGACCGGATTATTGGACATTTTCAATTTTTTATTTTTTTTTATTTTGACTCTAAAAAAATGTATAGTATTTATTCTAACAGGAATTTTTACAAAATATAGTGTTTTAGGTGTAATTTGGATACATATACAAACACAGGGTTGTACAGTCTGTATAACCCTATTTTGGTATATGTATTCAAATTACACCTAAAAAACTATATTTTGTAAAAATTATTGTTGGAATAAATACTATACATTTTTTGGGAGTCACAAGCAAAAAAAAAATATATATATATATATATATAAATTAAAAATGTCCAATAAACATATCCATGTAGAATGACTCTTTTTTTAGTAGTGAAGGTTTTAAATGAATTGCATCTGACATTGCCATTTGTAGATTTGAACCTCTTCCTAGGGAAATGTGGCTTTGGTGGGAATCAGTTCTATCAAAATAAAGCACCTTTATAGGGGTTGGGGGGAGGTCCGGTAGGCTTAATGACCGGTAATGACCGGTACACTTTAAGGTTTTTTTTTAACCACAATTATGAGAAAAATAAATAAAAAATAATAGAGCAAGTTTGAACAAAAAACTGTAAACGAAATTATATTTTTATATTAAAAAAACACTGTAAAACAAAGTGTACCGGACGATACCGGTCATTAGTGCACCGGACCGCCCCCCCCCCCCCCCCCCCCCCCCCCCCCAATTGCCTTTTTATAGAGCTCCATAGTTGTAAGCATGCAAAATTATTTCGTAGGCATCGAATAGACGCTACGCTGCACTTATTGGTGATTTATTTACAAATTCTTTCTGACCTTGCAACTTGGTTATCTAACTGCTGCCATTATTGGTATCTACTAAACCTGAATTGTAACAGAGCGAAGATCCAGAGGCGGTTCCTCTTTCTTCACAAATAATTTTTGAAACAAAGTAAGTCGTCTTTGTTCTGTTAGTTTTTTCTTTCACAATTCCCCTCAATTTCAATCATGGATCAATAATTTTTTTCCCTCCAAAATTGATAATTGATCTTTAAAATTAAATCTCCCTTTTGGACTGGAAAATTAACAGTCCTGCTCTTCACAATTCATACTAGAAAGGAACATTATCATTAAGATGTGTACTCCTATTTTAGTATATCTCATTAATAAGACAACGTATTTTACGGAATATTATGAGACACATTTTTTTTGGGACCAATAATATAAGGACTCTAACATTACTCATATTATAAACATCAGTCTAGCTAGCTAGCTTTAAATTCATCTTTTTCCCAAATATTCTAAATTTTGCACAATAAAAAGAGATAAAATATTACAAATATGGTTAAGAGAGAGGAAAATTACAGAAAGTGGCCTAACATTGCATATCTCAGATTTTGTCAAATCTCCAAAATGCATTTTGCTGGGGATGAAAGCTAGTGGTTCTACCCTTGTTGGAGTCCTAAATGGTTGTAGTGCAGTGGTGGTATATGTTGGGAAAAGTACGCCAAAAATAATCTATATCCCAGGAATTACTTTTCCGTCTTTGTGCAATTAAATATGAAATTAACAAAACCAATTATGAGAACAAAAATAACAAATAACCATCCACAAGCAAGACACCAAATTTACGTGGAAAACCTTCTAAAATTAAGAGGTAAAAATCACGGGTCAAACTCCGAATCTCCACTATATCACTAATAATGGGCTTACAATAATCCTCCCAAGTTTTATGCCCTAAAACTTGAGGTTACACAAAAAATTTAGATAATACAATTTTATCTTTAATTAGGTTGAGAAACCTAATTAATTTCACCACTCAAAAACACCCTAAACAATAACGTCTTTAAGCTTTCAATTGAACGGAGATGGCGACGGATACCCACGAACAACAAACTGTAATTTTCTCAATTTATTCTTGCTACCAAGATTCTCTATCTCATGTATAAAATAAGACTCCCTTATAGCCTTATTTATAGTACTCTTCCTAATCCATTCCTATTATGGATTAGAAACAATTTATTCTCCTAATCAAATTAGGGATCACATCTCCTTGTCTTGGTCACCAACCAATCTAACACGTAAATCCTTTTTAATTTCAACTTGGATTCCTTTCATGGAATCTCCAATTCCAATATTGCTTCCATTAACCCAATTTCTAATTAGATTAATATCAAGTAAACACACTTACTTACTTACAAAGAAAATCAATTCTTTTCTATCTTGGATTCTATCTCATGGGTGAGGACCCACACCCAACAATCTCCCCCTCCGAACCCATGAGAGGAGGGATTGCCAACCACAACTCCTTACTCGGAGTTAATTCCAACGAAGTCTTGGCTCAACTCAAGCTTCTTGGAATTTTCAAATATCTTCATGTTCGTCTTTGTCTCATCGGCATGGTTCTTCTCAATGGGAGGATCTAACTCAAACTTGACAGATTTTTAATTACCAAATTCATTCACAACCGCTTTGTACACTAGATGCGAGCTATCACTTTCCTTCTTCACTTTTGGTACCCATTTAAAGCGAAGAGCTTTTCTCTTGTGGTTCTCATGCAAGGCTTTTCTCCTATCTCGCACGGCTTTGTACCACACCTTTTTTTGTCTAACTCCCCCATCTTCAACACCTCTCACATGCGCCCGCATCGTTTAAAGAGTGTCTACCTTCTTACCTCTAGTCACCACTAGAGACCCTTTGGTGAGCTTCCACTGACCTTCATCAAAGTAACTTTTATAACCATTCTCATCAAGCTTACCAGCAGAGATCAAATTAAAACGAATATCCGGAACATGTCTGACTTCTCTTAGCATCAACCTACAACCACTGTTAGTTTCCAAACAAATATCTCCAATGCCTAAAATCTTGGATGCACTTCCGTTTCCCATCCGCGCATGGCCAAAATCACCACTACTGTAGGATGTGAAGATTTCACCACGCAAAGTAGCATGGAACGAAGCACCCGAATCAATAATCCAATCATTAACATGGCACTTGGGTTTATCATCACAAACAATAGCTACATCAACGTCGGATAGATACACAATCGAATCTTTATCCTCATCTTTTTCCTTAGACTGGTTCTTCTTTAAAAATCTGCACTCTCGTCTTATATGACACGGCTTCTGGAAGTTAAAACAAATTACTTCTTTTCTATCTCTTGACCTTTCCCTGGATTTGTCATCTTCAGGAGAGTTTCTCCCTTTGTTTTTGCCCCTACTCTGTGCGAAAAAAACTTGTGACTCAACACTAATCACCATAGTATCTTTTCGCCTCTATTCCTCGTTAAACAAACTATCCTTAACTGAATCCATAGTCAGCTTGCCATTAGGAGCGGAGTTACTCAACGATACAACCAGCGTCTCCCAGCTATTAGGCAAAGAGCTCAACAACAACAAAGCCTGTATCTCATCGTCAATTACCATCTTCATCGTACTCAACTGATTTATCAAACTCTGAAAATCACTCAAGTATTCTGCAACGGAGTTTCCATCCTTGAATTTAGAATTCACAAGCTTCCTAATCAAAAAAGCTTTATTTTGCGCCGTCTTCCTTTCATATATGGACTCCAATTTCTGCCAGAGATCATAGGCTTTAGTTTCTGTGGCAACATGATGAAACACACTTTGATCAATCCACGAACTGATCAGACCAATAGTCTTCCTATTCATCTTGTTCCACTTCGCGTCACTCTTGTTTGTGGGGTTAACTCCATCGTTCTCAAGTGGCTCGTACAAATCCTTGTAGTAAAGCAAATCCTCCATTCTTGGCTTCCAAATTACATAATTTGTAGCCTTAAGATTAATCATGCAACCTGTTGTCTAATCCTCCATTTAATTCGCACAAGAAAATCACAAAAAATAACCCAGATCTGATACCAATGTTGGGAAAAGTACGCCAAAAATAATCTATATCCCAGGAATTACTTTTCCGTCTGTAGACACTTGAAATTTTCTGCACACCTATTACTGACATTGCAGGAGGACAGATTCGTCTTTCAGACATAACCCTAGAAGATAGCTCACATCCATTCCGGATACTACCGAAAGCTCAGTCTCAACCCCGGAACACACACCGGGAGTAACATTTCGAACTTCGGCAATAACCTCGAGGCCTACAGTTCTAATACCGAAAATTCCACCGGAGAAGATCGATTCATCTCAGAGATAACTCCGAGATGTTCAGTCTCAGTCCCAATACTGGGAATAGCAGATTCCAACCTTGGAGATAACCCCAAGGAAGGCAGTTGTAGTTCTGGAGATAACCCCGAAAATACTTGTTTCAAATGCATGCAATCAGCTTTAACCTCGGCGCTTACACCGAGGCACTCAGTACAAGGCCTGATAATCACACCAGGAAGACCAGCACACCTCAGAGATGACACTGAGGACCTTCAAACACTTACAGTAGTCCAATCTCAGAGATAACCCTGAGCAACGTCTGCTTTATCAGCCCAAACTGGAGAAAATCCCGGTGAGGGGCAAAGTCATCATCTTGCCACCTTGACGCCCCATCACGCCGTCTGAACATTTCATACATACATTTCTACACAGCAATGTCCCACAAGAACCAAGGAAGTTCAATCCCGAGTGACTATTACGCAGGATAACGGATAGAATTTGAAGCTGAAGACTAGAGGGCATCGTCCCATCTTCATGACTTCGTACAACCTTTAATCCCATGTCATTGCATAACTCTTGACAACGGTGGTCCGAAATAGGTCTTACATACCTCAGTCGGATGCCTGAATTGCAATTCTAAAAGTTCAAGCGGACATCACATTGCCCGCGTGCACGTACTTCGAGACGGCAGGACCCGCAAAGCCCGAGGCACCCCGGGCAGCCTCAAGTACACCTGCGGCCCAGCCGTAGGTGATCCCCCCTCTATAAATAGAGGGCTTGGGGTGGCCATTTTAAGAAGAGAAAAGGCGAGGAAGCCCTGTCTAATTTGCTCTGTACACACCCCAAACTGAGTGTTTTCTCATTTTAAGCACTTGTAAGCTCATATATAGCTACTTTTTACCGGTGAAAGCTGAATATTCATCCATTTTAAGTTATTGAAGTCTTCTTTGGTAGCCCATTGTAAGCCTTCTCACACATTTTCAAGCATTTCTCTTCATCTTTGGACACACTATTCTTCACGTTGAGAGTTGTGTTGCGTGTGTAGGCCCGGACTATGGTCCGTGGTTTCATTTCAGTTTGTATATATATATACTTATATATATATATATATATATATATATATATATATATTTTATGTATGGACTAACATTATCGAGTTATGCCTCGATTGAGCCTAGACTTATGTCTGGAGCGTTTAATTGCTTTCGTATATATATACTTATATATATGAACTGTGTGTCGAACTCTGTTCGATGAGCCTAGTATATATATAGATATGAACTGTGTATTGAACTTTGTTCGATGAGCCTGAATTTTACATCCGGTGCGTTTAATGCTTTAATATATATATATATATATATATATATATATATATATATATATATATATATATATATATATATATATATATATATATACTTATATATATTAACTGTTGTTGGACTTTGTCCGACGAGCCTGAATTTTATATTCGGTGCGTTTACCGCTTTTATATATATATATATATATATATATATATATATATATATATATATATATATATATATATATATATTTACATTTCGTCCCACCTGGAGTATACTTCGTGGTGGTTGACCGTTTTTATTGCTTTCTGTGCATTTTGTCCCGCCTAGAGTGTCCTCCGTGGCGGTTGATCGCTTTTACAACATTAATTGTGATCCCCCATGGAGGTGCTTCGTGGTGGTTGATCCTGTATATATATATATATATATATATATATATATATATATATATATATATATATATATTCCTGTTTACAGCTTTTATATTAATTGCGGCATCATGTGAGCCTAGGAATCATGTGATCACAGATTCAGTCCCTTGAATCTAGATTCGGTTCCCATGATGGACCTTTTCAGCTGTAAGCAGCTTGTAAATTTATTCCCGGTGTTTGGATTTCCTCCGATGGTTTACATACCCATGAGGAGTTCGACACTGTTTTGTACATTATTTTCTCGATGATGCTTCGCATCTCAAAAATAAAAGCAATCAAGCCGAACATTTAATAATAAAATGGAAATGTAAAAGGTCTCAATTACTATTAAGCATAAGGGTTTGAAAAACCTCTTTTACAAAACATCACTGTTATATCTTGTTTAAAATTGAATTTTTACACAAATTTAAACCCTATGTATATATGTGCGAATGAGGCCTCGCACTACTTCCAAATAACAGCACATTGACCCCCCCACACACACATTCATATAACAATTTCTTGAAAAGTGGCGGTTACCGTGGTAAAATGGATGTCGGGGGGTGCCTAACACCTTCCCTCTGCATAAGCAAGTCTCCGGAACCTAAATGAATCTCGGTTTCACAGACCCGTTTAGCAATATCACATCACCGGGTCAATATGCAAACTTTTTCTCGGCTGTGTTGGTACAACCAGTTAAAAAACCAACTGGGGACTCTTAACAGTCCATCATCGACATTATACATGTCGGACCTTTTTCACTTATTTTTTCAAACAAATCTCACCTAACATGAGAACACAAAAAAATAGGTAACGAAAAGGGACAAATAAAAATCCCAACATCGACAGGTGACGACTCTGCTGGGGATTCCAGTAAGAGGACTTAAGCCGCTATTACAAGCTTTTAAAAACTGTTATATGCTTGTGTGTGGATGTTGTATTTACATTTATGATGAATGTGTACGAATGCATATCTTTACTGCAATTAATGTTTTACACTATATCTGCCTGTGATATTAGTGTTTCACACATGTCATCATTTTCATAAGCGGTGAGACACGTTATATGTGAATATATGTTGTGTGGTCTCTCCACCAGGAGGCTATCCTGTCGGTGTTTGATTACTGGACTCGTAGGAAGACTAATTCCAACGAGGCTCAGGAAAGGCACCACCCAAATTCGCTCCAGTTGAAAGACCGAATTAATTTTTCGTTGAGTAAATTGCGATGATTTGGGAACCTTCATGCTAAAAAGCCGCGAGAGAAACCTAAGATAGGTCAGCCTCTGATAAACCAAACGCGGAGGAAAGTCTCTTCATGCTTTCTCATTACTCGTAAAGTCAAATTACTTGTAATTTACATTCCATATTCTTCTCCATGTAATGAGAAATATGAAGAAATATGTGCATATACATATTTAATATGCTATCTTGTATTACAAAAAGCTAACATCCGTTTTGCAGGACAAAATTCCTAAAACGGACACATCACATAGCATGTTAACATTTACACCCTCCCTAAAACTAAATTATGCCAGTTTTATTGCAGGGAAGCATTCGAACCTATTACCCGGTCAAAGTCCAAAAAGGCCGCAGGCCTACAGCCAATCATGTCTTCGTCTGACCAGTCTAATCTAGTTTCTCGCGAAGAATTTGACTAATTAAGTAAACAAATTACAGATTTGGCTATTCTGCTTAAAGAACTACATCAACCTACTCAGGGTCCAAAGATACCTATACATGCTGAACCCTCCACACAAGGGGGAACTCAAGGTTCTGATAAAGCCATTACAATACCTGAACTGCAGTTGGATACAACCAATAAAAGTCATGATGCCGCCCATCTCACAAGAGATACAGACACCGGTGACATCAGAAAGAAAGTTCTTCAAATGGAAGAGACCCTTCGTGCTATCAAAGGAATTAGAGCACACGGGAGCGTTTCATATGTCGACCTTTGTATATTCCCTGGTGTACATTATCCAGAAAAGTTCAAAACTCCTGACTTCGAAAAGTATGATGGGTCAGGAGATCCATATACACATTTGAAGGTGTTCATTGGAGAAATTGGATCTTATGCAGAGGACGAGAAGCTCAGAATGCAGCTGTTCCAAAAGAGTCTGACTGGAGAAGCACGTTCGTGGTATACCAGATTAGACAATTTAAAGATCCATAGTTGGGAAGAACTAGCTCACGCCTTCCTTACACAATACAGCTTCTAGTCTCAAATGGCTCCTGATAGGTACCAGATTACCAAGGTCAAGAAACAGTCCAATGAGTCTTTTAGAGAATATGCTCAAAGGTGAAGGCGCCTTGCTGCTCAAGTAACTCCTTTTATGACAGAGTCAGAGATGGTCATGACCTTTATCGACATACAAGAAGCACCTTTCTATGAAAGAGTCTTAGCTGGTATCGGTAAACCATTTGTTGAAATGATCAAACATGGAGAAATGGCTGAGATGGGATTGAAGTCAGGAAAGATTCAAGACCTAGCCGCTCTTAAAGCTGTTGCTGAGCACATCCAATCCAAAAATTATGGAAACAACCCCTAGAGGGTCCATAAAAAGAAAGAGGAGGATGTTTCCCTGATACTACAGGGTCAAAAAGGCAATCAGTACATACCTATCCAACGGAGAAATTATACTCCCTTTCCAGCACAGTCTTCAAACCCTCCATTGGCTAAAGGTAGAGAAGCCAAATGCCCACGAGTGTTCACACCCTTAGGAGACTCACTCGAGAATATTCTCACTCTGCTGACCACGCATAAGAAAATCACGCATCTTCTTCCACGAGCTAGCCCTAATGGACGGGATTTTAATACTGCTCAAAAATGTGCTTATCATGCCGGGGCACCTAGACATGATACTCAAGATTTTTAGGCCTTGAAACACAAGATCCAAGATTTAATAGACAACGGTGAGATCGTGGTCACCAAACCAGATCAACCTCACGTGCAAGACAACCCTCTTCCTCCACACAAAGATGAAGAGGTCAACATGATTAATTGGAACACTGGACAGAGTTCCAATCTTAACTGTGAAGTATCCCAGATCATCGAAGACGATGTTGACAAGTGGGATTATGCAAAGTTCTAGTTTGCGATGGAACGAAAGATGAAAGCTCTATACAAGAAAATTGAGTAATTGGCAGAACTGGTGATCTATCAACATCAAGTCACACGCCAATTAATTAGCTAGGAGCATGCTAGTATCCTTCCCTTGATTATGAATATTCCATTGTCACCTTCAAAAAAAATAAAACAATGGAGGACAAAGTGACGAAGAGAGCGACTGCTAAAGCCTGTCGGGATTTTGCCAATAGAAGGGAATTTACATACCTGGGCCAACCTATGGAGGAGATACTTCAGATGCTAATCAATGAAGGAAGAATTACTTCTCTCCTACCTCCAATCAATCCCCTTTCAGGACGGTTCAACCCTGATGGAGTATGTCAGTATCACTCCCATTCTCGCGGTCACAGCACGAAAGAATGCTGGGCATTCCGCCACCTTATTCAGAACTTAATCGATAGCGGTGTCCTGCAACTGGCAGACAATGATACTATGTTATTTGAGAGGGAAAATACTTGTCCCACTAAATGGAAGGGACTGGTAGCAGTTATATCCTCTGAGGCCGATGAGATTGTGAAACCACTCACAATTCAGATCAAAGGAATCAACAATCCTTTGAAAGTGGCTGTTCCAGAGCCCTTCATTTTTCCATTCAGACCACAATATCTTATTGTCAGCTTACAGAAAGTTCCTTGGAATTATGGAGAAGCTGAAGGATCCACATCTCATATAACTGCTGCAGTGTCGAAGGAGAATCCACTGTATCTTCCCCAACGGGTGATGAAGCCTACTGTTAAATCAAAGGGGAAAATTCCCATAGAGAAGATTGAAAAATTCCTCTGTGCAATGGGTCATAATGAAGCCAAGGAGGTTTTAAGCTTAAGAGAAGCTTCACATCAAATTTCAATATTAGACTTGGTTTCAACTTCTGAAGATCACATGAAGATTCTACTAAAGGTTTTGGAAGAAGCCTACTTGCCGAAATCAGTGGATGTGGAAAAATTTTAACATCTGGCTGATCACATTTTCAACAACAATGTGATCTCTTTCACTGATGATGACATACCGCCTGAAGGAACCGATCATTGTAAGCCGTTACACATTACAATTTTGTCCTCCAGGTATATGCTAGCTGGAGTCTTGGTAGATGGAGGTTCGTCTTTGAATATCTATCCTTATGCTATGTTGTTGAAAATGAATGTTAATCTCCAACGAATCCAAAATAGCCATATGATCATCAAAGCTTTTGATGGATCCCGTTGGAATTCAGTCGGAGAGATTGAGCTGCCAATTGAGATTGGTCCTCATACATTTTATGTGACACCCCAAATTTTATGAATAAAGATTTAAATTTCTCGAAATATTTTTTTGAATATTATGGTGTGGATTTGATATAATATTATAGTTGTGGGTAATATTTATAAATTTTGCAAAGTATGCAAGTTGTTATAAAATATTTGTTTGGTTGGAGAATATTCTTTTTGTCGGGAAATATTCGTACGACGACACAATCATTGGTGAACCCCACAACGGAAGTATTGTCGTAGTTAGAAACCGACATAATTATCTTTTTATAAAAATAACTGCGAAAGTGTTACAGTTAAAATTGTTGAACTATCCGGTAGTAAAAGTACAGTAATACGCGTGGTTGCATAGTAGCACACGATATTGATTATTGATGCTTACGTAAGAAGTCACTTAGTTATACTCAATTATTACTACAGTAATTGCTGCATCATATCTCTCATATTATTGATTCAATTATTGTCACAATATCATCTGCACAATATGTTATATTATTAAATCAATAATTGAGATGACAAATTTATTTATATTATTATTTGCAATATTGACAATGTCTAGAAGTTTTGTCAAGGAGAGGTTAGATAATCTAATTGCGCGCCAATAGGGAGAAATCCTTATCGAAAAACCCCTTCTTTCCTGGGAACGACCTGGTTGTTAAATATTGTGAATTATAATATTAATGATGAATAAGTTCGTGTTGATTAAAGATGAAATTGATAGTTCCATTGTGTTGGAATTATTAGTGTTAGTGAAAATCGACATTTATTTCGATATAAATTGATGTCTGGACGTTATATTGACCAATCGGGTAATTAACCGGATAAATGAGCAATTAATTGCTATTGATTCACATGATTATAACTATTTATTCACATGTGTGTACTATTGATTCACATTCATTTACTATTAGGGGAGTTGGTGCAAGATTGATAATACTTACATGACTAAGTTAAAAATGGAGGTATAGATGGAGGTACTATACTGTAATTCGTATTTTTACATGTCTAGAACTATTGATTCACATGATTTACTATTGATTCACATGATTTAGTATTAGGGGAGGTGGTGCAAGTTTGATAATACTTGCAGGACTAAATTAAAAAGGAAGAAAAAGAGAATGGTATTATATTATAATATTTCGAGCCCCAAAATGTGCATTTATTAAAACTATATTTTTCTATAAATAGAAGTTCATTCTTCCTTCATTTCTCACCAATTCACTAAAGCTATAGAGCAATCATTATAGAGAAAAATTATAGAGAGAAAGAAGAAGAGAAGTCTGCTACCTCTCTACTCCAGTATCCAGTTTCTTTCTAAGGTAAGGGGTATTATTTCTTTCATATTCATGAAGAGAGCTATTATTATTCCATTCCTTATTATTCTGTTGGAATAACCTGTATACGCGGACTACCGTATACATAGTGAAATTCTTCTATTATTCCATTCTTTATTATTATGTTGGAATAACCTGTCCATGCGAAGTACTGCACACATGGTGAAATTCTTCTGTTATTCCATTCTTTATTATTATGTTGGAATAACCTGTCTATGCGAAGTACCGCATACATGGTGAAATTCTTCTGTTATTCGATTCTTTATTATTTTGTTAGAATATCCTGTCTGTGTGGATTACGCATGACCTTATTCCATTCTTTATTATTCTGTTGGAATAACCTGTCTGTGCGGTCTATCGCATGCATGATGAATTCTTCTGTTATTCCATTCATTATTATTCTATCGAAATATCCGGTCTGTGCGGATTACGCATGACCTGGTTCTATTCTTTATTATTCTATTGGAATATCCTGTCTGTGCGGATTACGCATGACCTGGTTGTGACAACCCCAAAATAGGTCCATTCCATCCAACCCATTCTGAGTCGTCAAATACATGGTATAGAAAACAACTACAACTTTATTACAACAATTGTCGTACAAAATACAACAACACATATGCTGTGAGTTTGGATACAAATATATATCAAATGTGACATTGGACACCATCATGTATCAGCACCTTACAAAGGTACCTTACATAAAGGTACAGTCAAAAACTGTTTTAGAAACTAGAATCTTTGGGAAGTGCTCAAGGAAACCTTCGTACATGGGAGACCACGCGTCTAGGTTATGATAGATATCATATGGCCACAGAATTATCCTTGGTTGACCCAATAGACCCCAAAGAAAAACGAGAAGATTACTATCATATTCTTCCCAATGGTGAGTCTTCTCTTGACTTATCATTATCTCCACTGTCTCTAATTGAGAATTATACTTCAAACAAACACCAAGATTATATAGGTAGTGCTCGTATATATACTCAGCAAGTGGATGAGCACATCCCTGTCTTATGATGACACGAGGTTGTATGTCGTTAGACATCTTGTATGATAGTGGCAAACCACCCTTCCAACGTTGGGTACACCTTACCCTATTGGATTCACCAAATATAACTACTAAATGAACTTTTCTATACTGCTTCGGGAGAACATCCACAGCTAGAGACCACCGTTCTATTTCCCCGTTACACTCGCTCGACCCAGCTACACTCTTATTACCTGAAAGGAATTGTGAAGTAAAAGGGTGAGCACAACTAGCTCAGTAAAGAATATCATGACTAAAGATAATTAAATTATCAATAGCCTTCATCAATAATAAATCAGAGATTTAGAACATATGGTAAATGATAAAAATTTCAACCATAGTTGCAGCGGAACGAGCAATCCATTAGAAGAGTCAAATAGACTATAAAGTCTATTATCTTCTCCATGTTAAAAATCCATCAACAATATTTTATCCCTGTAACATCAATCAACAGTTCCTTTCCACAATCATATTAATAACTCATAATCATAATTGTGATTCTAAATTTTTCTTCGCACCCAGGACGAAGAATATTTTCATCACATGTCTTTACCTGAAACATCAAAGATCATGGTTATACCAACTCACAGTTCCTGTTCATAATCATACTAATAAATCCATCTTTGCACTACGACCAAAGATATTCAACAACAGTTCATCTTTGCACTACAGGCCAAAGATATTCATCAACAGACCATCTTTGCACTACAGGCCAAAGATATTCAACAACAGTTCATCTTTGCACTACAGGCCAAAGATATTCATCAATAATTCATCTTTGCACTACGGCCAAAGATATTCATCAACAATTCATCTTTACACTACAGGCCAAAGATATTCCTCAACAGTTCATATTTGCACTACAGGTCAAATATATTCATTAACAGTTCATATTTGCACTACAGGCCAAATATATTAATATCTCAAAGAAATATATAATCATTTCAGAATTTATATAAACAATAATTATAACCATGTTGATCATTTCACCTTTGCACTTAAGCTAAAGATATTCAATTATAAATTCAATGGTCATGATTATACCAGTCAACAATTCAACTTTGCACTACTGGCCAAAGAGAACCCATAGTCATGATCATACCAATAATTTACCCATCTTTACACTCAAGCGAAAGAGAATTTCAACATCAAGGTTATAAAAATATTATATATGATTATAAAAATAATATGGTCAAAACATGGATTTAATTTCAAGAGCAATATTCATAAATCAACTATAATTTGGTTAGAAAAAGAAACTAATTTTGTCGTGAATAGTAACTCGTGAATAGTAACTTATGAATAGTAACTCATGAATAGTAATCCCGACACAAAAAGATAGAAATTCTACAATAAAATTCATACCAATATTTTGGTATAATGATATTGAAAGAATAACATTTCTTAAGCTTATAAACAATTTATTTTAATTGTTTACACTTTACTAAATAATGCATTTAATCATCTTAAAATGCCAAACTCATAATATTTCATCACCAATAATCAAAAACCCTCATCAAAAATCTGCATATACCTCATATAGGATTCTCAAGCCATAAAATCCTATTTTCCAATTTTCTTTCCTCACAAAACATATTTAATTCATTTACTCATAACTAGACCATTTTCATAAAAAATACCAAATCAGTTCCAAAAATATTTCTTTTCTGGGATTTAGCATAATATAGTCCCATAGTGAACATATATTTTTCTCAGAATTTTTAAAAGTCATTTACTATTTTTCATATGGCCAAAATAGCCGAATATTTAGACATTTATCAAAAATTGTACTTTTGTCCAAAAATTCTGAAATTCACAGAGTATACTCCTATCATATACATGTACTCCCAATAAAAATTTCATCAATTTTGGAGTTAACCACAAGGAATTATAAGCTATTACTTCTAAAATAGTCTTTTCTCATAAAATTCATAACTCTCAATCTATACATCCAAAAATCACCATTTTTGGACACAATCAAGAAAACTCATCAAAATATCGTTTCAAATTTTTCCAGAATTTTTGAAGGTCAGAAAAATTACGAAACTGGAAAATACAACAACCCTTAAAATTCCTTACTATCCCTTACTATCCCTTACAATCCCTTACAATCCCTTACCTCAAAAGAGCAGTACTTCTGACTGGATATCGGATATGATGCTGAAGGAAACTTGCACTGATGAATAGCAACTCACCAAGTATCTAAAAACTCACAAAATATGCTTCATAATATAGAGAGAGAAAGAGAGAAAGCTTATGTTTTTGGTGTGATTTTCAATTCTAACTTAGCCCTCTATTTATAGGAAAATTTTGGTAGGTTTGACCTGCAACCTGATGGCTTTACCTGCTACTATTCCCACCCACCACATTTGAAATATAATTCAGCACATTTCTTCACCAACCACAAGTGGGGCCCACCAATTCTAAAATTTTCCACCAAAATGATAAACTCCGAAAATTCAACAATTTCTGAACCAGTCATCTCGTAAAATTTATAACAAATCATACGTTCATTTTTAACGGTTCAAAATTTGTGGACATATACTCAACTTATATATGTATAACATATCCAAAAATTACCACGATCCAACGGTCGGATTAAAAATTATAACCCCCGCAAAATATCTCAAAAACCTTGATTTTTAATACCTCCATTCCGACAAAAATACTGATAAAAACCTCAACATTAACTCCTTCATTTTTAACCACAAAAATATATCCCTCATTTATATCCACATAAAATAAATATTTTCTTATCATATAAATCAATAATTAATTATTCACAAATAATATTACAGAATCACATTTATGACAACCAGGCCGTTCCCAGGAAAGAGGGGGCTTTTCAATAAGGATTTCTCCTTACTAGCGCGCAATTAGATGACCAAACCTCTCCTTAGACAGAACTTTCTAGACATTGCCAATAATGTTATCTAATAATACTATTCAAATAATATGAATTATTGATCTGATAATGGAAAATACTGTGCAGCAACAATTATTGAACAACAATAATATAAAATTTCAACGTAGCAATTATTGAATCAATAAAATAAAATATTGAACAGTAATTACTGTAACAATTATTGAATAGTGCCTTCTTACGTAAGAATCAATAATTTCAAAAATACTATGCAATACCGTGTGCTACTGTGCAATAACACGTATTACTGTATTTTAACCACCGGGTATTCCAACAGTGTTAACGGTAACAACTACGCCGTTATTTGTAAAAACTTAAATTTTTGTCGTTATCGTCATCCGACAGTTATTCGTTATGGGGCCCACAAATAGCTGCGCCGTCGTACGAATATTCCCCGACAGAAAGAATATTCTACGACAAAACGAATATTCCCCGACAACAATGATTATTTTATAACCACTTGCTTATTTTGAAAAAAATATTCACATTTCACCCATAACTTTAAACTTTTATCAATTTAACCATTTACTGAATAGTAATTATAAGAAAAATTGAATACTTTTATTTCATAAAATTCGGGGTCTTACACTGGTTCCATATTTATTATTCTGTTGGAATAACCTGTCGGTGCGGTCTATCGCATGTATGATGAATTCTTATGTTGTTCCATTCTTTATTTTTCTATTGGAATAACCTGTTTATGTGGATTACCACATGCATGGTGAATGATTCTTCATATTCATTCCTTATTGAATTGTGAAAATGATCTGTCTACGTGGATTACCGCATGGCAGGCGAAAATCTATTTGCAGTTTCATATATTCTATTATACTCAGTTAGTTAAAGTTTTGGATTCTATACTCCATGAAATTAGTGGAATATCCTTGATATTTATGCTTTATCCAGTATCTTTCCATGGAAATATTCTTCTGAGCATTCTTGAATTTTACTCTACAAAGCAGTATCATGTTGACAATTTGGACATTATTGATTAAATTAAATTATAAATCTTTAAAATTTATCCTTGAACTTGTTTTATTGAATTATTATGTCATTGTCATCATCCTCATGCTTATATTGTGATTAAAGTCATATTTGGCTTACGTGCATAGATGGACTTGGTATAATTATGACTAGGGATTATTCGGTATAATCATGACCTTAATGTGACGAATGATGTGGTAAAAGTCCTCCTTGGCCTGTAGAGCATTGATGGACAGTTGTTGGTATGATTATGACCGGAGATTATTCGGTATAATCATGACCATTGATGATTACATGAATATCCTTGGCCGTGGTGCAGGGATGATTCGATGATGTGGTTTATTTATTAAGCTGAGTCTCAGCGATAAAGTTGATGAAAAACTTTTTAAATCATAGAAGATAGTAGATTTTATGCTCTACTTGACTCTTCTAATGGATTGTTTATTCCGCTGTAGTTGTTGATCTAAAACTTGTTGTCTATTATATTCTATCAGTTGTTATACTGTTAAAGGCTAAGGATAATTTATTCTGCATTATCTTAGTCATAATATTTTTTACTGGGCTACTTGAGCTCACCATTTTCTTTCATTGTTCTCTTCAAAAAATAAGAATATTGCTGGGACTAGTTGGAGAACGGAGTGACGGTCCAGATGTTTACAGTAGTAGTCATCACTATTCTATGAAATAGTGTTATAATAAAGGAGGACTTATTTTGAGTTTTAATACTGTCTAGAAGATAATATTTGTATTGAAACTCACAGCTCATGTTGTATAATTAAGTTTTTATTTGAATTATGTACCATGTATTTGGCGACTCAAGATGGGTAATGTATACCTGTTTTGGGGGCATCATAGTTGGTATCAAAGCTTAGGGATATAATCCCTAACTGAGATGTGAGACAAGAACTAGGAGGGGAGATACGGGGAATTCCTTCGCTAGTATGACCTACCTAAGTTTATTTGGTATTTAATTGGTCGGTCAGAGTATAGGGATAATATATGATATGTCAATTAACCCTTGTTTTGTGGTAGTATTTGAAAATGGCATCCAAAAATGTTGAGATAAGAAATGAAGCACATGAGACCGTTGAGTCACCAACGATCAATATCCATGATAATGTGCAAGAAGAAGACAATAATCCTCAGGTAAACAATAACAATAATGAAATGATGAACGATGGGATGTTCAGAGGCTTTATGCAATTCATGCAACATCAGACGAGAGAGACTCCTGTTCATAATGCAGGTGAAAACAATGGCAACCCACGGTTGGTCACCACTAAGCAGTTCAAGGAGTTGGGACCGCCGAAGTTTTTGGGAAAGCCAGAACCACTTAAGGCAGAGACGTGGTTAAAGCAGATCACCAGGATATTTAATATCTTGGGATGCTCGAAGGAGCAAAAGGTTCCCTTTGCCACCTTTATGTTGCATGAAGAGGCAGATTACTGGTGGGAATCTGTAAAACGTACCCAGCTTGACGCACTCAAGATGTCTTGGAAGAAGTTCCAAGAGCTGTTCAATGACAAGTACTTTCCCGAAAGTATTCGCCACATGAAGGAGGTGGAATTCATCAAGTTGGAGCAAAAAAATATGACTGTGTCGCAATACGAGACTAAATTTGCGGAGTTATCCCGGTTTGCATCCCATTTGGTCGATAATGAAGAGCGAATGATGTGAATGTTTCTAAGAGGTTTGAAACCTGAAATACGTCAATACCTCATTTCTCACAAACTTTGTTTATATTCAGATGTTGTGAATAGGGGTCAGTTATTGGAGCACGATAATGAGTCAGCACAACCAAAAGGTAATGACCAACAACACGATAATAATCATACCGGTGGCAACGACCATCGGAACAATGATAACCATCGTGGGGGAAATTATCATGCCAAGAATGGTAACCACTTCAGTGGTAATCATGGCCAAGATAATAGGAGTGGAAATTTTAAGAAGAGATGGTTCAACAACGATGGAAAGACAGCAGTACCAACACCCGTTTTCAAGAAAAGAGAACGACCACCAATTGTATGTTTTAAATGCGGAGGGGAGGGACATATCAGTTCAAACTGCGTGATGCAGTCCAAAGTATGTTACAATTATGGAAAAGAAGGTCACCTAGCCCGATTTTGTCGTGCACCAAAGTCAAGTCCAGCTGGGACGGTGGCTCTAAAGGTGGATACGGACAAAACAAAATCGGTGGTTTCTAGAAGAGCGTTTTTCGTGACTTCTCAAAAAGCGAGTAACCCGAACGAAGTTAGCACGGGTTAGTTAATTATAAATTATTACGAAGTCTATACCTTATTAGATACCAGTTCTACCCATTCTTTTATCTCTCTTGTTTGCACTCAACGTTTAAATTTGACCCCAGAGAAGTTAGACTTTGACTTATTGGTTGAAACTTCGTTAGTAGAAACATTCATTTCATGTGCTATCCAAGTCTTGGATGAGAGTCACACTTTTGAATGATATTTCTATTGTTAATAAATTTCCTGATGTATTCTTGAAGACTTCTTAGCCTACCCCTAGAGCGTGAAATCGAATTTTGTATTGACCCCAGTACAAAACCCATTTCTAAAACCCTCAAATATTTTCTTCACCCAAAACGAACGTATAATGTGCCAAAGACGTTGGCTCGAGCTATTGAAGATTATGACTATACCATTTAATATCATCGTGGAAGAGCGAACGTGGTAGCTGACGCGTTGAGTAGAAGATCGTATGCGTTTACGAGTGTGATGTTGTTAACATAAAAACCCATTTCGTATAACTTACAAATGATGAAGATAGAGTTAAATACTCTAGGAATCCACGTGAAGATAACGAATATACGAGTAGAATCGACTTTAATCGATAAAGTTAAAGCCGCTCAAGCTACACATCTGAATCTGATGAATGTGAAGAAGAAGGTTCAAGAAAGCGTTATTCTAGAAGCAAGAATTGACGAAGAGAGGAAAAAATCTCAACGCTCGATTAAATTGGCCCATTTGAAATCCTCGATCGAGTAGGAACTGTGGCCTATAGACTCGTTTTATCACCAAGTATGTCGCGTATTCATAACATTTTTCACGTATCGTTGTTAGTAAAAACTTAGTCTTGGGGGACTTTGGAGCCAAATTTTGGAATAATTAATAAATCTAAAAAATTATAAAATCATGAGGGTTTTGTAGAGCATGTTATAAGCTTTCCATAGCCTCGAAAATAGACTAGATCCGATAACGGATCAAGAAGTTATGAAGATTTGAAGTATATGTGTCAAAAGTTGTAAAATCTGGAAATTTGGAGTTAAGTGCCAAAGGTCGAATGCCTAGGCACTTGGCTCGGTGCTTAGAATCTGTTCTTGGGCGCCTAGGCACTTGCCCAATGCCAAATTTGGGCGCCTAGGCGCTGGTCTAGTGTTAAGCCAAAATATATTCGGACGTCCTTTAGTAAATTGGGCATAACGTTTTCATACGAACTCCGATCAAGGTGATTCAAGATGATTCAGAAAGATAACAAGTAGACTTAAAACTTTCATTCTTTATGTTTTGAGATTTGAGGTCGGTATCAAGGCCTAAAATGGCTATTTTAGGGACTAATGTGCATTCAGAGGCAATCAGAGGACATCGGGCATACACGTATGCAACGTGTAATGTTTTCGACGATAAAGGTATTCAAGGTATCCTCACCAATTCGGTATACCAGGTACGTACGTAAATTTTGAGGGTGAAATTTTATAAAGAGGGGAGATTGTGAGACCCCAAATTTTATGAATAAAGATTTAAATTTCTCAAAATATTTTTTTGAATATTATGGTGTGGATTTGATATAATGTTATAGTTGTGGGTTATATTTATAAATTTTACAAAGTATGCAAGTTGTTATAAAATATTCGTTTGGTCGGGGAATATTCTTTTTGTCGGGAAATATTCGTACGACGACACAATCATTGGTGAACCCCACAACGGAAGTATTGTCGTAGTTAGAAAATGACAGAATTATTTTTTTTATAAAAATAACGGCGAAAGTGTTACCGTTTAAACTGTTGAACTACCCGGTAGTAAAAGTACTGTAATACGCGTGGTTGCATAGTAGCACACGGTATTGATTATTGATGCTTACGTAAGAAGTCACTCAGTTATACTCAATTATTGCTACAGTAATTGCTGCATCATATCTCTCATATTATTGATTCAATTATTATCACAGTATCATCTGCACAATATGTTATATTATTAAATCAATAATTGAGACGACAAAGTTATTCATATTATTATTTGCAATATTGACAATGTCTAGAAGTTTTGTCAAGGAGAGGTTAGATAATCTAATTGCGCGCCAATAGGGAGAAATCCTTATCGGAAAGTCCCATCTTTCCTGGGAACGACCTGGTTATTAAATATTGTGAATTATAATATTAATGATGAATAAGTTCGTGTTGATTAAAGATGAAATTGGTAGTTCCATTGTGTTAGAATTATTAGTGTTAGTGGAAATCGATATTTATTTTGATATAAATTGATGTCTGGAGGTTATATTGACCAATCAGGAAATTAACCGGATAAATGAGCAATTAATTGCTATTGATTCACATGATTATAACTATTTATTCACATGTGTGTACTATTGATTCACATTCATTTACTATTAGGGAAGTTGGTGTAAGATTGATAATACTTACATGACTAAGTTAAAAATAGAGGTATAGATGGAGGTACTATACTATAATTCGTACTTTCACATGTCTAGAACTATTGATTCACATGATTTACTATTAATTCACATAATTTACTATTAGGGGAGGTGGTCCAAGTTTAATAATACTTGCAGGACTAAATTAAAAAGGAAGAAAAAGAGGATGATATTATACTGTAATATTTCTAGCTCCAAAATGTGCAATTATTAAAACTATATTTTTCTATAAATATAAGCTCATTCTTCCTTCATTTCTCATCAATTCACTAAAGCTATAGAGCAATTATTATAGAGAGAAATTATAGAGAGAAAGAAGAAGAGAAGTCTGCTACCTCTCTACTTCAGTATCCAGTTTCTTTCTAAGGTAATGGGTATTATTTCTTTCGTATTCATGTAGAGAGCTATTATTATTCCATTCCTTATTATTCTGTTGGAATAACCTGTATACGCGGACTACCGTATACATGGTGAAATTCTTCTATTATTCCATTCTTTATTATTATGTTGGAATAATCTGTCAATGCGAAGTACTACATACATGGTGAAATTCTTCTGTTATTCCATTCTTTATTATTATGTTGGAATAACCTGTCTATACGAAGTACCGCATATATGGTGAAATTCTTCTATTATTCCATTCTTTATTATTCTGTTAGAATATTCTGTCTGTGTGGATTACGCATGACCTGGTTTCATTCTTTATTATTCTGTTGGAATAACATGTCTGTGCGGTCTATCGCATGCATGGTGAATTCTTCTGTTATTCCATTCATTCTTATTCTGTTGAAATATCCGGTCTGTGCGGATTACGCATGACCTGGTTCCATTCTTTATTATTCTATTGGAATATCCTGTCTGTGCGGATTACGCATGACCTGGTTCCATTATTTTTTATTCTGTTGGAATAACCTGTCGGTGTGGTCTATCGCATACATGGTGAATTCTTCTGTTATTCTATTCTTTATTATTCTGTTGGAATAACCTGTCTATGTGGATTACCACATGCATGGTGAATGATTTTTCATATTCATTCCTTATTAAATCGTGGAAATGATCTGTCTACGTAGATTACCGCATGGCTGGCGAAAATCCATTTGCAGTTTCATATATTCTATTATACTTAGTTGGTTAAAGTTTTGGCTTCTATACTCCATGAAATTAGTGGAATATCCTTGATATTTGTGCTTCATCCAGTATCTTTTCATGAAAATATTCTTCTGAGCATTCTTGAATTTTACTCTACAAAGCAGTATCATGTTGACAATTTGGACATTATTGATTAAATTAAATTATAAATCTTTAAAATTTATCCTTGAACTTGTTTTATTGAATTATTATGTCATTGTCATCATCCTAATGCTTATATTGTGATTAAAGTCATCTTTGGCTTACGTGCATAGATGGACTTGGTATGATTATGACTAGGGATTATTCGGTATAATCATGACCTTAATGTGACGAATGATGTGGTAAAAGTCCTCCTTGGCCTGTAGAGCATTGATGGACAGTTGTTGGTATGATTATGACCAGGGATTATTCAGTATAATCATGACCATTGATGATTACATGAATATCCTTGGCCGTGGTGCAGGGATGATTCGATGATGTGGTTTATTTATTAAGCTGAGTCTCAGCGATAAAGTTGATGAAAAACTTTTTAAATCATAGAAGATATTAGATTTTATGCTCTACTTGACTCTTGTTATGGATTGCTTATTCCGCTGCAGTTGTTGATATAAAACTTGTTGTCTATTATATTCTATCAGTTGTTATACTGTTGAAGGTTAAGGATAATTTATTCTGCATTATCTTAGTCATAATATTTTTTACTGGGCTAGTTGAGCTCACCCTTTTCTTTCATTGTTCTCTTCAGGAAATGAGAATATAGCTGGGACTAGTTGGGGAACGGAGTGACGGTCCAGATGTTTGCAGTAGTAGTCATCACTATTCTGTGAAATAGTGTTATAATAAAGGAGGACTTATTTTGAGTTTTAATACTGTCTAGAAGATAATATTTGTATTGAAACTCACAGCTCATGTTGTATAATTAAGTTTTTATTTGAGTTATGTACCATGTATTTGGCGACTCAAGATGGGTGATGTATACTTGTTTTGGGGGCGTCACATTTTGTGTGTCTTTTCACGTGCTCAAAATAGATACCGGATACAACCTACTGCTAGGGAGACCGTGGATTCATATGGCTGGGGCAGTCCCCTCCACTCTTCATTAGCAACTTAAATATATTATCAACAATAGCCTAGTTACAGTCAACGCTGAACCGGAATGCCCTCAACCGGGTGATATACCGTTCATCAGTTTGAATTTCGATGTTGAGCCAGTCAGTTTCCATACTTTGGTAGTAAGCAACCCTCAATATCATGCCATTGGGACACCATTTCCCCTACCCAAGATTTCTGCCGAAGTGATGGCAGCTACTCATGAAATGATGTCATTGGGACACCAATCGGGACAAGGGCTGGGAAAAAGCCATCAGGGTATTAAGTACCTGATTCAAGTGTCCAGTTAAACTAGGACAGCCAAACTAGGCTATTCTACCAGTACTAGTTACAGGAATCCACAAAAGCATAAGCAGATTCCTTCCACTTCAGCCGTACGACTATTATCTCCACCTGTACATCCAGAGTCCTCACAATCTCCGGTAAAGGTGCCAGCTAACGTAATAGCTATGTTATTTCCTAAGCTGATACTGGTAAAGGAGAAGGAAGTCTTTGTTCCAGATCCCAAGGTGGAAGAAGAGGAATGGATAATTAAACAAGACATCGTCAGAATGATGTCAGGTGTACGCATCATTGTCCATGATGAACATACTAACAGATATACCCCAGACGATGATTGCCCAAACATAATGGTCATCATTTGGGAGAAGGAGGACGATGACATCCCCTCCATTATTGCAGTCCCCCAGGACTTTGCCCTTGACAATTGGAGCAGCACTCCTTGCATTGGTCGACAATGGTAAAATGGGCAGGACTTCTTTCTACCCTGTAGATATCATAATTGCTTACTTTTTTTGTATAATATTAGCAGTTGTTTTGTCCATACATGCTAACACTATAAATGATTAAACAGTTTCATATATACTCAGTGAAAGCATATTTTGTTTCAGGACTCTGAACTTAGATGTTCCTGTACTTGCTGATAAGATGCCTCTTCTCCACAAGGATTGTAACTTTGATGAAAAGTTGGACTTAGACTTGCTGGAAATACAAGGGGACATTGAGGTGCCTCCAGAGATCAAAGAATGGGTCGAAGATAAAACTAAACCTAACCTTGATAAAACCACCTCCTTCTATCTTGGAACCTTAGAAAACCCTAAGTTAATCCAGATTGGTTCAGACCTTACCCCAAACCAGAGGAATGACATGGTTATGCTACTAACCCAATTCCAAGATGTGTTTGCATGGTCTCAAGAAGAGATGGTGGCTTTGTCCACCGACATTGTCCTTCATCGCCTTCCCATCAAAGAGGGATTCAAGCCAGTCAAGTAGAAACTCAGGCGATCGAAACCTGAGTGGAGTTTAAAGGTGAAAGAAGAAATTATGAAATAATTTTAAGTTGGTATTATCATGGTGTCCATATATCCTGAATGGATATCCAACATCGTGCCCATGTCTAAGCCTGGAGGAAAGGTGCAAGTTTGCGTGGATTATCGGGATCTGAATAAAGCTTGCCTTAAGGATAGCTTTCCCGTGCCTTTTATCCACATTCTCATTGACAATACTGCTCAATACGGTATGTACTCCTTCGCCGATTGTTTTACGGGGTATCATCAGATCATGGTTGCTGAGGAAGATCGTGAGAAAACTGCTTTCATCATGCCTTGGGGAACCTTTTGCTACAGACGGCTATCTTTCGTCCTCATCAATGCCGGAGCTACCTATCAGAGAGCTATGATGGCTCTTTTCCATGACTTAATGCACAAAGAGATAGAGATCTATGTGGATGATATCATCGTCAAATCTGAGAAGGAGGAAGACCATTTAGACCATCTCAAAAAGCTTTTCAACAGGTTGCGTAAGTACAACTTGAAGTTGAATCCAGCCAAGTGCGCCTTTGGCGTTAAATCAGGCAAGTTTTTAGGATTCCTAGTCAGCCATAAAGGAATCGAGCTGGATCCCACCAAAATTTAGGCCATTACGAAAATGCCCATTCCTCAGATAGAGAAGGAAATACGGGGATTTTTGGGAAGAGTCAACTTCATTAGTATGTTCATTTCTCAACTCACAGCAACCTGTGAGCCTATCTTCAAGCTGTTAAGGAAGAACTCCTCCATGAAATGGAATGATGAGTGCCAGAAAGCCTTCCTTACCATCAAAGAGCAACTAGTCAAAGCTCCTATTTTGGTACCACCTAGGTCAGAAAGACGATAGTGGCTGAGAACGAGCTATCTATTACCTCAGCAAAAGATTCAGCAGCAGTGAACACAAGTACACTCTGATCGAGAGGACTTGTTGTGCTTTAGCATGGGCTGCCATGAGGTTACAACATTACCTCCATGGACACATAACCCATCTCATATCCCACGTGGATCCTCTCAAGTATGTGTTCAGTAAACCCATACTGAATTGTCAACTGTCCTGATGGCAGTTGATTCTGCAACAATTTGATATTGTTTATGTGATGCAAAAGTCCATTAAAGGTCAAGGAATTGTGGATCAACTGGCCGTTGCACCTTCAGGGGAATTCAAACCCTTGGAAACATACTTTCCCGATGAAGCGATAATGACAATTCAGCAACACCATCAGTACGATGCACGTCAAATATTGTGAAGACCCCAAACTCAGGTACTTGAAACCCGAACTCGATTAATCACGATACCATTTCTATGAGCGGAATAATACTAATAATAATAATAATATAAATATAAATATCAAACTTAACTTACATTTATCAGAGTCTAATCCCAAGTACGTAACCTTTAAACATTCATTACAAACCGTGATAGATAATATATACCATACTTGTCTTAATAGTATTAAACTATTACATAAGATAACGTTCATTCATTCATTCAGCAACCTTTTCCCTTTCCCTTGTTCTTAGCAGAGCTATCTGATCATTCACACTTAGCTGAAACATTTAAATTAAGCAAGGATGAGCATTTGAGTACCCAGCAAGTAATAGCAATTATATATATATATATATATATATATATATATATATATATATATATATATAATCTGAAAGAATTTAAATGCTTTCTTTGTACTATTCTTCTACAACAAGTCAATAGTTGTGAAGTATTCTGAACCGATAATAATAACATAACAACTCTCTTTCAAATTTTGAAACTACATATTGACTATAACTAGGGTTATGATGACATGTAATGAACATTATTTTCATTTTCGATAAGGTTAGTTAGAAATTCATCTGCAAACCGTCATAGCTTACGGGCACGAGGGTGTACATCCCATAGACCCTGTATTGATCAATACTACATTACAAGAACGATAGGATCGTTCACTCTGTTCCGCCTTGGGTGCATAAAAGTTTTCCCGTGTAGGGATGTTCATACTTGTCTGGGTTCTAAATCAAAGGCTTTATTTTGTTCAACAATAATCTATAATTCAACATATATGTATACGGGTAATTGACAAAGGTATATCAACATGTGATTAAATACAATGATTATCCAAGTGGGGACACTTGTTTAACCATTTCTAGAAATTAACAAGCAGAATATATATATATCTGAGTTACCATATACTAACATGTTGATAATCAATGAGCTTATATAATATATGGTTAATAATCTGTACAGTAATAATATAGTTTAGAAACATTCTTACTCAGGTCCATTGCATAAAGAAAATACAAAGGTTAGATACTTGCCTGAAGCGCTGCTTACAGTTTGTAATTTAGATTTATCGCTTATCTCACGACCTATCATTAATAAGATCGTTCGTTCGATTAGAATAACACACTATAACACATAACACTGTTTATTGCAGTCAGCACATACCCTAATCACATTGGCACATATGTTTAATAACTATTGAATCACAAATAACCACATATCTCAATAAATTATCTAAGTCCAGATCAATTTCTAAAACATGTCGGTATACCGACGGCTTTATTGGGTAATTATCAAGTCTAAGACTCTCTCCTGTAACTCAATATCCGTACGTATCAGTCATATTATTTTTAAATGACTTATAATAATTTTAAAACATTTATTATGATTTATCATGAATTTTCAAACCTCAGAATCATATTTAAATGATTTAAATACTAATCAATTCTATTATCATTAATATTTAATTAATATTAAACTATTAATGAAACCATTGCCAAAATATTAAAGTTATTTATAATAACTTAAAATACTTTTAAAGTATTAATATTACACTTAAATGATTTTTAAAAGAATTTAAATCATTTTTAAATAATTATCATTAATATTAAAGTATTAATGTATTATTTATCAAAATATTAAAAGTCATTAATTATAACTTGAAATATTTTTAACTCATTTATATTATTTTTAAATAAATAAAACCATTTTAAAACTATTTATTTAATATAATTATTAAATAAATCTAATATCATTTAATATTAAATTAATATCATTTATTAATGAAATTATCCTTTAAATATTAAAAGTTATATTTTATAACTTAAAATATCTTTAAACACTTTATTTTCATTTAAAATGATTTTTCTAATATAAAAATCATTTTTAAACTAATTTATTTAATATGAGTATTAAATAAATCTAATATCATTAATATTAAAATATTAATATTTTTCATGACAAAATATCAAAAGTTATATTTTATAACTTAAAATATTTTTATAACCATCATATAATTTTATATAAATTTTAAATCATTAAATCTATTTTTCATAATTTATTTAATACATTTATTAAATAACTTAATTACCATTAATATTAATTAATTAATGAAATTTTATCACAAAATATTGAAAGTTATCAAAAATAACTTAAATTATTTTCTTATACCATAATATAATTTTAAATGATTTTTCATGTATTAAAATCTTTTTTAAAATAATTTATTTAATATTATAATTAAATAAATTAAATACTTTTAATATTCTAAAAATATAAAATATTTATGAAATATATTCAAAATATTTAAAAACTAATTTTCTGAATTTAAAATAATTTTTAAAACTATTTTTGTAATTTTTAGAATTTATCTTCTATTTTTAATCATTTTTCAGAAATTAAAAAATTAAATTAATTAAATCCGTCGCTAAAGGCTTTAGCGACGATTTTTGTCGCAATTGGTGTTCTTGAGGGCCAAGAACACTGACAGTCAGTGTTCATGGTGCCTACTTTGACCGTCTGGAACTTGTTGGTCAGATTGTTCCTGGACATTTCGTTGATCATATCATGTAGAAAAAATGCAACACTACAAGATCCAACAACAAACATGCTCAAACTATATCACAATAAGTAGATCTAAGCCACCAAAAATCATGTCAGAGCTGTTCTTCATGTTCTGAGCTGCCCATAAAAATTTGGTCAATACCAGTCAACGACCTTGGTGGCCTTATTCCGGTTAATCGGTTTATGTCACAGGTGTTCTAAACGTCAGGCCTTGTAGACTAACTACCAGGGTATCTTCATTGGTCATTTATAGTGTCCATATATCATTACATTACAAGATCTAAGTCTCTAAAGTACCTGTCAGACCACTGCCTCCACATTTCTGGGTTACCCAGGCAGTAAGACTTAACGGTCAATGACTTTTGACCGATTACCACCATTGATCTGCTATTTGTTAAGGTTCGAAAGTACTATGAACTTGTACAACTCATGACATACTATAATGTAGATACAAATATTGATCCAAACAACTTTACAGAAACAAAAGCAAAGCTGGTCAAAGTCAGTGCCCGAACACGTTCTTCAGTTTTCTGGGTTACCCAGAAAACTAAATTCGTGTTCGGTCAACGAACTTTGACCGTGAATAACTTCTGATTTACGCATTCAATGATCATGAACCCACTTGCAGGTTACTCATAACATTACAGACTACAACATGTAACAAAAAAAAACATTAAATCACTTAAAACCTGACAGATCCGGACTTTCAAAGTTCTTGTTAGAAGCTGAAAATAAATTTCTGGGTTACCCAGAATTCATTCGGTCATGGTCGGTCAACGACCTTTGACCATCAATAACTTTTAATATAAACCAGATCTGACCCTGATTCGAGTTTCAGATCCAAGACCTCATAGCAGACTACAAGATTAAACACTTAAATAACAAAAACACATAACATACAAAGATCCATGGGGTTTGACATTTGACTGTCAGACCCAAAAACAACATTTTCCAGATTTTGAAAATTTTCAAATTCGTGCACTTAGATGTTATTGATCCATCAACTACCAACCCAGATCACTTAATAACACCCTCCAACACAAATTTAACAAATCAATTACAACATCTAACAACAAATCATAAGATTTTCTAAATTAGGGTTCTTATACCTTTAAAGCTTGATCTTTGAATCTGACCTTGTTGATCAGTTATAGGCTTGATATGAACTGATGTTAACTTTGTTTATCACTCTCTCTCACTCTAGATTTCGAAATTTGAGGAGAGAGAAGCTCTTGGAGAGAATGAGAAATAAAGTAGATAATTTCTCTCTCACAATTTATTTATCTAGCAATGCAATGCAATAAAAATCTGATCTAGCTATCCAATAGAGCTGAAATGCTGAGATTTATGACCATGTGGGATAATCTAGAGTTGGTGAACAACTCCAATCTTGGCAAGATACACAAGTAAACTTAATAAATAAAAATTGTACATAAGGGCATTTTTGTCATTTCCTTTTTATTTCTAGAATTTTCATTTGTTACAAACCCTTAGGGTTTAGGGTTTGAGCAATCTAGGGTTTGTACCATTTTAGAGTTAAAAAAATAATTTCCTAAAATTTCCAATTTAGGGTTTGTAAAAAAAAAATAAAATAATAAATTTTAGTTTCTAAGATACAAAATTAAGGTTTCTTAATTAATTAGGTTTTTAATTACATAACACCTTACTAATTAGGTTTAAGATACACTAATTAGCATTAAGCTTTCCAAATCAACAATTAGGGTTTACAATTTAAATAAATTAGGATTTATAAAATAAATATTAGGGTTTCTAGAAATTAATATTTCTAAATATTAATTAGGGTATACCTAATTAATCAAAAAGTCATATAATACATAACATGCATGCACCATATAACACAGTTATATAACAGTGTCGAACTCATCCTGAGTTTTAAATTAGGGTTTTCATTTATCAATAAGTTAATTATTGATTTAAGGTTTCTAATTTATGAAATTAGGGTTTTAATTTACAATTAATATCTCCAATAATTAGGGTTTTCATAATAGTATCCAATATTTATAATACACATCATACACCACCTAACATAGCTTCTTAACAGATTTTAAAGTCTCATATGACTTCAAAATTAGGGTTTGACAGTAAAAATTTAGGGTTTTATCATAATACCTCATAATTGACCAACCATTGTCAGTCCACAAATATACGGTACATAATTACAGCACTGAAAAATCAAAATATAATATTATTATATTATTATTCTTATCCATTAATAAAAATTCAAAATTAGGGTTTGGATTCCATATCTGATTATCTGACTTATATACCATTAATAATTAAGTTAAAATAAATAACTTAATTATTCTAACATAAATTCATATAATAAAATAAATAATTATTATAATAATTCTAAAAATCATTTCATATGTTATTTAAATAATATATAATTATATTTTCATGGGAAATAATTAATAAAAATATTTTCACTATAAAATTAATTATTAAAAGAATAAACTTTATAATAGTCAATAATTCTAAAATAAAAATTATTTGTAAACATTCATATAATAAATATATTTTTAGCTATCACATAAATACATACACACATTATCTTGTACAAATCCTCATCCTTAAATTAAAAAAAAAAATACGCAAAATTCCTGATTTATTTATATAGAAAATAACGAGTTGTTACAAATATGGAACATGTATTTTGATGGAGCTATTAATGTGGAAGGTTCTGGAGCTGGAGCAGTTCTGGTATCCGGTACAGGGGAGAAGTATCCCGTCGCCGTCAAATTATAGTTTGTCAGCACCAACAACACAGCTGAGTATGAAGGCTGTATAATGGGGCTAAAACTTGCCCGTTCAATGGGTATCAGACGGTTAACTGTCTTTGGGGATTCAGAGTTGGTAATCAAACAATCCATGGGAATCTATCAAACCAAAGAGCTACGTTTGCTGCCTTACCATCGACAAGTTGTACAGATGGCTTCAGAGTTCGAAGAGATCTCCTTTCTACACATTCCTCGTAATAGGAATGACTTCGCAGACACATTAGCAACTTTGGCCTCCTTAATTCACATACCTGACAAGGAACACATGCCAAGCGTCACATTTGCCCCACAAAAGGCACCAGCCTATGGGAACAATGTTGGAGAAGTATCGGATGAGCTACCTCCCATCCAACAACCTTGGTATCAGCATATCAAGGAGTACTTGTGAGATGGATCTACACCCGCTGAGGCGAGCCTGACTGAGCAAAGGCGAATTCATCGACTTGCTATGAAATTCTACTTGAGCGGAGATGCACTCTACAAGAGAGATACAGGACTAGCTCTCCTCAAATGTCTAGACAAAGACCAAACTCAAAGACTCATGGATGAGATCCATGGTGGAGTCTGTGGCCCACACATGAGTGGCCCCCTCCTTGTAAAGAAGATCCTCAGAACAGGACATTACTGGCTATCTCTCAAGGCTGACTGCAATGACCATATCAAGAGATGTTATCAATGCCAAATCCATTAGAATGCTATCCACGCCCCTCCACGGGAGTTCCACAATATGAGTTCACCTTGGCCCTTCTCAATGTGGGGAATGGACGTGATCGGGCCCATCGAGCCCAAAGCCAGTAATGGACATCGCTTCATCTTCACCATGATCGACTACTTTACCAAGTGGGTAGAAGCAGCCTCCTTCCCCAGGGTTACCAAAGAAGTCATCATTACTTTCCTCAGAAATAATGTCATTTGTCGATATGGACAACCCGAGGTAATTGTATCAGACAATGCTAAAAACCTCAACAACAAAATGATGGAGGAACTATGCAGTAAATTCCACATCAAACACCTTAACACCGTCATCTACCGTCCAAAGATGAATGGTGCTGTTGAAGCGGCTAACAAAAACATCAAGAAGATTATGCAAAAGATGTCCGCCAACCACAAAAGATGGCCTGACTTATTGCCTCTTACTCTGTTAGCCTACAGAACATCAATGCACACTTCAACTGGGGCAACCCCCTACGCATTAACTTATGGGATGAAAGCAGTACTCCCCATAAAAGTAGAAATGGAATCCCTCAAAGTGTTGATGGACGCTCAACTGGATGAAGATCAATGGGTACAAGATAGGTATCACCAATTGTCTCTAATAGATGAAAGGCGAACCACGGCTATCTTCCATGGTCAGTTATATCAACAAAGGATCGCCCGATCCTACAACAGAAAAGTCCGGCTATGGCAATTTAAACAACATGACTTGGTTTTGAAAAAGATCCTCAACAACCAAGATCAGTCCAAGGGAAAATTCACTCCTAACTGGGAAGACCCATTTATTGTCAAGGAGGTATTGACAGGAGGTGCTCTCAGATTGCAGGAAATGGATGGCGATGAATTTTCACAGCTTATCAACTCGGACACCGTGAAACGGTACTATGTCTGAAGTTGCTATCAAGCAACTATCCTGGTATTGGATCATCAGATCACCAGTCATTTCGGTTCTTCAACCCTTCATTATATACCACTCTTTTCCATGCTTTGCCCCTCAGGGAAACATACTCTTTAAGCCAACATCCTGGCTTCATTGCGCTCTTACAACTTTGGTCATCCCACTAGGGATTGAACCTCTCGCGTTTATAGTTTGTTACCCCCAAACATGGGATCAAACTTTTCACACCTGCAGTTTATCCTCAACCTAGGATTAAACTTGTTCTTCCCTGCAGTCTATCCTATACATGGGATTAAACTGTCTTCCCCACAGTCTGACCTGTACATGAGATTAACTTTTCTTCCCCGCAGTTTACCCTGCACATGGGATCACATTTTTCAACTCGTCCTGAGGGGCAAACTACGTCGACCTGATCTCCTTGATACACGTGAGTACGTAGGCAACCATATTCTATATGGCCATATCGTAATAAACAAAAAATAACAAAACAATTTCTACCCTTTTCTACAAAAATAAAAAACCACAAAAACATTTCTACAACCTTCTTCATCAATAAAGCTTCTACACCCATCTGCCTGTCATGAATAGCGTTGAACCTCTTACACCAGGTTCGAACTACGCAGACCTGATCTCCTCTTCAACAGGAGTATGTAGGCAGCCATTCATGATTCGGTCTAACCCCTTAGCAAAACACAAATATCTATCAACAGTATTGGGATCATCCTTTAATCCACTACATTTCATTGGCTTCAGACCAAAGGAATGGAATTACCTGAACTCCTCCCAAATAGGAGATTCGGCGACCATCTAAGATGCGGTTGTTCCTTGAAGACCAACACCAATCCATAAGAGATGGAATTAACTAGGCTCCTCCTAAATAGGAGTACTGGCGACCATCTGTGGGGCGGTCAATCTCAGAGAGGAAAGCCATACTTCTCTCCACATTTCCATACAGAAACCAGTCCCAGGACACCAAAGATGGTAGGGATACACACAGATCTATGATCTATTCTGAACTATCCAGAGATAACTCAATGTCCATCCAGTAAGGAGGAATTCAGAATACATCAAGAGCACAAATCCTGAAGAAGCAGGCAAATATCAAGCAAGTATCAGAGCATATCTAAAAGGGAAGTGATCAAAAATACATTATCCTGATATATATAATTCTGTTTGATATACACAATGTAAATCGTACATGACAAAATGGCTAAGCTAGTCTGTGCAGGAAAGTACAAGTCCATCTACAAGTCGGTGTATATGCGAGCTAACAAGCCCAACATGGCATCCCTCTCCGAAGAAGGAGGTAAAGATGTGGTCTCCTGTACGAGGATATCCACACGACCTAACAAATTTACAGCCATCTGCATGGTGACCATATGCTCATCGATGTAAGTGCTCATCTCTGCAAGCATGCCAGTGGTAAGGGACCTCACTGTAGTACTATCTGTAACGGCTACATCCCAGGCAGATATGGCGATATCCCGCTCAACTATCACTGTATCTCTGGCTAATCTGGCTTCATCCCGCTCAACAACAGCGGCATCTCTACGAGCTAATGCCTCATCCCTCTCTAATAAGGATGCGTCTCTCCCATCAAGAGCTATCAACATCAGGGATCTAGCCTGATCTCTCTCAAAGGTCATCAGATAAAGACTCCGCTCAAAGTATTATGCTAAATGCTGAATCACAACAGTGCTAGTACTGGGAGAATCTAAAGGAAATACTGGCAACCCAGTAGATGGCTCCTCCTCAGTCTGAGAATTAATGTCCTCCATGGACTCTCCACCATTTGAGTCAATACTCGGCAATGTGGATACCACCTCAGCCGATGTAGTCTCTTCCTCCATCCATACAGAATACTCTGCAGAACAACCTAGATGACAAATGGAGAAAGCAGCTATCTCGCGCTGATCCCAACATGCATACACACGGGATCGGTCCTCTACCGAAAGATAGCAAGAAGCTAAATGCTAGCCCAGCGCCCCCTCAAAAGGATGAAAATCCTGAAACTGGTCAAACTGCGACATCATGGCCAGTGGATGGTAAGTAGTCATGCCCCTAAAACTAACCAAAGGGATGTAATCCATGCCTGGAGCATGAGTAATAAAGCTGTAAGGTGAGATGAGCCCTGAGCACGATAATATACTAAACGGGTCTACAATATCAGCTAAGAAAGCGGACTAAGACATAACATCCATACACTCTGCAGGCTGAAATGAATATGACATGGCTATATCATGGGTGAAA